>JAQSEB010000003.1:600000-1178835 GCA_030063045.1 Pratylenchus scribneri
TACTATTTGCATGAATATTCTCAAAAAGAATCAACATTCTGTTTGCAATATGTTTGAACTCTTTTAATTTTTTTTTTCATTTTTTTAAAAATATCTATGAGAAATTCCATTAGAACATCCTGACTGAATTATGTTTGAAGTTTGAACTCTTTTAATTTTTTTTCCATTTTTTAAAACATCTATGAGAAATTCCATTAGAAACATTCTGTCTGAATTATGTTTTAACTCTTTTATTTTTTTCCATTTTTAAATGTCTATAAGAAATATGATTAATCTATTCATTCTTAGAAACGGTTGATTTGTGAATGGATTTAGATGGAAGCAAAAAAAATGACTTGAAACTTGAAACTACGTTTTAGGCAAAATGAATGAAAGTTTGAATGAAAAAATGAGAGGATTTATTAGGGAATTTTTTTAATAATGCATGTTGAAATTTGAAGAATTCTATCCAAACATAATCAAAATAAAAATAATCCAGTGAGAATGTTCTGGAAGAAAAAATACTCAAATGGACTTAAAAATAAAATAAAATTAATTATTAAAAATTAATTTAAATTAATTTACTGGAAATATTGTGTGAATTTATTATAAAATATTGATCAGGAAATTTTAATTTATTTTAACCACAATAAGTAAGCTTTATTGCCAAATTAAATGGCCTCAAATAATGCTTAATGCATTTTAATTTTTTTTTTTGTATAAGAAAAAATTTTCCAAGCAAAATGAATTTATTTTTGGTTTGCATTAAAAATGTGTCTCTTGAAATTTTACAGAAAAATATGCATTTTTTTGTTTAAGAAAAATAACTAACTAATTAGTAAAATGTATTTATTTTTGGTTGGCACTTGGCAATAAAATTTGGCTCTTGAAATTTTACAATATTTTGAAAATATGCATTAATTTATCAATGAAATATTTTACTTTTAATTCAGAAAAATATCAATTCTATTTATTATATCAAAATCATCTTGAAATTGCACAATTAAGTACATGGGTTGTTTTTTGAGTTTTGAGATAATTGAAAATTGAGCATTTAACAAGAAACAATCAATTTCGGAAAACATTATGCCATTTGTATAAAGTCCTCTAAAAATCGGTTTTTCCAATTTTTGAAAAATTTGAAACAATTATTATACTATATAAAAAGCTTATCTCGATAAAATTGGTTCACAAATACAACAAACAAAAGAAAAAATTTAATTTACAAAATATTTTGTCCTTTTCAATGGCTATCGCTTTCCTTTCAAAAATTGTTTTGTTCCAAAGACTTAATTCAGAATTATTTTTAAAAATATTTAATGTTATTTTTTCATTAATTATTGCAATATTTGTACTTAAAAAAATATTTAATATTATTCTTTTTATATTGCCATTTTTAAAATTCAAAAATTCATTTAAAACGGAAATTGTTTTTGTTCCAAAAGTTTCACACACAAAATCAGATGATAATCCAAAATAAAAATAAGCCGTGAAAATGTCAAATTCTCCCAATCGTTTGCCAAATTTTGTACAAATAAAAAGGTTAAAAGCTATCATCCATCCAGTCACCCGTTTGAATGTGGTGGGATTTGTAGTCACCCGATTTCAATAGGGGATTTTTGTGTAGTTTTTTCAGCAGTAAAAAGGGCGCGAGTGCCAAAAGGTGCCAAAAGGTGCCAGAGCTGCCAGGGGGGATAAATGCCATTTGCCACACAAAATCCACTTAGGAGAATGGAAAAATCGAGCATTTTCCACCATTGGCCCATTTTTCCGGCCTCACTCAATGGAAAGGAAATGCCACCTTTGGCATTGGCACTCTGGAATGGGTCAAATGAATGAAGAAAGGAGGAGGAAAAAAGGTGGATTGGAAATGGACGGATGGACTATTTTGGATGGAATTTGAAGGGATTTGTGTGCTTTTGAATGAAAAGGCCAAATGGCTTAAGCTTTGATGAGCCAAAAAGATGGCCCCATGTTTTAATGTTGAAAAAGTAAAGTTGGATGATTTAATGATGTAAATTGTAAATTTGGAAATGACGGTAAAAAGGGTAAATATCATTAAATTAAAATATGTTTTTCTTAAATTAATAATAAACAAAATAAAAATATTAGTAATTTTCATTTATAAAAATAATAAAATCATAATAAATTGTTGTTGCAACAAAGCACAAACAAAATATAAACAAAAAATATAATTATAAATCATAATTCTAAATATAATATTATATTTTATATATCATAATTCCTATTGTTTCATTATAAGTATATTATAAAAATAATATTTGCCCAAATAGCAGAAAATTGTCAAAATTGTCTATAATTTTATAAAATATTCTATTAAATGATTTAAATAATATGTTAAATTTAAATTACAATTAAACAATCCCCATCATAGTTAATTTCAACAAAAAGTTGATGATTTATGTTTTTTATTTGTTCTAATATTATTTTCCAAAAAATAAAATTTATCTTTTCTACATATTGTTCAAGGCATAAATTAATAAAAATTTTTGTTTAAATAGCGATAACGTCATAACGTCGGCAATAAAAGTAAATATATCAAATTCAATACAAGTTCACTTTTACTTTCTTTTGGTTTTATACTCAAAATTGTAAATCTAAACTGTAATTTTTCTCATTTATATTGGAAAGTAATAAACGACAAAAATAAGTACGTAAAAAACAAAAAAAAAAAACAAATTGATTTCCCATAGTCTTTGAGGATCATTTCAATGATCACTATCCAAAATCCAACTGAATTAAGATTAGCTGTCGTCCCCAAATTTGTATCAATCACATCATCACAACGTGCTTCTGGCTCCGTCATCATTAATTTAAAAGAGAGCTCATTCTATTCGGCTGTCGGCTCATCTCAAAGGAAAAAAGACTACATAAAATTGGGGGAATGGTGGACTTTGTCCTCATTTTCGTCCGCCAAGCACCATCGTGATTGCTTCGTCACAATCACAACCACCAATTTTTAGCTCCAAAACATTTCTCTCCCTAATACTCTTCTTCTCAATTCGCCCAATTCCCAAACAACAATCGGTGGTCGCCCCCCACCCTCCCGCCGGACCCATTCCCCCATATAAAACCATGTGTGATGGTTGATGGGAGAGGAATTGGACTTTGTTCCCTAATTCATCCCAAAAATAAAATCAACATCTAAATAAACAGACCGCGTGGAGCAAAATAAAGTAATTAAATATGTGATTCGAATTGTTTTAAGTATAATTAAAGGGAAATTAGAAAAGGACGTTCTCCTGAAAAAATGGCTGTTACAAAAGTTGGTCTAAGACTTTGTTTTTGAGTTCACAGCTTCACAAGTTTAATAATGATCCAAATATGACTAATAAACCAAAATGCCTGCAAAATTTCCATTCCTTCCTACTTTTAAACTTCAACTCTATTTGCCATTTTTTCAACATGAGGAAAAAACAAATTTGAGCTGTAATTAATTCCCAACCACCCAAACCACCTTCACTGATGAACACGACAGACCAATTTCCGTGTTTTTTTAATTGTGATGAGAGAATGGAGGGCGGGGGAATGGACTTTGTTCCCCGGCTTTGCCCACCAAAAATAAGAGATCATCCAAAACCGCGTGGGGCAATTGGGCGGACGAAACAAATGGCGAATGGGCATTCTCCATCTCGCTCTTCCCCGATGAATTTGGGGTGGACGGTGGAGGAGGGGTCTACTATAAATAAATACGGGGGAGAGCATTTTGGTGCCTATTATAATAAAATGTCCAAAGTCCAGACCAGAGATCACATTTTAGCAGGTGGAGCGTCTACAAAAAGCCCGTCTCCATTTTTTGATATTTATTTTTGCTATTTTCGGACTTTGTCCTCCACTTTATTAGATAGCATTTTTTCCCAATTTTAAATAAATAATTTAAAAAAATTTGAATTTTACCAATAGGAATTCTTACAATGGCCAAAAATTTTAACCAAAATTATTCTCCCAAATTAAAAATAAATAAAAATAATTATTGCCCTATTTTGGCTCATTGATAGAATAAAAAAAAAATATCTATAAATTTTGAATTTGTTTTCGATTGCCCACAAATTTTAGTGCAAACAAAACAAAACGAAAATAAATGCACCGCATTTGTTGTTCCCCTTTCCCGATTCTCGTTTATTCCCCCTCCAATTTTTGATCCCATATTTGTCGTAAGCAAATTGACGAGAATTTTTTGTATCAACATTTAAAAAATTGTTGATGATTAGTTTTTTGGGCCAAAATAATTTTTATTCATTTTTTGTTTTTAAATGAATTGTAAAATAAATTCGAAATTAGAGGCCTAGAAATCTTAATTTTTTCTCTCTTAAAACAGTGGCTCTGATTATTTTATTAGCCTCAGGGAAAATTCCAAAGAGATTCTGAAGTCCGGTTTATTAATCGGAAAAAATTTGAATAAACAGATTGAGAATTTTTTATCAACATTTAAAAAATTGTTGATAATAAAAAATAGTTTTTTTTGGGCCAAAAACTTTTCTATTTTTTAAAATGAATTTATAATAGAAATTAAATGCCTAGAAATCTAATTTCTCTCTTTTAAAACAGTTTATAGGCTCCAATTATTAGCTTCAGGGAAAATTCAAAACATTTCTGAAATTTGGTTTAAAATTAATCAGAAAAAAATTTGAATAGCAGCAGAACACCCTTAAATCTAGTTCAAAAATTCGATAGGATTCCCCTCTCGCTATTGACAATTTTGGACGGTCATTCCCGTTCCATTCTCGACCTTCGCCATCAATATCCAATTCACCAATTTTCATTCAATTTTCTGTCCTTTTCCGTCTCTAATTTCTTATCTTCACCCAAAAATCGCCGCCAAAAATTGTCCATTCATCATCCATCCGTCCCGATACGACAAACAACGGCGTAAATTGCTGCATAGCACAAAGTCCTTTTTCCATCGAAAATTGTTGATTATTTTGGGGGAATATCATTTTTCAAATATGGGAATGTCCATTTGATTCCGCTCGCAAAAATCCAATAATTTCGGGGTCCTTCTCCTTCTTCCCCATTAATTTTGGGTCCTGCCTTCCTTCTTTATATTAAATTTATCAATATGAAAACATTCGTGGCCCGCGTTTTGTTTCTCATAGATTGAGACCGTCCATTTTCAATATTTTGACTTTTGATGACTCGAGAGTAGGGGACTGTTCTTCCTTCATAAAGACCTATATTTTAGTTTTAGTGGCACGGAAACGCGAATTTTTCATGTCCTTTGATGGTTAGGAACGATGACTATTCCTCTGGAGTAAAAATTATAATTCTCGGTCAGTTCTCCTTTGGGCCAATTTTTATTTTCGAAATTTTATAGCAAAATTTTAAATGTTTTTATTTTTATTTTAATTTTTTATATGCTTGAATTTTTCCAAAAGCCTCAAATGGTGCCTTTATCTTCCAATTTTAAAAATTTAAATTAAATTTTAAAAATTTTTTAACAATTTCAGATAATAAATTTTCATAATATTAATCAACCAATTAATTCTTCAAAATATATCAATTTTCTACTGCTTTTGAAAAATAATGTCCCAATTGATTGCAAAGAATTTCTATCAGGCAATTTTAAAATTAAAAATATATAATTAGAACCATTCCATTAAAAAGGTGGTAAAATCGGCACCAAAAGGTCGCTACAAGGGCATCAAGCGAAATTATGAGGTGGAAGATGTGCTCAAATTGCGCGGATCCATCGACATTGAGTAAGGCGCCGAAAATGAAATTAATTAATAAATAAAAATTGTTTAAAAAATTATTTATATTTTATTCTTTTAAATGGGATTTTAGATTAGTAAAAATATTTAAAAAAATAATTATTCATTCGGGAGGAGGATTTTGTCAACATGGCAAAAAAATCTTAAAATAATAAGCCAAAGATCGATCGATGGGATTTAAAATGGTAAAAAATTCTTCTAATATTTGATTAGTGCTGGATATTTGTCAAAAAATAAATAATAACGAATAAACTTTTCAAAATAACTTTGGTTTTGGTAATAAATTTATATATAAAAATTGACCATAAAAATATTATAATAAAAATGAATTTAAAATTTTTTATATGTCTTTTCCACAAATAAAGGTACACCCTTGCCACGCGTGGTGCCAATAAACTATGGCAACTGCTTCACACCGAACCGTACATTGCAGCACTGGGTGCCTTGAGCGGAAATCAGGCCGTTCAAATGGTTCGGGCCGGCTTGAAAGCCATCTACCTTTCAGGCTGGCAAGTGGCAGCAGATGCCAACTCCGCCGGTGACATGTACCCGGACCAGTCTTTGTACCCAGCAAATTCGGGTCCCGAGCTGGCTCGCCGTCTCAATCGCGCACTTCGACGTGCCGACCAAGTGGAATGCGTTGAGGCCGAAGACTACAAATCCCAACGCGATTGGTATGCCCCAATAGTGGCTGACGCGGAAGCCGGTTTCGGCGGTGCGCTCAATTGCTTCGAACTGATGAAGGCGTACATTGAGGCTGGCGCCTCCGGCGTTCATTTCGAGGATCAGCTGGGCTCGGAGAAGAAATGCGGTCACATGGGTGGAAAAGTCCTTATCCCAACTGCCCATCACATTCGCCATTTGAATGCCGCCCGGCTGGCTGCCGACGTTTGCGGTGTGCCAACAATCATTGTGGCCCGAACCGATGCGGAATCATCGCGCCTCATCACCAGCGACATTGATGAACGTGACCATCCATACATTGATTACCAAGCGGGTCGAACTGCTGAAGGCTTCTATCGCCTCCGCGACGACAATGCCATCAAATCGTGCATTGAACGTGCCAAAAGCTATGCCCCATATTGTGACCTGATTTGGATGGAAACATCGCATCCAACTTTGTCTGTGGCACGCGAATTTGCCGAAGGAGTTCGTCAAGAATTCCCGGAGAAAATGTTCGCCTACAATTGTTCACCATCGTTCAATTGGCGAAAACATTTGCGCCCAACGGATATGGAAAAGTTCCAAAAGGAATTGGGCGCCATGGGATTCAAATACCAATTCATCACTTTGGCCGGCTTCCACTCAAACAACTTTAGCATGTACGATTTGGCACGCAATTATAGAGAACGCGGAATGGCCGCTTATTCTGAATTGCAAGAGCAGGAATTCGCAGCAGAAAAGTTAGTTTTATTAAAAAAAATTGGAAAGGTTAATTTATGAGGAAATCAAATATATTTCCGTAAATGAAGAAAAATTTAAATAATTGTTAGGAATGAAAAACAAATAAATAAACTTTCCGGAATGAAACACAAATAAATAAACTTTCCGAAATGAAACACAATAAATAAATTTTCCGGAATGAAACACAAAATAAATAAACTTTCCGGAATGAAACACAAATAAATAAACTTTCCGGAATGAAACACAAATTAAATAAACTTTCCGGAATGAAACACAAATAAATAAACTTTCCGGAATGAAACACAAATAAATAAACTTTCCGGAATGAAACACAAAATAAATAAACTTTCCGGAATGAAACACAAATAAATAAACTTTCCGGAATTAAACACAAATAAATAAACTTTCCGCGGAATGAAACACAAATAAATAAACTTTCCGGAATGAAACACAAATAAATAAACTTTCTGGAATGAAACACAAAAAACTCCGAATTAAAAATAAAATATAAAAAATTATAAAAATAGAAAAAAAAAGATTGATTAAATTTAAATTTAAAAATATCAATTAATGTTTTTCAGACACGGCTACACCGCAGTAAAACATCAACGCGAGGTCGGCACAGGCTATTTTGACTATGTGGCCACAGCTGCAGCCGGTGGTGTTTCCTCGACGGTGGCACTGAAAGGCAGCACCGAGGAGGCACAATTCCATACTGCAACTGCTCCACCGGATGAGGACGAAATTGTGACGGTAAATGGGCATGGAAATATAGAAAAATGTACAAAATTTTCTTACAGATAACTGCACCAGAAAACGCCGGCGATGAGCAAATTCTCACGTCAGATGCCCTTCGTTTCCTCAAAATGCTCCACCAAAATTTTGAGCCCCGTCGTCAATCGCTGTTGGCACAACGCAAAATTCTGCAACACAAATTGGACCAAGGCGAATATTTCCCCGATTTTGATCCATCCACCAAGGACATTCGTGCCGATTTGGGCTGGAAGGGAGCCAAAATTCCAAAGGATTTGACGGATCGCCGAGTGGAAATCACTGGACCAACCGATCGGAAAATGGTCATCAACGCATTGAACAGCGGGGCAAAAGTGTTCATGGCTGATTTTGAGGCAAATTTTATTTTCAAAAGCTATCAAAAATTGTCATTTTTTAAAGGATTCCAACTCACCAACTTGGCGTAACCAAATCGAAGGACAAATTAATTTGTACGACGCCATTCGAGGCCAAATTCACTATGTGAATCCAGTCACCAAACAGGAATATTCACTCAAAAAGGACACAGCTGGTAAATATATTGGGCATAAATTCAATTTAAAAAATTAAATTTATGAATTATTTATTAAATAAATAAATTTCCTGATAAAAATAACAAATGTCTTTTTAGTACTAAAAGTCCGCCCACGTGGTTGGCATTTGCCCGAAAAGCATGTGCTGATCAATGGCAAAAAGGCAATGTCCGCTTCACTTTTCGACTTTGGCCTCTTTTTGTTCCACAATGCCGAAGCCTTGCAAAAACGCGGCTCGGGCCCATATTTCTATTTGCCAAAATTGGAGAATGCGCAAGAGGCCCAACTCTGGGCCGATGTCTTCAAATTCTCGGAAGAGAAGTTGGGATTGCCAAAAGGCACAATCAAATGCACCGTAAGCCTGGGAATTAATTTTTAGCCGAGATTGGAAAATAATGGATAAAAATGAATTAATTTACCAAATTATTTAATATATCTAAAACTTTTATTTCACAAATTGTCATTTTTAAGGCCAAAAAACGATGATAAATTAGACTATTAATAAAACTCATCTTAATCGAGCCTTAGTTTAAAAAATACAGTCTTTTACAAAAATCTATGGTCAAACTCTTCCCTATAGTCAAATTAAAAGGTTTTTTAACGAATACCGAATTTTTCCACTAAAATATATGATTAAAATAATTTTATTATTTTATCTTTAATTTAATAATTTATTACATTTTTTATCCTTTTATAGGTGCTAATTGAACATTTGTTGGCCACATTCCAAATGGACGAAATTGTGCATGCCCTTCGAGACTACATTGTGGGCATCAATTGTGGACGTGAGTTATTTTTATTACAAAAATCTAAAATTTCATTGATTTTTTTTATCACAAAAATTTTCTTTAATTCTGTAATCTAACATATTTTCCAGGCTGGGACTACATTTTCTCGTACATTAAAGTGTTCCGAAACCAACGAAAATATTTGTTGCCTGATCGATTCCTTATTGGTATATTAAATTTTTAAAAATATTTTTTTTTATTAATTTTTAAAATTTTCTAGGGATGACCTCCGACTTTCTACGAGCCTACACCCTTTTGTCCATCAAAGTGGCCCATCAACGCGGCATTTTTGCCATGGGCGGAATGTAAATTTAATCTTTATTTTTAATCAAAAATTAATTTTAAATTTTTAATTAAAATTTTTATTATTTCAATTTTTGGTCAATTTTAATTTTTTTTTTTAATTTTTTGGCAATTTTTTGAATCAAAAATCAAATTAAATTATTTAATTAATTAGTTAATAAAATATTTTAGGGCTGCTCAAATTCCAATCAAGCATGATCAGGCCGCAAATGATATCGCATTGTCCGCTGTTCGAAGGGACAAAGAACGCGAAGCATCCGACGGTATCAAATTATTTTATTTGTTTATTTATTAATTTCATTTTAATTAAGGATCTCTATTAATTTATTAAAAAGATTGAATTTATATAAATTCTTTCGTGTCGAAAAATTAAATTTTTAAGGCCATATAACTTGGCCAAATCAGACTTCTTTAAGAATCCATAACTCAGCCCCTAATCCCATCCTGTCCTGAACCTAACCCTGAACCCTAATACCTAGTTATGGTCAAGTTATATGACCTTAAAAAAATAATATTTTTCGACACGAAAGAATTTATGTAAATTAAATCATTTTATAAAAATTAATATTTTTCCTTTTAATAAATCTAAAAAATGATGTAATTTTGTCCTATATTTTTAGGCCATGACGGCACTTGGGTTGCGCATCCAGGCCTTGTTCCATTGGCCAAGCAATGTTTCGATGCAAAAATGGGCAAAGCAGCAAATCAACTCCAAAAACAATTGGCCAATTTCGAGACAGACAATCAACATTTGACAATGCCGCCGGAGGGTGTGAGAACTGAGGCTGGCTTCCGACGAAATATTTCCGTCACTTTGGGTCAGCTTTTTATATTATATAAAATAATAAAAATATTTCTTAAACTAAAAAAAATTTTAAAATTTAATTTCAAAATATACGGCCATTTTATCTAATAATATTTATTATATTTTGGTAAAAATAATTTTAGAAAAAAAATTTTTATCAATTTAATTTTTTTTTCTAATTTTTTGTAGATATCTTAAAATTTTTTCTTATTTTTCTTCTAGGCTATTTGGACAGTTGGCTTCGGGGTGTTGGCTGCGTGCCACTCTACAATTTGATGGAAGATGCGGCCACCGCCGAAATCAGTCGCGCACAGGTCCGAAATTGTCAATAAATATTGTAAAAAATTATTTCCGAATTCCAGCTTTGGCAATGGCTTCGCCATGAGGCCCGACTCGAAGGTAAACAAAATTGTAAAATTAAATTAATATTTTCCAATTAAGATGGCCGCACAATTGACCCACAACTCGTCAAAATGACCATTGCCTCGTAAGAATATAGGGAAAATTAAATTAATATTTATTTTTATTATTTTAATTTTAAATAATTAAATATTCTTTTTATTTATTTTTTCTTTAGTCAAAATTTTAAGATTTATTTAGCAATTGTTTCAGTTGCCATCCATTCTGTAAAAATAGCATTTAAAATCCAAGCATATTAAATTAAATTTTGCAACAAAAATTAATTTTTAATTTTTTTGGCTTAAAATATTCCCTATATATTTTAAAATTTCGTCAATATTTGTGAACAATAAATCAGTAAAAAATTTATTTAATTTTCCATTATAAAATTCTATTTCACAGGGAAACTGAACGTCGATTGGTGCGCGCCGGCTCCATTGTGAATCGAATTCCGGAAGCATCCGAATTGTTGGAGAAATTTGTGCTTGAACAAGAATTGAGCGATTTCCTCACTTTGGTCACTTATTTTGGATATTTGAATGTTATATTAATTTTTATATTTACAGGATGCCTACGACAAATTGGTCTCGGAAGGAAAATAACTGTGGATTGTCAAAAGAAGGAAGAACAATGATTTGGGACAAATGAATAAAACAAAAGCATGGAAATAAAATAAATTTAATTAAATTATTGTAAGCTTTTTCAATCATGTAAAATTTTAAATGTAATTTTTTCACAACATGCACTTTTTTGTGTAAATAAATATTTTCGATTTAATTTTTTAATAGATTAAATCATAATTTTTAATATTTTTCCAAATAAAATTGGTAAATTTATAGGATAATTTTCAAGATAATAGAGTAGAATAAAAATAAAAAAGAATTGAAAAGCGCATTGGCATAATAAAATATAATCTCATCAAAAATTGCTAGTAGATTGAATTGATCAATCAAAAATCACATTATCTTGTCAAAAAACATTTAAAAATTAAAAAAATATTATAAAATTGTGAATGATTGAGGATATCGAAATCGAAATTATGGGAAAGATTAATGAATATGAATGATGGTAAAGACTTAAAATTTGCTGATCTGGATTAATATTCTTTGCTGGATTTTCTTTCTAAATTTTGATTCAATGCCGAATATAATGTCATTTCATTTTCATTGGGAACATTTTCATTAATTTTTTTAAATTCCCACAAAGTCAAATCATCAAAATCACAAATGTATATCAAAAATTTTATTACTGTGCTTAAGTCCGTCCAATTTTGACCAAATTTATCAATTTTTTTTATAACTTTTTCAAATTTCAAATCAAATCCACTAATTCTTTCAAATTATATCAAATTTGCTAAATTTTTTTGAACTTTTAATTTTATATTATTCATTGTAATTCAGCTTTTAAAATAATTTAAAGTCAAATCAACAAAAAGAATGACACCAAAATTTGTTCAATTTCTCATCATTATGATGGAAATTTTGGCAATTTTCTTCACTAAAATATTCATCTGACCATGGTGGTCCAATGTGTTGTGGAACAGAATAATAAGGTAGGCAATTTTTTTTATTTTTATGTATTTTTATTTGAATCAAATCCGCAAAATGATGAAAATTATATAACTTGATAATGGCAAAATTTTCAGGAAGATCATAATCAAAAATAATTTTAAAAAAAACAGAAAAATTTAATTAATAGTTGATTTTTCTTATTTATATATCAAAATATTAGCGAGATTTAATGATTTTTACATCAAAATACAGAATTAACATTATTATAAATTTGCATAGGGTTTTCTATTAAACAGAAAATAAAAATTCTATTTTTAACAGAAAATTCCAAATTATGCGCCGCCGGCTGGAATTCCCAGTTGCGAAAATTTCGGCATCGCTACTTTTTCAATTCTTCTGATCATTGGAGCCTTGACTGCTTTACATTTATTCGTTTGGGCAATTCTCGATGTTGGCCGTCGGATTTTTACTCTGGCAAGAATGCTATGAATATGATATATGAAGATGCTGAAAGGAAAGAAAGAAGGAAAAAAAATATAATGATAATTAATGGAAGAATAGCATTTTGAAGTTGCGAGAAAATTCGCAGAAATAAAATTAATATAGTTAAAATTGTAAATTAATTTGAATTTAATAAATGTTTTATAGGAATTTGGTTACCTATATTTGATATGAATTAAGCTATGATTCTGTGGAGATTTAAGAGATATTTCTGTGAATTTTCATATCTAATAAAATAATGTCTATATAACGGAAATTCAATTTTTATTATATATATTATTAATTTTAATTTGCTATAGTTTCCACTCTGTTATTTCATCCTTTAGCTCTGTTAATAAAAATATTATAAAATAATCGAGAAAAATTCCCGCAATCTCAAAAGAGGGGAGGGATTTGCATATTTATGGTAGTCAAATTATTTCATATTCCCAATTGTTGCACATCCTCAACATTTTATGGATGAATCTCATCGAGGGGTGGAGAGGATAGTAAAATGGTTTATTTTTTTGATGCTAAGTCGATTCCACAATGGTACAAATATAAAGTTTTTGGCTTCTAATAAATCAGAAACTGGTTTTAGACCACATAAACCTTATACCTTTTTGTAGATCTCATCGAGACGCATCTAATGGTATACAATTTGTCATGATTTGGTCAAAATTAAAGAGTATTAAACCATTTAAACCATTTTTTCCTTTGGTTTTAAACTTTCTTATTTTGGGCTAAAAGCTAACATATTATATACCAATCGATCACCTCGATGAGATCTACAAAATGATTTAAGGTTTGTGTTGTCTAAAACCGGTTTCTGATTTATTAGAAGCTAAAAACTTTATATTTGTACCATTGTGGAATCGCCCATATTTGTACCGCCCTTTGTCTATTGTGGAATCGACCCCGGACATTATTTTTTATTGTATTTATGTATTTTTTATTGCCGGCCATATCTCCGGCATTAAATTGCTCTGCAACCCGCACAATTGTTGCAATTATCGCCATAATTCCCCATTCCAATATTCACTACGCTTTCCACCAATTTGCATTGCGCAAATTTCCATATGATAATCCATAGTCATTGTAGGCAAAATTTATGTGGAATTGGGAGGGGAAATGAATGTTTTGCTTGGTTGCATCAGCAAGTTTTATTAGGCTTAACGCACAGCTATTAAAATCATAAATAGCAGAGAGCACGCTCAATTTATTACTCTACAATCAACCAGTATTTTGCATATAAAATATTTTGTACAAAAATTATTATATATTTTTCTTCGACTTTTTTATTTTGTATAACTATCAATATCTCTTCAATTTTTCAACTCATAAAAAATATTTATCTACTTTCTTATTTAATTTTAAGCTCTTTATCTATAGCATTTTGATTTTGATGACCCAAAAAATGGCCTAATTTTAATTGTTTTTTTTTGCTGTTTTTTGTTCATAATTTTTGCTAATTATAATCAAATTCAATAATATTTCTCTATGATCATCATAAAAAGAGTTATTAAATATTTTTAAATATTTTTATCAATTTTAATAAATTTAAAACTAATAATCACTCGGAAAAAATTAATTTGATATGAAAAATTCACTTTCATTTAACCCTAAATTTTGTGGAAAAATTTATTCTAATCTCTTTTCAATTTTCATCCAAATAAAAAATAATCCTCATTTTATCCAAGAGCTAGGGGTAAAAGTGCACAAAAATAAAAACAGAGAAGGATTGCGCACCTTCAATCCCAAATTGGGCTTCCGGACACCAAATCAGCTGGAAAAGGGCGGGCGTCGCCCCTATCAAATTGGCCAGTCAAAATTTATTATTTTGGATGTTTTTGTTGGCAGTCGGGCCAAATTGGAAAAACAGGAAAATTTTAATGACCCGTTGACAATTTGGCGCACTTATTCAACCACAAAAAATACGCATCATTTCCATTCATTTTTACTGCGAATTTTCTCTCAAATTCCACCATTTTCCCCATTCATTTTATTTTGTTTCCCTCACAATTTTGTCTATGCCCTTGTTGGGTGCCTCCTTTCACATTTAATCCTCCTCCTCTTCCCCTTCTTTTGGCCAATTTTGTGGGTAATTTGTTTTTTCTTTTGTTCATGGACAAAATGAGGCATAATAATAACTTTTTATTGCCGTCAATTTCCCTGGGATGAATTATTTTTTGGGACATCGACAATAATCAAAAACAACAATCCGGAATGCATTTAATGGACTGGAATTGGTATTAGTGAGGACAAACAATTGTATAGGTGAATATTTTCTCCAACGGGAATGTCTGTAGATTAAAAAAAAATTACAAAAAAATTATTTAGGATTTTAGATAATTTTCCTCGTCTAAAATATTTTAATCTGATTTTTTTACAAATTTTATTTTCATCTATCGAATTGCTGACGGTGGATAGAGCAATTTTTATATTGCATTTTATAGGATATAAAATTAACTATAAAATGAAAATGATATTAAAAGCTTAGGATAATGTTAGAAATTCAACGAGTTTTGGCCAAAAAACTCTTTGTTTTTTTATTATATTGTTTCACTTTTTTCTCATTCATTAAAAATTAGCCAAAACTTTTGATATAACTTTCTAGCCAATTTTATTCCCATAAAAATGCAATATAAATTGATCCAAATTCCAAACCCATTTCAATGAATTATACTGCTTTGGCAATTCAAAGCATGAATAGCTTCTTATTAGGAATAATATATATATAATATATTTATTAATTAATGAACAACTATTATATTGTATTTCATTTTTAATAAATTACTTTAATAGATTCCTTTAAATTTAAATTCCCTAATAAATAAAAAAGATGCGAACAATAAATGACGTGAATTTAATATTCTCCTTTAGTCCACCTCAAATTTTCCCCTCCGGGATTGGAAAATTGCCCCAAGGCGTGCCAAAAGGTCGATATTGGCAAAATGCCGGAGGCTATTCCCCTCCTTCTTCCCTTGCACTCTTCCACTCAAATGGCCAAAAACGGGCACCGTCATTTCCAAGTCCCCCAACCTCTGCCCCATTCTTTTCTTTCCTTTTCTGGAAAAAATGCCAACCGAGCAATGGCATTGGCATTGTCGGGTGGGCGTAGCAAATTCCTTTCCCCCCGCTTTTCTCGCTTGCCTTTGAAACCACTCCAATGAAAAAATTATCAATAATATTTTAATCTCCTCGAAAAAAATTAAAAATTATCGATATTTTTCTTTTCTTTTTATAGGGAAATTTAGTCATTTTCTAAAGGTTTTGTAATAGAATTAGATCCAGTGCTGTGCCTTTCGGATTTTATAGCTCCGGCTCCAGCTCCGGGCTCCGATCCCAAAAAATTTAGGCTCCAGCTCCGGCTCCGGGCTCCGACCCTCAAAATTTTTGGCTCCGGCTCCAGCTCCGGGCTCCGGAATTTTAACCCTAAAATTTTGGCTCCAGCTCCGGCTCCGGGCTCCAACCGGTCAAATTTTTAGCTCCGGGCTCCGGCTCCAGCTCCGCTCCGACCACCCAAAAATTTTGGCACCAGCTCCGGCTCCGAGCTCCGACCTTCAAAATTTTTCGCTCCGGCTCCGGCTCCGGAGCCGGAGCCGGAGCTGGAGCTGGAGCTGGAGCCGGAGCTGGAGCCGGAGCCGGAGCTGGAGCTGGAGCTGGAGCCGGAGCTGGCACAGCACTGATTAGATCCAAATAGTCCGAAATTTAACTTGGATTAACTTGTATAAATAAATTTTTTGGGCGTAAATTCCTCTGCCCCTCTTCCCAATTGCTACCGAAACCATTACAATGAAAAATTCTAATATTTTAATTCAAAAATTTAAGTCATTTTCTAAAGGCTTCTTATTAAATTAGATCCAAGCAATCAGAAAATGAAGTTGAATTACTTTAATTTAAAAAAAAATTTTTTATGAAATTTCCTGGAGAAAGAGAATAATTTAAAGGATTTCTCGGTTTATTAAAAAAATTTTCAGATTTTCGCGAATTTTTTTTAGGGAATATCTCAATAAAATTACTAGTGAAAATAATTCATAGATAACTAACTGTACATTCGCCGAGCATAATAATGTATGTTTAAAATTTCATAACACCCTAATTTGTATATTCCAGTGACCCAGAGATTTAAAATATGCCTCTCCCCCAGTCATTATTCTTGAAATAAAATATAAAAATTGCAACTTAGTTTTTCTCTTCGAATTTAAACACTGCTCAATTCTGCCAAATATTATTTTTTTTTAATTTTATGAAAACATTCCTCTCTATTACCCCCAAAATCCCCCTTACTTTTCATCATTTTGTTCACAGCAATAAAAAAATGCATTTTAGGGCAATTAAAAGTCCGTGTCCCAAATTGGAATTGTTGTTTGGGTAGGAACTAGGAAGGAGACAACTAATTGGACCCACCGGTTGAATTTATCGCATTTTTCTGTGATTGCATTTTATGAGTTTTTTTACTAGGGAACATTTTGTCGAGTCCGGAATTTTTTTTATCAATAACTAATTAAATTATCCCCAAATTGTGTAAATTTGTTTAATAAATTTACATTATTCATTATCTAATGGCATTGAATTTACTGATTTACTCATCAAATAATTAATTTTTCACGTGAAATATTAGCTTTAAGTTTATTTTTGGCAATGGCAACTAGCACTGAATGGATTGAATTTGATTAGTGAAAGATTTACTGGATAAATTTATGAACAAAAAATTGATAAAAAAATAGACTGAAATCGGACATTTTTCATTGATTATCGGACATTTTTCATTTTTGTTTGGCCCTCCAATTATTTAATAAAAATGCTATAAAGAAAGAGAAAATTCTATAGTTAAACAAATTACTGAAATATTAGTAAATGAGTAAAATTCATTGCATTTTGAAATGGATTATTTACTCATCAACGTATAAATGATCAGAATTTGACTCTAAAATTGGTCATTTTAGGGCACCAAAAATTCATATTGAAGACAAATTTCCCATAAAACATCTTCACAATTACTAAATTCATTTAAATCCTCAAAAAATTGAAACATTGTCCTCTTCATCCAATTAATAACAATTGGCCCATAACAAATGGAGGCTTCATCTCCAATCCCCGTTGTCTTGTTTTCCCTTTAGACATTCGATGAGCCTCTCTCGCCTCCTCCCTTTGAGTGCCCTATTCTCGATTATTGGGGCTAGGAGGACCATTCATATTTACAGTGGCCATATTTCCACTATGAAAACTTGTTGAAAATTAGAAAACTTCAAAAATAGTAAATATTGCGCGGATCTAGACCATACTCCTTCATTTTTACAACTTTTTAAATGCTCACAAGTTTCTAGCAGTTGTAAGATGATATTTCTTTCCCTATAAAGGAGTTTAAAAATTCCTAAAAATAAATACTGATAATTTCCGCATAACTTATACAAAAAAATACTAAATACTTAAACTTTCTATTTATATGTATTTTCTCACCAGTCTTTTCATCATTGGCCTCCGAAAAATTAGGTCATTGCTAAAAACTAAAATCAAAAATTCCGTTGATAAAAAAAGTCTCAAAATAATTCTTTGTTTCCATTCTATTCCAATGCTATTCTGTTCCCTTCTTTTATTCAATCCACCAACAGTAATATTGTTGTTTTTTTTACCTCCATTCCTGCCTCTTGAAGAAGCGCAAAATCCCCAAATCAACAAACCACCCATGTCATTCATTCAAATTCACCGGGGAACGGGGATAGATGCGCAGTGGGATCACCTTTCTTCCCCTCCCATTTCTATTCTCGTTTGGCCCTGCGCGCCCTTCGACCCTCATTCATATTTATTCCTATTCAAATCCTCTTCCATTTCCTCTCCAAAACAAAAAAAATGATGTGAATTGCCAGCCGTGTAGTCTTTCAAGTGTTTTCTTCCAATATCCCTCTTTCCTTTTCATATAGACAGTTGTCCTTTATTAAATGCCATCGCTTAACAAAAAAAATGTTGCGCTGAATACTCAGAAAAAATACTTGGCCAAAAATTTAGGTCAACATTGGGGAAGTTTAGGTTTAGTTTCGTCTGATTTCCCCCACTTAAAGCTTTTCTATATATTTCTTAGAATTGGGGGTAATGTGTATTATTCGTCTCAAAAATTTGCATTTTTTGCTTCCTATAAAAATATTATGTACTTTCCGAATTTTAGTAAATTTTTTTAACAATCTTTCGCACTATTTACATTTAAAACTATTATAATATTTATGTATTTCTGTAGAGCACTTTAATATAAAATAGATTGATTAAAACAAAACTGGACAGAAATTTATTCAAAAATCTAAAATACTAATAAAATTGGTCTCGCATAATTTTTTTTAGCCAATTTCGAATCAAATTCACTCAATTTTTTTTTATAATCAACTCATTCCAATATAACTTTTCCGATTTAAAGGTAATTTTCATTTGAATTACATAAAATTATTTTCTTCAAATTATATGGCTTAATTTCCCTCCCCCCTAAAAAATGTTTCTAACTTTTTGCCGAAATGTTATATCAATGATCATTTTACTAACAATCAAATTTGCATGCCTTTTCAATTCATTGCAAAAAGCTGGGGGCAACTTTTATTATTCCATGCCTTTTTCCCTGATGAATATGGATTAATAACATTTCCGGGCCGTGGACGAATAATCCGATTTAACATGGACAAATGGCTTTGTTGACCAAATTTTCCTCCACTTTTTCCATACCCTTCAATTTCAATTCTTTTATTCGCGAGTGGTTTAGGGCGCGATTTACAATTCAATTCATCCAATTCCAAAAATGCCAACCCAAATCCCCCTAAACCGAAAAAGTGAAGGCCAAATTGTGGATAGCTCATATTTTTCCCAAATTTTTTGCGGGAATTTGCATGTTTTTCCCATCAAATCATTTATTTTATTATTGATGAAAACTTTGGGAATTGTAGCGAAATTTTTTCCAATTCGAATCAAAGTTTTCTCTGAAAATTTCCTATTTTTTTATTAATACCATCAAAGCATAATTTATTTAAAATTTGATTAAAATAACAAAAATTTGCTTGAAAACATTCAAAAAGATATTTAAAAAATTCAGTAAATACCCTAGAAAAATTTTTCATAATTCTGTTTTCCATCCAATATTCCAGATTATCAATCAAATTTTTGATTCCACACTTTCCTTCAAAATTTCATGATGAGCTAATCATTTGGGAGTTGTAAATTATTTTTGATCCAGAGAATTTCCCTTTTTAATTATAATTTGATTAAAATTTGATTAAAATAACAAAAATCTAATTTAAAACATTCAATAATATCAAAAAACATTTTAAAAAGGAATCCCGGAATTCGTTCAATTTTCCAGATTATCAATAAAATTTTTGATAATGAATTAATGAAATAATTTAATGAACATTTTGTCATAACCTTGTTTTGTGCTTTGTATGATGACGGAATCACATTTTTTTTAATAAGAATAAGAAGCAATTTCAGCATAAAAAAGAGCAATATTCAAAAATGATAACAAAAAATTTCAATGAATGAAAATTCATAATTCAAATTCCCTTCCTTTTTTGTGTTTAAATCAGTGGAACAATGAGAAAAATGTGGGGGAATGGGAGCAAAAATTTGTTCAATCTTTTATTAATTTATTATTAATTACCCATATTTGACACATTTTTCCCTCCCATTCAATTCAATTCTTCATTCATTTTTTTATCATTTAATCAATTCAATTTAATTTGCAATTTTCTCTCTGCTGATTTTAAAACAAAAATGTATTAATTCACGATCATAATTCACACAAATTAGGACACATTTTTTGCCAAATTAATAATAAAAAAATTAACTATTTTTTTTGTAAATTTCTTTCATTAATAATTTCAAATCATAAAAAACTAATAAAATAAAAAATATGTCTAATTAAAAATGCAAAAATGCAAATTTGCAAAAATTATGAAAAAATTTAATCTAAAAAAAATAAAAAAATTATTTAGTTTTAAAATTTCAAAAATATTTTTAAAAATATTTAATTAATTTGGCAAAAATATTTAAAAATAAATAAAATACCAAAAAATTTTGTAAATTTGCGCAAATCAGCGGTCGCCAAAATTTGAATTTTGGGATTTTTTTTTGCGATTTGTGCAAAATCCATTTACGTCATTCGATCATCAGCAGGCAAATTCAGCAAATAATGCTGCCCTCCCTTCTTTCGGGAATTATAACAATATAAATGCCCATGTAAAAGGCGATTTGTGCGGGCGCAAAAATCATCAACCAAAAATATTGGTGGAAATTGGGCATTCATCAAAAAAGATGATTCGATTCCCATCCATCCATGTTTGTTCGCGCGGTCAAATATCACAAAGCAAAATCCCTTGTAGATCAAAAAAAGATCAAAAATGTGCGCGAGCACATACATTTCGCCTATTTATGGCATGCGTCATTTACTCTAACATTTTTTGTGGATGATTTGCATTTTTCTATCCCAACTAATCCCTCTCATTTTCCACCCTTTTGGATAAAAACAAATTTTGCAAAAAAATGATGATAAAATAGTGGCAAAAACACATTTGGTGATCTAATTTACTAGCGAAATTTTTTGCATTGATGAAAAATATTCTTAAAAATATTTAAATCTTTATCAATATTCAATTTTCCCTACCCAAACTAAAATCGAATTTGAAATTTTTTACTTTTTGGCAATGAAATTTTGAAAATTTTTAACTTTTTTTTGAAATCAAAATAAATTTTTGAAAATTTTTTTGAGATCAATTTTTTTAAATTTTTCACTTTTTTGTGAAATTATAAATTTTTGAAAATATTTTTCCAAATTTTTCCAGTAAGTCCTATTTTTGTGCATTCGAATCGAATAATTCCACATAAGAATGTCATTTTTTAATTGCTCCACTAATTTTTGAGTGGGATAGGTGGCTTACTCATTTTATAGAGGTGCAGTTAATATGTTTGTTAATATTTTGTGTGAAAAAGAAATGTTTTTTTACTGATTAAAAGATAATTACTAATTTAAGAAAAAAAGTCATAAATATTCTAGTGTTTTCAATAAATTCCATAAATAAAATTTAAATTTTTCTCTTTTAGGAAGCTAGGATAAGGCTAGGCTCTAAATTTTATTATTTTTAAGAGCCAAATTTTGACCCTCAAATAGTTAGTTCGAATTTTTCACATCCAAAATTCACTCCATTTGACCAATATTTCAGTAGTCTTTTTATCAATTAAAGAACATTTCTATCTTTAGCTTAATCCTTTTAAAAAGAGCATTTTGATATCAAAATGTTTGAAAAAAATATAATTTGTTCCAGAATGTTTTAGCAAAAATGAAAACCATTCAGTTTTGGTCAATTTTGCCCGCTTTTTGTTGATGACTTTCTACTACCTATTACAATCAGCATTTCCACGCAATTAATTTAATCTCTGTCAATGCTTAAAATATATTATTAAATAGGCTAAATTTATAGCAATTTTCACTTGAAAAAATTTGATTTGTTTCGCAAATTCCTTTTCCATATTTCGCTTCTCACTATAAACTTTACTTTTTTAATTAAATATACCTAAAAGAAATTAAAATTAAAATTTTCAGATTTTATATGGATTTTGATTATTGGGAGCAGCTGGAACGCCCTCGGACCTCATTCACCGTATATGCCACCGATTATAATCATCAACAGCCACAAATAATGGCACAAAATTTTGGAAATTCTCATCAAAATTATCAATCACGAAAATTTGGCCCCAATAGCAATCACCGCACAATTCATTTGGACGATCAAGAAGAGCTGAATTCGATTCGATCAATTATGATGGTGGGGAAAAATGGCCGAAAACCAGGCCAAAATGGCGATGAATATGAGGAAGAAGAGGAAGATGGAATGTTCGCCGATGATTATAGGCCAAATCAGCCACCGCCAATGATGACGGCACATTTGATGGCCACACGAGGCCCAGGATTGGATGGAAGGACGACGAAAATTGTGAGGTGAACATTTCTGCTGGGTATAAAGGGAAAATGTTGGAATTATTTAGACGAAAAAATATAAATTTTAAATAATTAATAATAGTTTATTGAATAATTAATTAATTATATATTTAATTAGAATAATTTATATAATAGTCGGACAGATATATCGGTCATAAAACACATTTAGAAAAACTTTTATACCGGTAATACCGGTCATAAAATAATTTAGAAAAATATACATGCCGATAATACCGGTCTAAATAAAAATTAGAAAATTTTTACCGGTTAATATTATTTAGTAAATTTTTACCATTTTTATAAAATAATGAAAAAAAACTCTTATACCGGTAATAATTGTCACAATAAATTAAAGGAAAAAATTTGTATCTATTTAACTGGTTGAACTTACTAACCGACATGCGCGAGGGCATCGAGCTCGATATTTTGATTATTTATTATTATTCATTAAACAAACAAATTGGCAATAAGCAAAAGGGAAAGAGAAAATTTAATATTCTGAATTCTCATAAGATTCTAATGGAAAAGTGAGATAAAATCTAACTACTCAAATTTGGTGAATGTCTTTTTCCACAGTGCATCAATACTATAATTTTTTTCTAAAAACCCCCAATGAGATTATAAATATTAGAATTTAGAAGACTTTATCGATGGTTTAATATGAATCCAAAAAAGGACAATCAAATCAATCAAAACCACTCTCAATAACAAAAATAGGAGGAAATTATCTCTTTATTTTTATTCCCTTCTCATCAATTTGGCTATAATTCCCCTTCCCCCTTCAATTTCCCCAATATTTTTCATTGGAACCATGAAAGTCTGTCTCCATTTAATTCCTTCCTCCTATTTTGTCCCTTAATAATTTCATCCAAAAACAAATTCAATAAAATTGAAAAATAATGTGAAATGAACCCCGCGCCATCCGCCTAAGTATTAGAAATTTTCCTTTCCTCAATTTTTTGTCCTTTCCACAAATTTTTGGGCCATCAACAACCGCCGGCTGCCTCTTCATTCCAATTTCAACCATTTTAGGGTCGGTGGTTGACGGGCGCAAACACATCCATCCACCCTATCCAAATTCGCCGACAATTAAACATGCACACGCGTCCACAAAATTTTTGGTGATAAAAAATTGTGGAAATTGGATGGACCATTTCATTTTTTCCTTTTGGAAACATTCTCCCCGCCATTCTTCCGTCATTTGCATTAAGAAAAATGGCTAAAAATTGCAAATCACTTTACAAAGTGACCAATTTTTGCGCATGACTACGACCGAATAAAGCTGCTTGGCCAAAAATATTTCTAAAGTCCTTGTCATAATATTGTAGAATTAAAATGTCTTACCCCTAAAATCAAAGAATCAAAAAATTTTTGTGTGAAGAAATTAGCCTTTTTGTGGTGCCATAACTTGGACATTATAAAATCTTAGGATTTAGGATTACTCTCACATTGGATCTTTAGATTTGAGTATGGCAGAGTCGCTTCCGATTTGAGAAAATCGATGAATTTTCAAACCGAAATTTGGATATTTTGCTCAAAATAACCGAAAATAGGAGAAACCGAAAACCGACTTTTTCAAAAACCGAAAACAGGATTTTCAAACCGAGACCGTCTAAAAATCGAATCTGTCCTATTCTTGCTTTAGATTATGATTTAATTTTGTCAGGATATTTTTTTATGAAGAAGTCGATTTTGCCAAGTTTTATAATCTCATAATGATGTTTGATTTTCCGAGACATAAATTTTTGTAATTTATTTATTTAAAAAATTTTAAAATAACTAATTTTGTTTTAACACTTTCCAATTTCCATTGCGCTGAATTGTAAAATTATCTTTCTTTTTAAAAATCGTTTTACAGTTTGCACCATCATGCGCTCTATTTAATGTTTACAAATTGATGAATTTTGCGCACCTATTTTTGGGGGCAATAGATTTGTGAGGATGCGGCGCAAAATACATTTCCATTGATATTGATCCTCCTTTCCACTTTCCATGTATTAACACCATATAGGTGTCCGCGAATAGTTCATTCATTTCCATTTTCGTTGTTGACAGCCGGGGATGGCGGCGCGCTCGAACGATTTATGGCGTGGGGATGACACGCGCCCACCTCTTATTATTCACTTTTTTATGGACGCGTATCACACTCATTCAACCATCCTTTTTTGATCTTGAATGATTGCGCGAGAGAGGCGTAGAGAACATTTTTATTATGGGGAAAATGAGCTGGGGATAACAAAAATGGATGAGACATTGAACCGTAGGGAAAAATGGGATGGCGGCTGGCTCCAATCGAAATATTTAATAATATTATTGACTGTCAAAAATTTTACAATTAACACAAACTTTTTTGGGTTGATATTTATCAATATAAAATGATTATTTTTTGGGTTTAATTAATTTTAAAGAAATTGTAATATTATTTTCGAAATGAATAAAATTGCCGAAATCATAAAAAAGGGTTCGAATTTAGGATTAGATTTCTACTTATATTTAAATAATGACTAGATTTTGGGCAGAGGATAGGGTTTAAAAATTCGATTTGACAAAATTTTATGGTCCCGATCCCGAGAAATGTTCTTTTTTGAAATTAAAATTTTTTAACAAATAAATTATTAATAAGTTTTGATAAATTATGCAATTTAAATTAATTAATAGAGAAATTTATAAAAGCAATTTTACAATTAAATCTACTATATGAACTGTGTAAATTATCAGTAAAAATAAATTGAAGGGATTCTAAACTATTTTAATAATTAATATTATTTT
Organism: Pratylenchus scribneri; assembly: GCA_030063045.1. Lineage (NCBI taxonomy): Eukaryota > Metazoa > Nematoda > Chromadorea > Rhabditida > Pratylenchidae > Pratylenchus > Pratylenchus scribneri. The sequence continues at coordinate 625,445 of JAQSEB010000003.1, forward strand.
CCAGTAAATATAATTTATAATTAAATTATAGGCTTAAAATCGAATTCATTGTTCAAATTTTTAGAAGATTTGAAAAACTTACATCTACAATTCCCTTTCTTTTACCATTTGAAGAGTGTCCCGGATGGCTTCATCGCAAAATACTTCAAACGGACCATCGGCTTCTTCCTCGTCAAATGCCAATCATTTTTCCCCTTCATCTTCCTTCCAAAATCGACAAAATGTCGTCATCGCCAATCGAAGGCCATCATCGCCCATTCAATCTGCACATCGATCACCGCCCCATCATTCGAATGCATCCTCTCATTCGTCGTATCCGCCTTCCGTCTCCACAATGTCATCAACGGCATTTTGCCATTCTCCATCTGCTGCCGGAGGAGTCAATGGCGAATCCGTTTGCGCAGTTTGCGGGGATGTAAGCCAAAGGGGATGGGAAAATTTTCTTAAGAATTTATAGGCCTGTATCGATGGGATAACGGAGGATGGGAGATAAAATTTACTAATGCCCAATTTTTGCCAAAATTAATAAGTTTTCTATATTTTGGGTCTAATTTTATTATGAATATCTTCCAAGATTATGGATTCATTAATTAGAGTTTTTACACCTTTGAATTAAGCTTGGTTAAAATTTATTTTGATGTTAATTCATTGTCAAATATTGGAGAAAAAATTTTGACTTTTCTTCAGGCATTCATCAAATTTACATCCTATTAAGTAAAAAAATTCAAGGAAAATTTTTTTTCTTAATCCCGGATAATTTAACTAGTTTAAAAATTATATAATTTTAATCCAAACCTAAATTCATTAATATTTATACATCGATAAATGGTCATAAAATTTCCTTATTTAAAAGTTTTATAATTTGATTGTTTCCTAAATGAAATTGTATATATTTTAGGGCCATGCCAAATTACATTATGGCGTATTGGCCTGCTATGGTTGCAAAGGCTTTTTTCGGCGCACATTGACCGGTAATAATTATGAAAATTATTTTTAATAAATTAATAATTTATTTTTTTCTGTTTTAATAATTATTTCATTAATTTTCAAAATTTATTTTATTTTTTCATTTCTCCAATTTCCCATAAGGCAAATACCGTTATGTGTGTCGTTTCGGCAACAATTGTGTGGTGGACAAATTCCAACGGAACAGTTGTCGATGTTGCCGTTTCCAAAGATGTTTGGATGTTGGAATGGATCCGAAAGCCGTCAGACCAGATCGGTAAAATACTTTAAAAATTTTATTTAATTAAACATTTTTATCCTTGGGCAGAGATTTGACCGGAAAACAGAAAGTGCCGCGTAATCGGAAAAGAGCAATGGACGAGGAATTGATCAATCATATGGTGGGATAAATAAAAATACATTTTAGGAAAAAAAAGAAAAATGAATTTATAAATAATTTAAATAAATTTAAAAATTTACTAATTTAGAATTGTTTAAAAAATTAATTTTTTAATCAAATGAAATTTTAAAGATGCGCCTCAAAGGCGACGATTGGTCAAGGAAAATTCCGCTGGATGCTAAAATGTTGCTAATGCAATTGCTCAATATTGAATCAAAGGTAAGAAAATTATTATAGCTTATAAAATAATAAAATAAAAATTTATTAAATTAATCAGCCAGAAAAATCCCTTCCCAAAGCCATAAAATAAAAATTAAAGTCTGTTTAATAAAATTTAATTTTGATGACAAATATTTTGTCCCTACAAATAAATTGGTTCATTGTATAAAAGAATTAAATCATATTCTAAAAAATTTTAAAATAATTTCATTTTTTGAAGGTTGCCAAAGGCGATGAATCCTCACTGGATAATCAAACAACAAATTCGGCAAATTGGTCACCCCCGCCCGAGTCCGCCTCAACACCAAAATCATTCACAAATTCATTGGATGGATTTGGCACATCCGGTGGCCCAATTAAAAATGTTGTTTCCTTGAAGGATTTATTTGAGCAAAAGCCGTCGAACACACGAAGAACGGAGGTGGGAAAAAATTTTAAAAAATCAAAGTGATGAAAATTTTAGTGAAAAATTAATCATAAAAGGTATAAAAATTATTTTTTTTAATTTTGTAGAAAAAAGTAAAAATTAATTTTATTTAATTTTTCGAATTTTTGAAAAAAAATTTTCGAATTAAAAAGTTTTTAATTTTTCAAATTAAAAATATATATTTTACTTACATATTTTTTTTCGAATTTTTTAAAAATTATTTTTATTTAATTTTAAAGAATATAAGAATTATTTTATTTAATTTTTTGAATTTAAAAAATTTATTTTTATTTATTTTTTTTTAAATTTTTATTCGCAGATGTCCTATAAGCCGTCGAGAATGGCCCGGGCCGAGGAATTGCCAAAAATTGCACATCGCGGTGCCATTGCGGCCGTCGATTGGGTCGAATCATTGGATGAATTAATTGAGCCAACAATGCCATTGGATACCCAAGACAAGGTTAATTTGAGTTGTGATTTTTTGTGTTTCATTCCGGAAAAATTTAATTCTGATTTTTTGTGTTTCTTTCCGGAAAGTTTTAATTCTGATTTTTGTGTTTCTTTCCGGAAAGTTTTAATTCTGATTTCTTTCCGGAAAGTTTTAATTCTGATTTTTTGTTTTTCTTTCCGGAAAGTTTTATTCTGATTTTTTGTGTTTCATTCCGGAAAGTTTTAATTCTGATTTTAGTGTTTCTTTCCGGAAAGTTTTAATTCTGATTTTTTGTGTTTCTTTCCGGAAAGTTTTAATTCTGATTTTTTGTGTTTCATTCCGGAAAGTTTTAATTCTGATTTTTTGTGTTTCATTCCGGAAAGTTTTAATTCTGATTTTTTGTGTTTCATTCCGGAAAGTTTTAATTCTGATTTTTTGTGTTTCATTCCGGAAAGTTTTAATTCTGATTTTTTGTGTTTCATTCCGGAAAGTTTTAATTCCGATTTTTTGTGTTTCATTCGGAAACTTTTAATTCTAATTTTTGTGTTTCTTTCCGGAAAGTTTTAATTCTGATTTTTTGCATTTCATTCCGGAAAGTTTTAATTCTGAATTTTTCTGTTTCTTTCCGGAAAGTTTTAATTCTGATTTTTTGTTTTTCTTTCCGGAAAGTTTTATTCTGATTTTTTGTGTTTCATTCCGGAAAGTTTTAATTCTGATTTTTTGTGTTTCATTCCGGAAAGTTTTAATTCTGATTTTTTGTGTTTCTTTCCGGAAAGTTTTAATTCTGATTTTTTGTTTTTCTTTCCGGAAAGTTTTATTCTGATTTTTTGTGTTTCATTCCGGAAAGTTTTAATTCTGATTTTTTGTGTTTCTTTCCGGAAAGTTTTAATTCTGATTTTTTGTTTTTCTTTCCGGAAAGTTTTATTCTGATTTTTGTGTTTCTTTCCGGAAAGTTTTAATTCTGATTTTTTGTGTTTCTTTCCGGAAAGTTTTAATTCTGATTTTTTGTGTTTCTTTCCGGAAAGTTTTAATTCTGATTTTTTGTGTTTCATTCCGGAAAAATTTAATTCTGATTTTTTATGTTTCTTTCCCGAAATTTATATATTTTTTGTTTCATTTCAAAATTTTATATTTTGTGTTTCATTGGAAAATACACATTTTATTAAAATAATTTACAGATTTCCTTGGTCAAAGCCGGATATGCTCCATTAACAATTTTCAATTTTTCTGCCCGAACTGCCCAAAATACGATGAATCCGGACATCCTTTGTCTTTGCTCCTATTCATATGTGCCTCGGAAATTGCCTGCCGATTTCAATGGATCAAAGTCAGCTAAAAATAAATAAAAATTATTTTTTCTATGAGATAAAAAATTTTCAGCCATTTGTCCAACAATTTAATCGATCGAACATTGAATGAATTGGTCGTCCCACTGCGAAGATTGGCATTGCGTGAGGAAGAAGTGGTGGCATTGAAGGCGATCATTATTTTGGATCCAAGTATATCCAAAATAAATTCATTCCAAACAAATTTATTTCCTAAAAAGATGCAAAATGCCTTTCGCCCGAAGCGCAACGCGGTGTTTCGGAATTGCGTGACCGGGTGCAGGATATGCTCTTCCAAGTGGTGAAGGAATTGCATCCAACACAAAATGCTGCCTCACGTTTTGGCAATTTACTATTATTGTTGCCAACAATTACGGTGAGTGAATGAATTTATTTTTTTGCCGGATTAAAGCTGATAAACCTTAATTTTGTAATGTATCAAAAATTAGAGTAGAATTTGGCTTATATTAAATCTTGGGTTTAAAGATTACATGAAATGTTATCATTTATGACTTTTATTACAATTTTGATATATTCGTATTTTATTTTAAACATTAATTAAGATGTTTTAAAGTTTAAAAAAAAACTAAAATAGCACTTTTTAATATGCTAATTTTGAATAAAATGATTATAAGTATACTATATTAAAACTGTTTAAAATTATTAAATTTTATTATTTTTGATATTGGTTTAAGTAAAAATCAAATAAAAAATACCATTTTAAAAAGGTCTCTGAGGTACATTAATTGAATTAATTTTTGCCATAGTTTAATTAAAAATAAAAAAGACTCTATTAAAAAAATAAATTTTTAATTAGATTCTTTAATTAATCTTATGAGATCTTAAACTTAAATAATTGATTTTAGTCTTTATTCTCGAATCCATTCAGACTCTTTCCGGACTAATGTGTGAGAATATGCAATTTTGTCAAGTTTTCGGCTGGACCGATCCATTGCTAAATGAGCTATTCGAACCTTCTGGAGATGATACTAATAAAGGTGGCGGTGCAGATCAATTTGCTGCATTTTTGGATGATTCTGGTGCCGGCGGGCTAATGCCCATTTCATATAGTCCACCGATTTTGTCGGATTCGCAACATTGCTTAAATCCAGCCGATATCAGTCTTCATGTGAGAGCTTTTTGATATTCACAAATTAAAGAAAAGAATTATTTTATATTTTATAATATTAATCCTAACAATTAATCCAAAATAAACAGTTTAATTTAATTGGATTTATCTTTTTGGATATTTCGGAAATGTTTTTTGTAAATGAATTTTACTAAATCATCAAAAGTCTAATATTAAAAGCTTTTATCTCATAAAAATCTTATAAACCTTTTTTGATATTAAAAAGATTGATGACCAAAATGTTATGGCCATTAAAAAAACCGAAAACTATCAAATTTGTCTTATTTAATCGCTTTTTGTCCTTATCTTTTTGCCAATTTCCAATTAAATCCAGTAATTTTGTTCTTAAATAAAATCTTTAAAAAAGTTTACTAGCTAATTAGTCAATTAAAAAATTTACTCATGTGCCAAAATTCGGATGAAAAATATTTTCAATTTCAATTTTATGCCAAATTTTCAGTCAAATGAGCAAACATCGCCTTCCTCACTGCCCCGTAATTTGGCCTCATCCCGGCTTTCTGTCGGTTCCGCATCCACTTCATCCTCATCACCGCCTACATATTCCCCCGTATCACCCGACTTATCCTCTTTAATGAAACCATCAAATTCAACGGAAAAATGCGAAATCAGTACGCAAACCGATGAAATCGCAGGGAATCAATTTCCGATTGCCTCAAGTCAAAATGTCCCTTCGGAAATGGGCGGCTATTCCTTCTACACTTTTGATGAACACTCCAATTCGAATCCATTAATTTATGGGCATCAGGTGCGTATGTTTTTTTAATAAATGGAAAAATAAGATTTAAATATTAAATTATATAAACTTAATTTAGATCCCAAAATCAGAATTTATTCTTAATTCGATTAAGCATAAATTGGATATAGAAAATTCCCATTTAATTGAAGTAATTTTTCCAGTTAAAAATTAGAAATTAATTTTTTCGGTTGCAATAAATTTATCCAGAAATTTTGTCGAAAAAATAAAGTCATAACTTGGTCAAACCTTGTTCCATTTTAAAACCAATCCTCCTCTAAACATAATTTTTTAATTTAAATCTAAGACCTTTGTCTAACTTATACATTTATGGCCTAAGAATTTCCGATTTTTCTACACAATTTTTGGGTTAATTAATATTTTTTTTGATATTTTATTGAAATTATCCAATGATTCTTTTAGCTTAAAATTCTATCAAATTGAAAATTCAATGAAAATTTCCTAAATTCTCCCATTTAAGGATGATGACGTCACAAATTTTGCCTCTCAATCGCCTTTTCCCTCCTCATTTTTCGACCATCATCACAATGGTCCCATCACGGACGATTGTGCCAGCCAACTTCATCACAGTGATGACCTCAATCCCCTCAATCCCCTAAATCATCCAACAAATTCCATGGAATTTTCCACTGCCACCGCCGCCGCCGTCGATGACGACGATGAATCCCTCCTCTTCGATGGGCCCACCGGCCGTCATCATCATTCAACCACCGATGACCTCTTTGGATTAATGCAATAATAGATAAAAATGGAGAAGAAACAAGAAATATAGAAGAATTTTGTGTGAATATTTTTGATGTTTTATTTTGGAGATAATTTCGCCTAGGCAAAAGACATAATTAATTCGACAAATTATTTTTTAATAGTTTTGATATTTTTATTTTTTATCCAATTTTTTGATAATAACGCAAATATTTTTTATAGTAAATATATTTTTAGTTGAAAAAAAATTAAATTTGTTTAAATTTCTTGAATAATTTGCATACGCCCAACATTTGTATGAAAACATGAAATTTAATTTGATATTGATTAGATTAAATTAAAGAAAAAATTAGTGAATTTTATTGAAAATTGGCACAAAAATATATTTAAAAAAGGGTAAAATACACCAAAATCGGATATTTTTCAATTTTTTTAGCTCTAAAGTTTTGCCCAATTTATGTCTGATTTAATATTTTTGATATTAATTGCTCTAAATTTAGATTTCACAATGTCTAAAAATATAATAAAATAAATCTAATATAATAAAAATCTAATTAATTGCTTAAATAATTGTTGAAATATTATCTAATAATTAAAATAAGTAGTTAATTGCAGTGAATATTGGTCGCAATTTTAAAAAGTAATAGATCAATAATATATAAATCTGACGAAACAAATCCATTCCGATTCGTACAATTTTTCCGATTTCCCATTGAAGCACTCCCAAAGAAGCGATACTTGATCGAATGGATTTGGATTAGAAGACAGGGTCAATGGGGTATTGCCGAAAATATGGAGAAGGGCAAAAATGTGCTCATATCCGCCACCGATCGACCCAACCAAAATCCTTCCATCACTCCCATTCGCCAGGGAAATCCGCGCAAGAATCAAGTGCGCTTTTGAGAGATTTGAGGGCGGGCTATAGCTATAGCTCCTCCCAAGATTTTGGTGTTGCCCGCGCACATTTTTTCCATTCCCGCTTCAATTCTTCTCTCCACCTTTGCTTGTTGATCCTTTCTTCCAAATTCCATTCGCCCCATTTTCTTCTCAACAAGACCCGAACTTATCCTTTTTTCCGCCTCTGTTTGTCAAATTCCATTGCGCACATTTCTTCGATGAAATGAAATTTTTACATTTGAATTTTTCGAAAACAAATCAATTTTTCAAGCTAATTTTTAGCATTAAATTTTTCACATTTAATAATATTTTCACGTATAATCCTGATTAGAATAAATTATTTAGAAAAAGAATAATTTGATTGGAAATTGACAAAAATATAACCAAAAAGAAAACAAAAATAAGCTAACATTGATTTAACTTTTTTTTTGGCAATAACATTGAACATTCTGTAATCCAATCATTTTGATATTAAAATGCTTTATATTTAAAGAGAATAATCAAATTTTGTTGGAATTTAGTTAATATGTAAAAACATTTTCTTAATAAAAATATTTTGATCACCAAAAAATGAAAGCATAAATCACTTCCCATTCAGCTCTGATTTTTGCCCGTATATTGCAGAGAATTTTTTGATCTTTTTAATTGGAAAAGAATTTTATAAGAATTTCCTCTACTTTCTAATTTCCATTTTTCCAACCCTCTTAAGTTATACTATACCGCATACCAAGTTAAAATATTGTTAAATTGTTGGCCAATGAGTAAAATTCAGGATCCTTCCTGATGGAAATTTTTTATTGATCAAAATGTTTAATCAATGAAATATAAAAATACGTACATAAACCATCTTTCAATTAAACAATGATCTTTGTCAGTGTTTTGTACAATATTTTCCCAACTTTTTTTTAAATTTTAATTGGAATTTTATGAGAATTTCCCCCTTACTTTCCATTTCCCAAACTATTAAAAGGCCTTTGAACTTAAAATAATGTCCAATGCACAATATTCTGATATCCTTCAGGTCAATTTTTTGTTGTCAAAACTCACTGATCTTTGCACGTATTTTGCACAACATTTTCCCATCTTTTTTATTCGATTGTAATTTTATAAGAATTTCCCCCACTTTCCCCTATTTTCCATTTCTTCCAACCTCCTTAATAAATGCATTTCTTTCACCTTTTTATATAATGTTTTTATCATGGTTTGTGATCTACGCCACCGCCGCCACCCCATTTGCGCCTTCACATTTTGATCAATATTAAAAACTATTATTTTATTTTCCGTAAAATCGAAAGGTGAAGAAAAGAAGAAAATTACAACAATGCTCAATTTTTTCAATTGAAGGTAATTTATTTTCCTTCGCCCATACTTTTTTATTGTGTTGAATTCTCAAACAAATTATTTTGTTTTTTATCTCCTCAAATTTTTGATGCGACAACATCAAAAAAATGTTCCAATTTATGCGACCAATTCAAGACCCAAATTTGCGAATTATGATTCCGGAAGAATTGGAAAAGGGCGGCGGTTGTGGCAGTGCCGGAGGCAGCCATCATAATGGAGGAGGCTCGGGACATTGGGCGAGTTTTTTATAAAAATTAATTAAATTATGATAATAAATCTAACGAAATTTTTTAATTATTAAATCTTATCTTGTTTTAGCCTAATGTTCCTCCTCGGATTCTTCTATAAGCATTAATATTTTTAAAATAAATTTATGAAATAATGATAATTAATTTACAAAATTTTAATTGCATACAAAAATAATTCCGCAAAATCTTTTTAAAAAATCAATATATTTAGGACCAAAAACATGGTCACTCAAAATCGGATTTTTCTATAAAATCTATTTTCTTAAATTAAATCCTAAGCATCTGATTCTAAATTTTATTTATTTCATTAGAGCCTAGATATGTGGCAATTAAATCGTCTTGCCAAATTCATATATTTCGTCCATGAAATTATTGAATTTAATCTAAAAATTTTGTCAATATTCAAAAGGTCATAAAATGTTGCCAATTCTGCCCTTATCTCTATAATATAAAATCAATTTTATGGTTAGGCCCAAACCCTAGCCTAAATTTAGCTACTTAATGAGACTTAACACTTTGCTATAGCTCAGTATTATAGTCTAAAAATGCTTATTTTTTCAAAATTATAGTTCAATGCCATTTTGCATTTTTCAGAGTACTAATGAATCGGAAGAGGAGGTGGCCATGTCTCCAACAATCCGACGAAAATTCAAGGCGTACACAGGTGTAAAATAGGAAAAAATTTGAAAAACTTTCCCCTTTAAGTGATGCAACGTTCTGGTTTCCAGCATACAGAGTTCATATAAATTATAAAATTAAAATAACAGATTTCCATAAATTAACTCAAAGATATGTCCAAATTTTGACGCATTTATGCAAGGCGGAAATTTTTGTCTCCATGCTTTATGGCATCCATGGCATCACTTGCCCTGGATTTCCGGAGGTCTCAAAATTATTTTTAAATTAAAAAAAAATATTTAAATTTTGAAAAAAAATTTTAAAAATATTTAAAAAATTTATTAAAATCTATTTTAAAATTTTTGATTAAAATTATATAAAAATTAATAGGAAAGCGCCTATCAAGGCACTTGCCATATAAATGTGCTGGCCTCGTTGGTTGGACTGTTCACTGGCGGACTGGGTATTGGCGCCGTGCACAGGTATGGTGCCAAAAAAAAAGAATTTAAAATAAGTATAAATAATCTGAAATATTGATCTGACCTGAGATCTTTGAATTAATTAAAAATAAAAGAAATACTCTTATTTGAATTACAAAAAATTACCACTTTCAAATTTAATAGATTTTTAGCACAAAGAATACCCATGATAGATATTAAAAATGCATCTAAAAAATATTTTTTATTTCATTAAAAAAACATTTTTAATAAATTAAAAATATTCATTTAAATTAAAAATTATCATTAATTAATTAATTTATTTATATTTTATTTATACACAGATTTCGTTGGAGGACAATGCTTGTTTGTTGGTTAATTATGTTTGTGCGCGTATTTGTCTTTAATAAATTTTTTTAACCTCATTCAGGTGCATTATTTCGGCAGTGGCTAATTTACTTGCTGTAAGCAATATTTATTTTCTACATTTTCATAATTTATTATATTTTCTAGGTTATAACTGATGGCGTTTGGCTTGGTAAAATTTTAATTAAAATTTAATTTTTAAAAAAATTTATTTAAAAAATTTCCCAAAAATTTATTTATTTTTTAGACCATTTGAGTAAGCTGAAAACGAGGACTGGCTTGGCCAATGGACTCTCTGGGCTGATGCTTCTTGGCTCCGTGTTAGTTGGTAAAATTTTGGCATATTAATTTAAATTTTTTCCCTTTTAATTTTAAGGCGTTTGCTTCATCCTCACCTCTGTTCTCATTTGCCATTATTGGGCCTCGAATTCGACCAGATATCAGCCGGTTGGACGTGTTGCGGTCAGTAAACTAATTTCTTGACTAATGCAAAAAGTATATTCACCAATTATAATAATTAATTTTTTGAATTATTTGTTAAATTAAATATTTTAAAAATTTTTCTAATTATTTTTTCTAAAAATAATTTTTATTTTACATAAACATTATACAATTTTAACTCTTACTAATTAACTAATTATCAAAATTAACATAAAAAAATATGTTTTAAAGTTAATATTTTTAGGATGCATAAACTGGAAACATAATCCACACATGGTATATTTTCCGGCATATTCACCATATTGATATTTATGCCAACTTTTACAAAATATGACCAATCATGGATGGTTTCGATGTAGGGTTGCACCCTGGAGTCCGGGGAACGATTTTCGGGGACGGGGAATTGCGGGGAGGCAAGCCTCGGGGACGGGGATTTTCCAGACCTCGGGGACGGGGACGGGGGACCGGGGAAAAAAATCCCGGGGACGGGGACCCCGGAAATTTCGGGGATTTTGCATTTTTTTTTCATCTTTCAAAAAAATTTTTTATAATGAATTCTGAAATGAAAAAAGAAGATGATTTAACATATAAATATCATTTTATATGCAAGAAAATAAAGAAAAAAAAGATGATTTAGGTGAGTTTTTCAAAAAAAAATTCCTTAAAATTTCCCCCGAAATCCCCGACCTCACGAGGAGGGGAACGGGGAATGGCTCCCAAATTTTCGGGTACGGGGACGGGGGACGGCAAAAAAGCCCGGGGACGGGGGGGGGGGGGGGAACGAGGACGGGGAGGGGACGGGGTGCAACCCTATTTCGATGTCTCAAAAATTTTTTCGAAATCGAAAAACGACATTTCGGAGGGTCAAAAAAATTTTTCGAAATCCATCGATGCCCAAAAATGACCGAAAATCGACATCGAATCGAAGAAAATTAAAAAAATTTGTAATACAAATTTCTAATTTCTAATTTTTATTTTGGAGTAAAAATTGAGCTTGATTAAATATATTGGTCAAAAATGCAAATTTATTGTCATCCATAAGATAATCCCAAAGAGAGAATGGGAATGAATGAAAGAAATTTGTGCCAAAAATTTTTGTAAGAATGGTAATTGATTTCAATTTTTTTGCAGAAATTTTTCGAAAAATGACATTTCGATGCCAAAATTGACCGAAAATCGAACCCATACCTGATTCCAATCCATATTAAATTCTGACATTTGTTTACCAAGATTAGCATAAACTTATTAGTATTAACTTGAACTCTGTTATTCTTTTTAATATTCCTAATAAGCCGTAGAAAAAAATTTCAGAAAGAAATCAAATATACTTAAAATAAAATATATATTTTTCAAATTAATTTAAATTTGCAGAAACGAAGTCGCGTAGCTCGGAGGCGATCAAGCAAAGCGACGGCAGCTGGAAGTGGCACAGAAAGGACTTCATTGGGTAGCCGAGGAGGCGGAGGACGATTTGGGGCTGGCACTGGGAATGCCGCACATTGTTCCTATCAAATGGACTATTCCGTCAGTCCATCTGGGGCACATTGGAGGGACGAAGTTGGTGGAGGCGGCTCATTCGATCGAAGCAGCCGGCAAATTAGCCCAAAAAGTGCCGGCGGCGGATCACCAAGATATGAAATTGTTTAATTGAGGAGAAGTGGATGGAAATTTTTGATCGGGTTTTCTCATGTCAGTCAATAAAATGACAAAATTATATGTTGTTTTTCCATTAATTTGTCAATAAAATTCCAATTTTTTTCTTAATTTTTTGAATGCCAATTTAGCTTAAACTGTGCCATTAATTGGAAATTGTAATTGTAATCTATGAAATAGTTGAGCCACAGAAATGGATTTTTGAAACAATTTATAAAAAGTCATACATCAGTGTTTGCCTGATTTCAAGGCCAATTTCTTTAATCGCTATTCAGATTTCTGATATTATTTTACAATTGGGCAAAGTCGGTTTTGGACAGTTAGCGGTTTAAAACTTTTTTATCGGTTTTTGAAAAATAATGGATTTCGGTTTAGCTTTTTTTATATTTTCGATTTTAAAGAGAAAAAATTGAAATTCTTTCTTAAATTTCATCAATTTTCTGCTGAAACCGACTTTAACGTTGACCAACTCTAATTATTATGAGGTAATAAATTTTTTATGAAGTCCAGCCATCCTTTTTAATCATGAGAAATATTATTTTTTATTCATGATTTTGTTATTGATGAAATCAGAAAATTGAAAATTAAAGGCAGCTTGGGATTGGGGATGAGATTGGGGACTTATTTAAGGCTGTGGAGTGTGGATTCTGGATTGTGAATGGGGAAGATGCCAACAGGAAAAATTAGGTGAAAAAATGATGATTTTGCCGTGAATGAAGCCAATTGTGAATAAGAAAGGAAAATAAATTTTTCCAAAATGCAATGTTGGAATCAGGGGTGTGATCGATTTTCAGTCAAATCAACCAATCAAATCCATCAATTCAATCCAAAAATCATCAAAAATCCAATTCATTTAACCAAAAATGAAATATTTTATCTGCTTCTCCTCTTTGACCATCTTTTTCGCCATTTTAACCATCATTGACGAAGTGGAAGCAATCAAATTTACTTGTAATCATTGCCGACAGGATTTTACGGTGACGGGGCCAGAGGGAAAATCAACTCGTGAAACTGTCCGTGAAGCTGTCATCTCGATGGTTGCGAGAACATCTCGATGGTTGCTCCTCAAAGAAAATTCACGAACAACAGTGGGAGGGACCGGTAATATTTAAAATATACGAGGAAAATACATAGAAAAGCCATTCATTTCGCCTAGCATAATTAATTTAAGAAGACAGTAATACATAGGTGTAGTTTGTTCCCCAATCCCCATATTTTTTCAATAAGGAATGAAAATGAATATGACGAAAAATTTTCTTATTCCCGAAAAGAAAATTTTGAAAAATATTAATTTTTTTTCTTTTTAGGAAAAATTTAATTTATCAAAAATACCGAAATTGTAATGAATATCAAAAAATTATAACTTAACGAAAAAAAAAAATAAAAATATTAATTGCCCGGATAATTACTTCTTAATAATAATTATTATACATAAGAAAAAAATATAGAGATGGGAAAAACACATTGTTTTACTTTGAGATAAATATTTCTTTTATTTTTTTTGGAAAATTAAATATAATTTACTTTTTAATAAATTAATAATATTATTAAACTTGTTTTGTTACCAGCAATAAATTTTTAAATCCCAACCAGATTTTGTTAAAAATTGAATGTTTTTTAAACTCCAAGCTCAAAATATTTTTACAATATACTATTTCAGAGAAAGGCAAACCAAGGCCATGGTCAGAGTAAAGGAGCTTCTGAATCTGGAACAGTAATAACTGGAAATGGAAATGCTTGAAATTTGAGATCATGGTTTTGTGTGCAAGAAAAATGACTTGGATTTAGTACTCTTTCCAGATAATATGATCGATGAATATTTGACACAAAAATTTCGGAAATTCAAACTTTGTTATATTTTCTTTTTCATATTCGGCATTGGTTAATTTCATAAACTGATTGAATGCATTTTATCAATGTAGTCATTTAAATTATTTTGATAAATAGTTTAGACTCTAGTCACATTTATTTTAATTGTGAATTTTTATTGAAAAAATGTTTGCAATTTTTTATCTCGTTTTCCTTGAACATTCTCATTAATTGGAATTCTTTAAAAGGAAATTATGCCACATGCCACTATCTGAAAGAATAAGGTATTTAAAAATTGATACTTTTTAATTTCGCTAAAAAATCACTGGAAAATGGCGAAAAAAAATACCGAAAATGACGAAAAGATATAACTGTTCAATAGTTTTAAGCCCTCAAACCATATACCGAAATGATAGATCTCATCAAGACGCTTCGCTTGGTATATATGTTGCAGCCGATCTCGTTTTTTAGCCGATCTCGATTTCGGCTAGCCGATCTCGTTTTTTTCTGACAGAAATAGTGTAGTGGCAGACATTGTAGTTTGTGACCAATGGCTATATCTCAGTTCCTAGGCCACCTAGAGTTTTAATTCTTTTTCCTAGCCCTAACCCCTATCCCATAGCCCCTAAAACCCATGCTGACCCTAAACCTAGCCCTAGCCCTAACCTAGTTAAACCGGTTTGAAAACCCGAAATTTCAATTGGCCATAACTTTGGTTCAAACTTGTCAAATCTTTCTGAAATTGAAATCTTATAAAGAAAACCGACCCTGACGAATCGAATGAGCTATAGTTCAAGTGTGTACGATAACTAGAACATGCCGAAAACGAGATCGGCTAAAAAACGAGATCGGCTGCAACATATATATTATCATGGTTTAATCAAAAATTAAGGGGTTTAAACCATTTAAATCATTGTATTATGGGTTTTGGTTCAAAACTAATTAATTCATGACAAATTATATACCATTCGATGCGTCTTGACGAGCTCTATCGAATGGATATATAGTTTAGAGTATATGACAAAGGACAAACCACTACTAAACCATTATAATCATTTCGCCATTTTCAGTATTTTTTTGACATTTCCATAATTCCCAAAAAATTTATTCATTTTATTCTTTTAGAAATAATTTTTTCAATATATTTTATTTAAATTTTTTACCTGATCAGTCCATGAAGCTACATCCGTTTTATCCTCAAGCAACACCACAAATTTATCATTTATTTGGCTGCCATAAAATGAAAATTGTTGGTCAATGTCCGGAATGTTTGGTTCGGGGGCAAATGAAAAGCTCAATGCAAGAGTGAGATATAATTGCTGTAATTTTTGTAATTTTTTCGATTGTCGATTCAAATTCCATGACACGTACATTTCTTGTCGATGGCATGCCATTTTTGAGAATCTAAAATAAATAAAATATATGTTTAAGAATATTAAACTGGTTATTTAGCTTATATTTCCATTTTTGACATTTTACTTGTAATTTCAAGGTTATATACGCCAATTTAATTCAACCTTAAATTGTCTACAAGCGCAATATTTTATTTATTTAAGCAATACTGATAGACTTTTTTTATGTCGATGCATTTGTCAGTGTTCGGTGATTCTAAACAGTGCAAATGTGGGTGATTCCTTATTTTGATTTTATTATTCTGATTTTTGGTTCTGATTTTATTCTTTTTTTTCTGATTTTATTCTAATCTTTAAAATTGATTTTAATTCTGAATTTACGTTTTATTCTTGAAAGTTAAAACCATTCGGCGTCTTCATATTCATAATAATTTGACCTAAATTACTAGAATATCCTTTGAATAAATAACCTCCGTTAACGACCGGCGGATCAATCTTAATTGCCCCAAGGAAAATATAATAATTTAAAATTTTTATTTATTTTATTGAAAAAGTAGAACCATTTATAAAGCCATAGCCACTGACTCAAAAAGTGGCAAAATGGCCAAAATTGGAAGGTTTTATTTTTTGGTGATAACATTTTGTAGGAATATGTTTAATCAATCGCTTCATGTAAATCAAAAATACTCTATAGTAAGATAAACCCAAAATCTAAAGATATATCTAAAAGCTAAAAGTCGTTGATTGTTTGAAATTTTTGAAAAAAAATTGGTCAATGGCCACTGTTTAATATTTGATTTGTGCTGCAAAGAATGAATTAATTGAATCAAATTATTCTCCAAATTTTATTTTAACGAATTTATACAAATAATTTTGATTTATGAATATCAAAAAGAATATTTTTTCTTCAAATAATATAATCGGATGTGACTGCATCTTCCTCATTTTGGATTTCTGTTCCATTTGAATTTGATCGGACATTTTCCAAATTCATCATTTCCCTTGGAATTGTAATTGGCGAATGGTCTTTGTCGCATTCTAAAGAGGGAAATTTATTTAAATTTTAGAATATTTTTTTTTTAATTTTTAGGAAAATTAAAAAAAATTATTAGAAAAATTTTTAGAAAAAATTTTTAAGAATTTTTTTGAAAATTAAAAAAAATTTCAAAAATTTTTAAAATTTTTGAAAAAATTTTTAAGAAATTTTGTGAAAACTTTTTTAAAAATTTTAGAATATTTTAAATATAAAAAATTCAATTTTATAATTATTTAATAATAAATTTGCCTTTCAATTTTTCACAAGTCTTGAACGGTTTATATTGGAGATCTTCTCGATTTTCTTCGGCATCCAATGCTCTTTCCATGTCCACCCAAATTTGATCCACTTTGGGCACCAATGAAACCATGCAATGCCTTCGATACTTAATAATAAAGTTAAACATTTTATTAGAGGTTTTTTGCAATGAAAAAATTAAATTAATTTAAAAAATAATTTAATTAATTATCCGAAAAAGTTTTTTTGCTAAAATCGAAGCTTTATTTTTAGGGATTAAATTTTTAAGAAATTATAATTTTTTGGACAATTTAATTATTAAAAAATGATAATTGAACAGTCTCTTTAAATTATTATAAAATAAAAAAAAAATTTTAAAATATTTCATTAATTGGTTTAGAAATTAAAAAAGTTTTTTAAAAATTAATTTCTTTAAAATTGAATTTACTTGAAATTTATTTAAAATAGAGAAAAATTTATAAATTTTATGACAAAAAATTAAAAATTTAATTATATGGATTTCACCTCAAAATATCGGTTACAGAGATGTTTGACCCGATGCCTCAGAAGCCGTTTTGTTGTTGTAAAGCGATAATATTGAAAGGAGTAGAAGAGTCTGATATTATACGCAAATATGGTCAAATAAATTTTTAAAAAATTACTTAAATATTTTGCAAGTTTAATCAAAAAAAATAATTGAAAATGTAAATAAAATATAAATTAAAATTTTAAAAAATGTTATAAAAAAAAATTTTTAAATTTACACTCTTTGGCAATTTTCGCAAATTTCTGCCTGTGCCAATCCTTCCACTTGGCTTTTTTGCTTGCCAGAATTGAGCTAGAAAAAAAGTAGAAAATTCTTAAGTCACTTAAAATGCCATTTATAAAAACATACCAATAGAATTGTACCAAAAATTAAAAGGATGGTTGCCAAATTCATTTATTCTAGTAATTTTTAAAACATTGTTATGGAAAAATAATAAAATTTTCTCTGAAAATATTAATTTATTTTTTTT
Source organism: Pratylenchus scribneri (assembly GCA_030063045.1). Lineage (NCBI taxonomy): Eukaryota > Metazoa > Nematoda > Chromadorea > Rhabditida > Pratylenchidae > Pratylenchus > Pratylenchus scribneri. The sequence goes on from JAQSEB010000003.1 coordinate 643,248, forward strand.
ATCAGGCTTCAAATATTAATTAATCATTGTCCCATTGCTATTAAATATTTTTGGCATTTAAGAAAATACATTTAAACGTAGAATATTATTTAAATAAGGGTTAATTATCCGTGCGCGAGTAATGGAATCAAGGGTAACGGGTAGTGCGGATAATCAAGGCATGGAAAAGGGACGGGTAGGCCATTTTCAAAAATTATCCGCGGATATTACCCGTCCCGTACTCGCTTGGCATGCTGTGCATTTTTTTGAAATTTATTTACTCAAATTTAAAAAATTCCAAAAAATATAAAAAATAAATCTTTTTTTCTTTAAAAAATCCTTTAAATTATATTATTTGTTCCTAAATGACCATGTTGGGGCATGGTTGCCATCTCAAAAATAAAAAAATTCGGCATATTGATCCAAAAAAATGGCAAAAATCCGGTAAAAAATAAGGGTTGCGGGTAGGCGGGTAGGTGGATAGTCAAAGTGCGGATAACGGGTAATTCGAAAAATATGGGTTGGGGGTAGGCGGGACGAATAATTAGTCCAAAATCGCGCGAATACCTTGCCCGTGTACCCGTCCCGTCAACGGATAATTAACCCTAATTTAAATTTAAAACTACAATATATCAAGATTATTAATAAATTACTAAATTGCATGATTGGCAAAAAAATGCTAATTTATCTTTAGGGGTTAGGGCAATTTTTCGAAATTAATAAAATTTGTACTACACTTTACAGAGAATCTCATTAAAATTTCAATAAAAATCGAATAACCAATAGGAGGCCTTTAGATTTTACAATTACAAAGAGGAAGACTAATTAAATAATTAATTAAATTATTACTGGGCTTAAACTTTTCTTGTTCAAAATGCACCTTATACATATATAAATTAGTAAAACTCGGAAATAGAATTCATTAAAAATGTAGGAAAATATTTTTAAAAATAAAAAATGAATATAGTAAAACTCGGAAATAGAATTCATTAAAAATGTAGGAAAATATTTTTAAAAATAAAAAATGAATAATAAAGCCCTATTGTTTTCTCTTTAGGTTCATGGTGATTAACAAATTGTATCACAAAAGAATAATGGACTAAAAATTGTTTGGTTTCGGAGAGACGTTCGAGGCGCACATTTATCGCGCACGCACACGGGTCACACCAAAAATTCTAATATTAAATTTTTATATCGCCAGCAGCAGATCATCATCTCATCACACCTTTTTCAGGGGCAACCCATAAAAATGTTCTATTCAATTTTTGCGCACATCAAACAAAAATCAATATTCACAAATACAATGGAGGGGGGGAATTATTGTGGAAGAAGAGTAGCAATTTTATTGGGAATGGGGGATGGGGGAATGTGCGCAAAAATTGGTTGCATTTTGTGAAGAGGATTTGGGGTTATTTGGATGAACAAAAAAATTAGTTGTGGTGTTCCTTTTTGGAGAATGGAGATGATTCAATGTTTGCTCATTTTATTTCTTATTGTCTGAAAATTTGAAGAAGAAAATTTAAAATTCTACAACAATATTAGTTTTATATTTGGAGATTCTAGGGCCATAAAAGTCTATAATATTTTTAAAAATTTTAAAAATATTTTTTTACAAGGCGAGGAAATATTAAGAAGATCACTATTAGTCTCCTAAGAAAATAAATAACAATATTCCGGATGTTGAGATGAAAAGAGAGAGGTAATATTTGCATTTTGTTTATGAGAACTTAGAAGTTCTGGAAAATTGGCCCAAGAATCCAGTTATTACGAGAAAAAAAAATAAAAGAATTACATGCACAAATATTATAAAATATGTATAATTTTAATGGGATAAAAATTGAGAAATTTAATGAAATAAAAAATAATAAAATTCATAAATAAATATGATTAATATTATTTAAATTTTTATTAAAAATTTTGCATATTTTAATTTATATAAAAATAAATTAATTTATAATAATTTATAAAAGAGAACAAAATAAATAAGAATCGAATGTTTATAGCATGTTTTTTAAGTGAATAATCGAGGATAAAGCGATGGAGTTTATTTATTCGGCTAATTGGACGAATTCGCCGTTATTTCTGGCTGTTGATCTGTCTCTGCTAATGAGTGATGACGAGCAAAGACCAAAAGAGATTGGGAGAATGCCTTAATAATGTTCAAAAATTGAATTCATTTAAATTTTGTGATCATTTTTTGATCCATTTTGTTGCATAATCGATTCCTCATCGAATGTAAATTATATATAGCTTCGATATTTGATCAAAGTTACCATCAACTTTGTTACAAAGAACAATTATTATCCATCTTTATGTTCATACAAAGGGAGTTGAATTTGGAATGGTCCAATAAATTTTGCTTTCATGTAATATTTTTTCCCTGATTTTTTTAGGTGCCGATGTTAAAAATCGAATGGCGGTGAAATGGATGGCCTCCATAAAATTACACATTTAACAAAGTATTAATATTTTCATAATATTTTTCAGTTTATTTTACTGCTGAAATAAATTTTACAAAAATCAAAAATTTTGAAATTATTATCTAAATTTTGGAAAACACTGAAAATAATTTTGGAGAATAATAAATTAATATTTTAATTCATTTTAAAATTGATAAACTGATAAAATTTAGAATTAAAATGACATAAAATTTTACTGGCCTAAACCATCCCGATTAAATAATTCAATTATTAATCATAATCACATATTTTATCATCTATAGTAATGTTGATGCCTTTTTAATACCAAAAATTCGGCATTTGATTAAACTTAGAACTAGAAAATATTTTGATATTTGAAATGGCCAATTTGTTAATGAAATGATCAACGTAAAAGATGATTCGTTTCGGCTAATGAATTTTTCAAAATAAAAGAATTCACTAATTTATTTTATTAATCTTTGAAAATTTAATAATATTTTGGAGGTGATCAAATTTTTGTGGGAGGATGGGGAAAATTTTTGTGGGTAAAACTATCCAAATTGACTAACTTGGGTGGAAAGGAATAATAGGCGAGAAAATAATGAAAAATTGGTTAAAAATGAAAAGGAAATAATATAAAGTAAAGGGGAAAAAAGAATTGTGGAAATAAGGGGCAAATTTTTTATTCTAATTAATTACCGGAAATTCGGAAAAAAAATTGTGGTGAATTGAAAAGAAGGGAAAAAAAGCTAAAATATAATATTTTTTAATTTTATGGGAAGAAAAATGGGAAAATGGAAGCCAAAATTTGCATTTGTGAATCCAAACAATTTTTGGATATTTTAAAATTATTTTTTTTTGGCTAAATTTTGAAAAAAATTAAAATATTTAGGCCAAAAAATAATTTAAATTAAAAAGTTCATTAAAGAAATTTGTTATCAATTTTCATATGCAAATTTTGGAGAATAAATACAAAAATTATCGAAAAAATGAATTGCCATGTAATTAATTAGGAAGCTGGAGAAAATGTGTTGGGATGAACCAGAATTTTTTTTTGAATTGAAAGCACGAATTATTGAATTTTGTTTGAGAATGATTGGACAAAATTAAAGAAGAATGTATTAATTTTTGGGTTGCAAGAAATATTCGAAAATTTTCACAAAAAAAAATAAATTTATAATTGCCTTGATTGTAGAATTTGGTTTAAAAAATAGCAAAAAAAACTTCAAAAAATGGAAAATTTTTTTTAATTTTTGGGGCCAAATCACGCGGGCGGCCACAAATGTTTGTGTGTGCATTTCATTGGGACAAAAAGGGGAAAATTCAAGGGAAAAATTGAAGGGAAAATTGAATTCACAATAGAAATAATAATAATAATAAAATTTGCTTTGAAAGACACTTTTCGGTTTTGGACATTTTTGTTGAGGGATTTTTGGTCAAAGAAAATTAAAGAAAAAATTGTTCATGAATTTATCGCCATGCTCGTTTCTTCCGCCGGCATTTTTGGTTCTTGCTTCACTTCTTTTACGGTGTTTTGGCTATCGTCAATTTCCTCCATTTTTTCTCTATTTGTTTGAGTCCGTTTTCCTTCATCAACAGTGGATTTCGCAGCAGAAGTGGCAGTTGATTTGGCCGAATCTGGGACAGCTGCCATTGGCGTGGACCGTGGCTCAAAAATTAGCTCAGTGTCAGTGTTCAGGATGAATGGAATCTTTAAAGGGAAATGGAATTTTTATGGGAAAATTTTCCTCAATAACTCACCACGGTCTCAATGGACAGACTTCCAATTAGGCCACTGAAAAAATTGAAAAAATTAATTTTTATTTAGAATAAAATTGTTCAGATTTAAATAATTATTATCTATTATTGTTATATAATTTTAATTAAAATAATTTTAAAAATCCCAATTATTAAAAAATGAAAGTGAAAATTATTTAAATTTATTAGCTAAATGAACTGTGAAATTATTCGATTTTAAACATTTGGAGTTAATGATATATTCAGTTATATCTTATTAGATTAGATTAATCCGAACGAAATTTTAATGAATAATTTTCTCTTTTTTGTCTAATAAGAATATTAATTTTGTAAATTTTAAGATAGAAATGGGGATTTTTTGTTTGGAATTTTTTTATATTTTTAAAAATTTTTAATTATTGTTCATAAAATTTTGGCTATTAAATCCGCCATTATTTTGGGACGGTAGATAAATGTTAGTTTAAATTTAATACATCTATTAAAAGTTTAAAAAAATAAATTATTTTTATTTTCAATAAATTTAATCACAAATATTTATCTTTCTGACCTGAAAAACAATTCCACAATTAATTGTTCATTGAAGCATCTGAGGGCCGGCAACAATTGCAACAGTTGCGAATGCCTTTCAATGGTGGCACAAAGTGGTTTCGGCTGCTGTTCAGCCCTTTTCAACATTTCAGCCAGTCTTTCCGCCTTCCCATGGCCCATATTAATTGCTCCTTTTGACGGTGTTGGCGGTGGCGGCTTTTCTCCACTGCCCAGCGTTGTGGCCGTTTGACTGGCAGATGAACCGGGCGATGTGTCGCAACATAATGGTGGGAATGATGTTGCGGCACCATGGCCGCTTCGATGATGTGTTGGCATTTCTACACCTACATTGTCCATGTCCATCATTTCTGGGCAATTAAGTTGTCCGGATTTGGCCAACATTCTGCCACATTCCACCTAATGAATTTTAATTGAAATTACTATTATAATATTTGGCAGAATTATAAAATTTAATATTTAATTGTACCAAAAATTTCCAATTATTAGTTATTAAAATTTTTTATTTATTTTTGAAGACAAATTAAAACAAATTCACTAAATATTTATCAAATTTTTTAATTTACTACCTTATTATTTTCCGGAAAGTTTTTTAATTGACTATATTCTTTCCGGTTGCTTTCCGGAAAGTTTTTTAATTGACTATATTCTTTCCGGTTGCTTTCCGGAAAGTTTTTTATTTGACTATATTCTTTCCGGTTGCTTTCCGGAAAGTTTTTTAATTGACTATATTCTTTCCGGTTGCTTTCCGGAAAGTTTTTTAATTGACTAATTTCTTTCCGGTTGCTTTCCGGAAAGTTTTTTAATTGACTATATTCTTTCCGGTTGCTTTCCGGAAAGTTTTTTATTTGACTATATTCTTTCCGGTTGCTTTCCGGAAAGTTTTTTAATTGACTATATTCTCTCCGGTTGCTTTCCGGAAAGTTTTAATTGATTAATGTGTACAAATCATTAAAAGAGTGACCCTGAATGGACCCTTTCTCATTTTTACTTACCGTCGATGCAGTTGTTGTGGTCATTGTGGTTATTCGACTCAATTCCGTTGCGGCTACTGTTCCAGCTGTTGTTGATGATGCTCCACAACAATCACTGTCCCCTTCCTCCTCTCCATGGCCATGTTTTTCCATTGGCATTTGCTCATCATTTTCCCCTCTTTCTAATGGGACAATTCTCTCCATCGGCTTTTCCAATGGTTCTTCTCCCACTTCTTCATCCAATCCAACGGCATTTTGCCTAATTTCCCTTTGTCGTAATTCAATTTCAGCATTTGAACGCAACAAAATGTGCTCAAAAAGTTCTTGGCATGCCAGCGCGTTGAAATGCCGTAGAAATGCCAATGATGTGGCGGAAAGTGCCAAAGGTTTTCCGGTTTGTGGATGCACTCGAAGCAAACAATCTCCGCTGCTGAATGCAATTGCTTTCAACGATGCGAATTCCATAGCGTTCAATTTCATTTGCTTTGTTCGCTGAGACAATAATAGGAGGAAGGCAATTTGTCGGCACAGCCTTTCGTAGTGGTCACGAGTGAGTTGACCTGTGAAAATATTGGAAATAAATTTAAATTTTTATCAGAATTTTGTAAATATGTCATATTTCTTTATATAATAATTGCCAGCTAATTTTATGAAATAATCTAATTTTTATTTTTTAAATTAATTTTATTGTAAAAAACTTGAAATTGTATTAAAAATTTTAATATTCTAATCTATTTTATATTTTTTTTATTTTTAATTGACACCATTATGGAAAAACTTCAAATTAGAATTTTTCTTCTTTTTGTAATCTTATAAAATAAAATAAATTAATAATAAATGTGTAAAAACTCTATAAATTTTAGAACCATGATTCTTAAAATATTTTTTTTATTTGTAGAAGAAACTTTAAAATTGGAATAAAATTTAATTTTCCTTATTAATTAATTCATAAATGGTTAAAAATTTGTACATTTTAGAAAGAAAATTTTTAGTAACCTTATTTTATTTTTTTTAAATTTTTTTTTAATTAATTTATTTTTATTTCCAATATTTTAATTATAGTATATTTCCCATTCGGTTTTTGAATACAGTATATTTTTTTTTAATTTCTCCTCCTTTGTTTTATTTTCTTCCTCCAATCTTTGGTAGAGCTAACTAGGAATTAATTATAATATTGCCCTCATTATTTCTGCTAAAATTTCTCTTTTCCATTGTTCATTTTCGGCAGCCATAATAAGGAAGAATGGAGGAGGAAATTATTGAGGAGGTTTATTTTTACCGTAATAAAAAATATTAATAAAAAAATTCTTCCCTTCCTATTGCGTTTAATCTTTTATATAATAATATTCATTTGTTCTTCCGGCTTTTTGGAAACTTCCTTCAAAGAAAGGGGAAGTTCCTTATTTTTACCGTATTTTTGAGTGGCTATGATAAAAAATTATATATACTTGATATAAAATAAAAAATGAACCAACCAAATTTCATAAGGCCACTCAAATGTAATTCAATAGTTCGCAACATGAATGGCAAATTCAATTCGGTGGCACATTGCATCAGTCCAAGCAGGAATAGATCGCACCATTTGCCGCGCATCATGTTCTCCACCAAAGATTGCCTTCAAAAATTGAAAATAAAATTTTTATTTGAATTTTCTTATTTGATTCTGCTATTTTTTTCCTTCATAATTAATGAAGAATTAAGATATAAATTTTTTTGAAAAAATTTAAAAATATGTCAAAATCATTTCATTTTAACTTCATTAGAATTTTATATCTTCAAATTTTTGACAATGAGTTTCTCAATCACGACTCTCTCTTACACCTTAAAAGGTAATTTCATATTTTTGGGATCATCTTTATCTTATCAAATTCCTCTTTTATTGGCCATTATCCTCTCAGGCATTATGGTTAAAATAAAAGCCAATTCTTTGCCACAGATAAAAAATGCATTTGGGTATTTATTTTTTTTTGATCGGTAAAAAAATTTTTATGAGAATTTATTTTTAAAATATGATCGAAAAATGGAAAGAATGGTCTTTTTCAATTATTCGCTAAAAATTGTATAAAAAATTGTAGCCTTATTCTATTTATAAATAATGAATAAAAAAGGTATAACTTGGTATAAAAAATCGAAAAGTTGATCAAAAATTGACTCAAAAATTATATACAATTATAATTTATTTTTGACTTACTGATTTGCCAATGCCCGAATGCCTTTGACCCAATGGACGGAGAGGAACAAAAGGCGCGAGGCACTCTCGCAAATGTAGCCCAAATTCAATTGCTGATCCGGTCTTTGTTGCTGCTGTTGATTTTGTGCCGTCGTCGTTGGTGTTGTTGGAATTGGCAATTCAAATTTGGCATTGTGCGCATCGATCAAGGGTGAATCCAGCAACAATGCCTGAGGGCATATTGTCGTATTGGCCAAATGTTGGTGATGATGTGGATCAATTTCGGAAATGGTGGATTCCCTTGAAGAGGCAGTCGATGAATCGTCCAAATCCATCAATGGATGATGCTCGGAAGCCTGTGAAATTGGCAATAGGATTTTTATTTAAAAATTGGATTGAATTTCAAGGAAAATTTTTCATTTATCCTTTTAAAAATTTTAGATGAGTAGAGAATGAATTTGCAAGCAAAAAGTGCCAAAAAATGCAAATTTTGAGAAAATAAATGTTTAAAAATATGCTACTTTATATTGCAGAATTCCATATTTCTGATTTTTCTGTTCAAACTTTTTTACTATTTAGATGGATTATTTTTATAATTTCAATTTTTTATTATTGTTCATTATTGTTTAATTTCCGAAACTTTTTACTTCTCATCATTTTTTTATATTATGGCCTTTATCTTTTATTTATAGAAGTAAAATAAGAGAAAGATGAAATATTTATTATTTACTAGAGTTGCTCAAAGTTGATTTTAAACCGGGATTTTCGTAAATTCACGTTTCCGTTTTTAGAAAAAAAAATCGGTTTTTGGTTTCAGTTTCTCCTATTTTCGGTTTTAAATAGCAAAAATTCCCTAATTTCGAATTTAAAATTCATCGATTTTCTCAATATAAAAGAAACCAAAACCGAAAACCGGGTATTAAAATCGAGACGGTCTTAAAATTGATAAAGATCTAATCAAGTATTTACAACGAATATTTCCTCTTGGCAGCATCTATTTTCCTAAACTACTGTAACTAAAAGAGGTAAGCCGCAGGCAATTTCCTCTCCCAATTAAATTAATCCAATTAATAAGTTTACCATTCCAAAGTCGCCACTCGGCTGTTTGGTCAAAAAGTCTCGTCTCAACAATTGGGCCAACAATGTGGTATTGTCGGCCAATGTTGCGGCCGCAGGGGCTGAATTTGGCAACAATGGGGCATTGAATTCGCTGGAGGCACTCGGCGGGGAAGGCGACGATTGTGATGTGCTAATGGAACTTTGACTGCCTATTTGGCCTACGGTTGTATGCGAGGTGGCAACAAGCGATGATTTTAGCAGAGGCGATGTTGACGATTGTTGTTGAGTTGTGCAAATACCGCACATTTCCAACTGAAAAATTTATAAAGAAATTTTATAAAAATTAGGATTATTTAAAATAGATATTATCAATAAATTAAAGTTAATAAGAAAACAAATTATTATGGAATTGGAATAAGGATATTGAATTTTTTCCTTTTTGGATTTGAATTTTTTGCTCGAATTTTTGGAAGAAAACCAATTATTTTATAAATTATAAAAAATTTTAAATGCCACTTTTTAGAGGATAATTAGTGTTTTCAAATGGCAAATCCGACTTTCCGAATAGATTGCTTCTTGCTATTTATTAAGCTATAGCCATAAAATATAGCGGTTATTTCATATGCACCATTTTTTAATAATTGACTTTTATTTTTAGCCCAATTTTTCTCACCATTGCGGACGATGCGGTGCCATCATCATTGGAGGAAGCATTCGGTTGCGATTGGCCACTGTTATTCAATTGTTGATGATCATCGCCATTTCCACCTTCCCTTCCTCCATTTGCATCAGTTTGAATCAAAATTTGTTGTTGTGAATGAGAATTTGTAAAAATGGAAGGTAAATTGTGAGCCGGCGGATTTGGACTTTGAAGGCTAAATGGATTGGATTGCTGCTGTTGTTGATGCCGATTGACGAATGCGAGTAGGCCTTGTTGCAAATTGAATGGATTTGATTTGGCCAACAGTTGTTCTGGTGACTGGAAAATTTTATGATTAATTACTTTTCCTATGATTATTTTTATTTTTGATTAAAATTTTATTTTTATTTTTGCAAATTTTTAATTTTAATCCAATTTATCTATTTTGAATTTGCATCTAATTTTTCACCGACAATAATACCATTATTTTTTTAATTTAATTAAAAAAATGAATAGGACAAAAAAATTAATTTAAAAAAATTAAATTTTATTAGAAGAAAAATTCTAATTTTTTAACCGAATTCAATAATTATTTTTAATTAGCTTAGTTGAGAAAATATATATATATATATTTAAACTAATTTATTTTGAATTTGCTCCAAATTTTTTTTTTGAATATCAGTCGTACCAAAAATTTATTTTTTTGATAAATTTTAAAAATTAATGAGGCAAAAAAAATAAAATTGATTAAAAAATTCATTTGATTAGAAGAAAAATTATTATTTTTTTCTGAACTTTTCAATCATTTTTTATTCAGATTACAGTCTTTTTAAAATATTAATAAATACTTTTTTAAATCCAATTTTTAATATATGTTTTCCTAAGAATTAGTTTAAAGTCGCTTTTATTTAATAATTTAAAGAAAATGAAGAAATAATGAATCAGAGAAAATGATTAATGGGAAAATTTCTAATAAATTAAATTCTCATATGCCACTGAATAAAAATTTTCATTGCCATGTGAACGCGACTAAATTCTGGGAATTAATTTCGTTAATAAATGTCATGGCAATGTACCAATTTTATGAGAGCCAAATTTTAATTTAAAAAATTATCAATTTGGCCCGTAATAATGGAATTTTCCTCTCAATTTTGGCACATGACAAATGCCGTCTGCCATTTTCTATTCAAATTATAATTACCTTTTTGCGCGGAATTAAAATTATTGGGTCTTATGAGAGAGGTGTGTGTTCGCCAAAATGCCAATTTGAGGCCATTTTTGGCCATCAAATTAAAAATGTGTGAATTAATTTTAGCACGCTCTTTATTTCTTGGAAATAAATTTTCTTTCCTCATTTCTTTACATTAATCAGCTCTATACATTTTTGCAATTTTTTTATAAATAGATTCCAATTCCAAACTAATTCACAGAATTTTTACAATTTGCGCAAAAAGTCTATTCAGCAAAAAATTTACCTGTCCTAATTATAATTATTAAAAAAAATATTTAAAATTGGGTCAAATAATATTTTAAAATTTGATTGATATATTAATAATTTTTAAAAAATATTTTTGAACCATCTTTGAGAATAATTAAACAAGAATAAATTTAGAAAAAAATTATAGTATTTTTCCTAGTAATTTTTTACTTTTTTTAGACTTTCAAATGCTATCTATTTATTTGGCTAATTTAAAGACTTATTAAGAAAAATGGATATAAATACGAAAAATTGTTTATTTTACCCTGCAAAATTATGAAAATCACCCAGAAAAATTTTCCTTAATTGGCACAAAGTGCACAAAAGAATTAAAACAGAAAAAATCCTACATTTCTGATTCCTGCTGAATCCGCATTTCCGCTTGACATTGTTGTTGTTCGTTTCCTTTTTGCGGCAAATTCGCCGGTGCTCATTCCATTTCCACCATTTTCCATTGTCCCCGTTGACTGGCCTCCATAAAAATTGGCAGCCAAAACGGCAGCCGCCGCCGCTGCGGCTGCCGAATTCACATTTGAACCAGCAGCGGTGGAAACGGGCAAAAAATGTTGCGGAAGTCCACCGGGTTTTGACCCCAATGAGGGTGGCTGCGCATTATTTAAGGCAGCGAATCTGCTTCGAATGGCGGCTGCCGCTGAGGCCATCGCGGATGTGGAGGAATTTGTGTTTGTTCCAACGGATTGTTGGGCGGCAACTGCGGCGGCCGCAGCTGCCATTGCCGCATTCATTGGTCGGCGTTCGGCTTGGACGGCTGTAAATTTAAAATTACTTTTTTTTTTGTTTTTAAATGATTGATTTTTAAATCAATAAATTTCGAAATTTTTTTAAAATTAAATTTTAATATTTTTAAAATTTTATTTTGATCTATTATATTTATTAAAATTTAAAACAAAATAAATAAAACTATTATTCTAAAAATTGAATTTTTAAAAAAATTTTTAATAAATTTATATTTTTTAACATAAAAATTAAATTTTTAAAATTTTTATCGTTTTGTGTTGGAAAAAAGCGCACATTCACTTTTCATTCCGGTGGTAAGGCATTTTTTGAGGCGACAAAATTGGCATCGATTCCGATGAAATTTTGTGACCGGACAATCCTTGGCCCCACGGCAAACATAGGCAATTTGCTTGCGAATGGAGCGCTTGAAGAAGCCTACAAAAATTTTCGAATTTTTAAATGAATTAATTTTTCCAGAATTGCCTTTGCATCCTTCGCAACTGATTGCGCCATAATGTCGACCTAAAAATTTAAAAAATTAAATTTGAATCATTTATTTTTAAATTCAAATATTTTTTTTAAAATATACATAAATTTTTGAAAAATAATAAATTAAATTGGAAATATTTTTAATTCAATAAAAAAAATTTTTGAAAATTGAAAAAAAAAATTGAAAAAATTTGAAATTATAATTAAAGTTCGTAAAAAAATAATTTAGAAAAATATTTTTAATTAAAATTTTTTTTAACAATTTTAGTTTTATTAAGCCATAATTAACAAAACAATATTCCACGAGCGAGTCTATTTTAAATAGTAAAAATTAAAAAAAATTAAAATTCCCAAAATATTCTTTTAATTAACCGCTGACTATTTTGCATTAATTTTCTTGACCCAAAAAAATTACCGGAAGCCTTGTCTCCACAAACGACGCAAATTTCGCCATTGCCAATCAGCGTTGAACAACTTTGTCCATTATTATTATTATTTGCCGAATTTTGATTGTTATTCGGTGATGGAGGTGACAATGAATTGGAAGAGGGCGGTTGCTGCTGTGCAACATTGTTTCCTCCAGCTGTTGTTCTTTGAATGGCGGCTGTATTTGGGCCACCAAATTGTGAGCCATTTTGTTGTTGTGGATGATTTTGAGTGGGAGGATTTTGTGGCTGATGCCCAAACTGGGCAGTCAAATTTGGTTTTTGAATGGCTTCCACCATTTGGGGTGACATAAAATGCTGTAAAAAAATATGAAATATTTAATTAAATTGAAAATAATAAATTTTAAATTTGAAAAATTTTAAATATATTTTTGGAAAAAATTTTTAAATTTTTATTTGTAAATGAGAAAGACAACTTTAAATATGACAAAATTTGGCCTTATTAATTTATGATTTATTTTGGAAATATTTTTAATATTTTTAGTTAAAATTAAATAAATTAATTCCATTCCTTCTTATTAAATTAAATTAATAAATATTCAATAAGTTCATATGAAATGCCGCTGAAAATGCCGCTTAACACAAATACTTACATTTTTGAAATGCCAAAGACCAATAATAATATTTTCTCCCATTAGGAATAGCCAATGAACAAATATAAATATAATTATTTTATGATGAATTATAATTCCTTTTAGGATTTTCCGAATTATGAGAAAATTAAGGTAAAGGGAAAAATCAAGTGTCAATGCCAACATATTTTCATGTGGCCATATTTATACCCAACTCAAAATATTCTCACACAAAAAAAAACAATATCCAAAAATATAAAACATTTCCTATCGCTATTTTTAAACATCCCCCCCGGGACATTCATTTTTGATGCCGCCTTCCACTCACATTCAAATTTGTTGTTCATTTGGCCCCACCCCAAACCCAATTATTATTAACATTTGGCCGCAGCCAAATGGGTCCAATTCCAATTCTATGCTTCCTTCCTTCCTTCCTTTTTACTATTTTTTTATATTTTCCTTTTTCACTTTTGGACATTCAATGGTGGGATTACCGTATTCCGCATGCCTTCCTAGGGGAAAATGGGCGGATGAAACCCAGTGGCATTCCCATGTTTATGTACAATTTAAAGAATAGATGCCAAAAATGTCAAAGGGGCGCGGCCTTGGGTTGGGGGCAAAACATAAACACTTTTGTGATTGGATAGGAAAGTAATATAGGAAAAAGCGGAACATTTAATATGGCCAAAAGATTTAATTTATTTATAATTTTTTTTATGGTCAAAAGGATTATTTTTTTTGTGGCCAAAAGAATTATTTATTATTTTTTATGGCCATATTTATTGTTTTCGAGGGAAGGAAATTGAAATCAGAGAGGATGTTCAATATGGTCAAAATTCTGTACCAAAAAATCGGGGAGGAATGGGAAAGTAATTAAACAGAAATAAAAATTCTATTGAGAATATATGAGGGAAGTGATCCTAAAATAAAGATCATTTTTTGAATGCGTGCATCAAAGATTAGGTGTGGGTGCCAATTTTGTATGATGGTAAAAATTCGTGCCATTTAGTGTCAATGTCAACCTTAAACTTTTGATTCTGTCTTCAGCAATATATATGGTAATAAATTTTAGAATAAATTATTTGAAATTTTAAATCCTAAATTTGAAAATCTAAATTTTATTCTTTTAATTTCGGTGGAAAATTTTGGATTTAAAATTAAATTTTTAATTAAAATTAATTTTAAATTGGGCAAATTTTAACCATAATGGATGGGATGAATTCAAAAGGATTAAAAGTATATAAATGTTTTATAGTGAGATAAGTTCAAAATGATGTATATGTTATACTTATGTTATTAATTGTTTAAAAAATGTTTGAAAAATAGCTGAACAAAAATTAATGGAAAAATGAAATCCGAATAAGTGGAAACAAAGTCAAAATAAGCGGAATTATAATCAGAACAGGCGGAATTATTAAAATCAGAACAGGCGGAATTATTAAAATCAGAACAGGCGGAATTATTAAAATCAGAACAGGCGGAATTATTAAAATCAGAACAGGCGGAATTATTAAAATTAGAACAGGCGGAATTATTAAAATTAGAACAGGCGGAATTATTAAAATCAGAACAGGCGGAATTATTAAAATCAGAACAGGCGGAATTATTAAAATCAGAACAGGCGGAATTATTAAAACCAGAACAGGCGGAATTATTAAAATCAGAACAGGCGGAATTATTAAAATCAGAACAGGCGGAATTATTAAAATCAGAACAGGCGGAATTATTAAAATCAGAACAGGCGGAATTATTAAAATCAGAACAGGCGGAATTATTAAAATCAGAACAGGCGGAATTATTAAAATCAGAACAGGCGGAATTATTAAAATCAGAACAGGCGGAATTATAAATCAGAACAGGCGGAATTATTAAAATCAGAACAGGCGGAATTATTAAATCAGAACAGGCGGAATTATTAAAATCAGAACAGGCGGAATTATTAAAATCAGAACAGGCGGAAATAAAATTAAAAACAGAGGAATTATTTTTTGATGAGAATTGGGTAATGCAAAAATTTTAGTTTTGGTAAGCAAAATTCAAGTAACCAAATTTAGTGCTTAAAAGTTAGATAAAAGTATTAAAAATAAATTCTATTTGAGGAATATTTCAACTCAAAAAATTGGCAAATGGAAAAATAAATATTCTCGTGTTAAAATGATATCATCTCCGCTTTCAAAAAGATCCTCCATATTTGGAATTGGAATTGTGCCTATAATGGAGGAAAAGACGTAATTTAAAAAGTTCAAAGCAAAAAATTGTCTTTATATTCTAAATGCGGGTACTAAATAAATATTCTAAAATATCCACTTTCAAAAAGCCTTGCCTATTAAATGGGTTGCACAAAATTTTATTTTGGGTTGTCACGTGAACAAATTTTGTGACGGCCCATTAAAAGCCTCCAATAATGGTGTGAAATTGTAGGCTACCAAAAAAAATAATGAGAAGGAAAGGAAAAAGCAGAAAGAGCGGGCAAAAATTCTGCAAAAATTTTTATCCAATTAAAGAAAAGCCATAATTTTTGGAGGGGCGCGTGAAAATTGTATTTTTGAAAGAGGGAGGGGAACTAGAGAAAAGATCAAATTGGCCATAAAAAGTATAAAAAAGTTGAGAAAGGAAGCCAAAGGCCAACAATTTTGAGGCACGGTTCATTTTTTTTGTATTTATGTGCAATTTTGGAACTATGGTGATGGAAACAAAATTGGCACATTTTGGAGGCCAAAGAAGAATGCGCAAAATTTATTGGGTTATGGTCACTGGGAAATGTATCTTTTTTCGAACCGGGATTGGTCGGGATGATTTTTCTGCATTTGCCGAAAATTTTGTAAAATTTTGCATTGACGTTGGAAAAAACAGTGCAGTTTTCTTCAATTTTTTGAGCGCTTGCATTTTCCAAAGGGGCCATAATTAGATCTGCTGAGCGAATTGGCCAAATGGTCTTTTTTTATAGGAAACAGAAAAATGACCCAAAAAAGGTAAAAAGCATTTTATGGAAACAAAAAAGTGGCAATGGAATTGAGAAGGTGGCAAAAAATGGAAAGAAAGGAAGAATTGTTTCTACTATTCTACTTTTGCCGCCCTGATTTGCGCATGCAAATTGCCAAAATGATGTTAATATTAATATATACATAGTAGGCGGAAGGCCATTAAGACCAAAGAATGTGGGAAAGTGGATTTTGTGCAAATAATGGAAGGCCAAATTTGGAAGAAAATTAAGGGAAGGAATGAGGCCAAATGGGTCAATTCTAATAAGTTTGGAAAGGCATTTTCAGTTACATGGGTAAATGATGATTAGAATTTATGGATAATTTTTCTTCACTTTTTAGACATTTTTAGTGTTACTGTAAAAATTTATGTATTTTTTTAAAAATTGGCATTTTCTGTGATTTTTTTGACTTATTGTAAATCTTTTTTTAATTGCATTTTTAGAACTATTCAGTGGAAAATATTATCAAAAATTTATATCACATTTTTGTTCATTTTTTTGGCAATTTTTGTGTCAATTTTTATTTCTGCGATTCATACCATAATCGTGACATTTAGGAAGTAAATATTTGTAATTTTAGCCTGCTGGTATTATTCCTTCCATTCTTTTATTTTTTTTTTCACTAATAAAATGGGGAAAAAGCGCAAACTGCGGATATTATGATTAAGAATAAAACATGAAATGAATTTTATGATCAAAAGAAAGTAAATTAGCCATAAATAGCTTGGACCTTGGACTGAATGCTGCGAACGCTATAATTCATTTAAAAACTAAAGGCCATAAGTTCACAAGACTAATGATTAAAATAAAAAATTTTTTTAACTTAAATGAGGATTTGTGCAGTTAAAAATTAGCACGAAAAGGGAATTATGGATATAAAAAAAATTGGAAAAAAATGGAACAAAGTAGAAATGAGGAAATAAATGCAAATTTTTAGATTGATGATCTTAGAATTAGTTTTACGAAGGGATAAGGAACATAATTGTGTACCGTAACGTTTGTACCATTTGGTTAAGTGATGAATATTAGCAAATTATAGTATTCATTTGGATGAATTAATTGAAGGAAGAATTGTTGGATTTGATTTGAAATAGTAAGAAATTATGACCAAAAAAAAAGATAAATAGGCCAATTCTACGGTTTTTGTTTTTTCAGGCCATAATATTCTGGTAAATTTATTTTTGATCAGTCATTTCGATATTAAAATGCTCATCAGAAATATTAAATCAAATTAGATGAAATTTTATTAAAAAATTTAAAGATTACATGGATATTGGCCAATGTACAAAAATTCACGTATTCCAAGGATAGAGGAAATTAATGATAATGACTAGGAAAAAAATAGACGAATAAAAGGCCAAAATAATACACTGGAAAAAGTTGCCCTTTCCCCAGAAAGTTGGTCGCCATTTCTAAATTCATTTTCCAAGCTCTGTGCTATTAAAGAGGAAATGGCGACAGCCGACCGATTTGAGACAAATGTGGTAAGGAAACGCATCGCTGCAGGGGAGGCGAAGATGTTGGGTGGATGGAAGAGGAAAGAGCAAAGGGCATGACCTTCTGCGTATAATATAAATATAAGTGCAAAACACATATTTATATATATTGTAATGCAAAGGGGGAGGAAAAAATTCAGATAATCCCAACATTTCGATTTATTTCTTTTAGGAAATTATAAATTAATGGTAATGAATATGAAAGGGAATAAGCGGAAAATAGGCTAATTGAAGAATAAAAAAAAGTTGTCCTTTCCCCAGAAAGATAGTTGCCATTTTTAAATTCATTTTTTTTCAAACTCTAATGGATGTGATAAAAGGCGACAGCCCAAGCCGACCGATTTGAGACAAATGAGAGGAGGAAACGCATCGCTGCGGGGAGGCGAAGATTTTTCGGGTTTTTGGGGACGGAAGGTCAAAGGATATGAACATGACCTTTTGTAATTTGTGGCCATGCCTCTTAGAAAAGGAAATAATAGGCCAAAACAAGACTGGAAAAGTTATATCATTGCTTATTTTTCCAAGCTGTTTTGTTTCGGAAATTACAAAAGCCGACCGATTTGAAACGAATGAGGGTAATTAAGGGTAGGGAAAGCAACATCGCTGTAGGGGGGCTAAGATGTGTTTGTGTCTTGGGGGCGAAAAGGGCAAAGGACATGCATGACATTTTGTGTATAATGTACAAAACAGAAAACATTCATTTAGGTGTATATTTGGTTCTGCAAAAAGGGGGGGGGGATTAAGATAGTCCCAACTTTTCGATTCTTTTGGGTAATTATTAATGACAATGCCTAGTAAAAGATAGCCGAAAAAATAGACCAGAATAAGACCGAAAGTTGTCCTTTACCTCGATATTGTCGGTCGCTATCTTTAAATTCATTTTGGGAAATGGCGACAGCCGACGACCGATTTTGAGAGAATATGAAGGAAGAGGAAGAAACGCATCGCTGCAGGGGAGGCGAAGATGTGTTTGGGTGGGTGGAGGAGAAAAGGGCAAAGGACATGACCTTTTGTGCATAATACAAAGCACAAATTTATTTATTTGATTGTATATGGAAGAGTGGGAAATGGCCGAGAAAGCAAAGCACATAGGAAATTTAAAAGTGTGGAATAATAAAAAGGTGGAAGTGGAAGGTCAATTCGGGAATCGACGAGGGGTCGGCTGACTGCTGGGTCACCGCCATCGCCAGTCGCCTTCATCGGCTGCCCACATTTCCTCTGGGGTGTTTGTTTCATCATTTGAATCGGTCTTTCGCCGCCGGTGACCTCTGCCCAAGCCGAGGCAGATGCCCTCCGCTGACAAATCGGCCTCGGCCCTTTTCGCCCCCGGGGGCGTCGATTGACCTCTCCGGGCGACCGTTGTGTGTGCCCTTTCAAACATCGCCCTTCGACCCGCCGACCCTTTCCAATTTCATTTCCGACCTCTCCTTCGGATTCATTCATACGCCATAATCGCAATCTTCATTCGTCCCTTACGGGGGAAAGCTCATATAAACATCACTGGCCGTTGGGGAAAAATGGGAAAGAAATAAAGAGGATTTGGGGGAAACGTATAAGAAAACGTGATGATATGAATGACCGTTCAATTCTTACGTAAAATGCTAGCAGATGTGTAGGCCTTCGAGGATTTGGCCATTTTAGGAGGGATTAGTGGGGTTCAATGTGTCCACTATTATGATGGCCGACTCTATTTATATTTTTTGACACTTGCAAAAGTGTCTGATATTAATAAATTTGTTATCTTTGTTGATGTTTTTGTTTATGTTTCCTTTATTTTGGATTTGAATCCGACACCATTAAATGAGTTGGAAAAATGAATAAGGGATGATTCAGTACAGGGTTCAGAGACATTCTTTGGCCTATATCTCATCTCAATCAGTTGCTTAATAGGCTATAATACGATATACTAATGAAAAGCCCAAAGTGTCATTTAAAAAGTGTTTTTTGGGCTTTCTTTATCAAATTAAAAAAAAACCTCGGACAATGAATGAACCAGTGTTTTTGAGAAAGTTATTTTATAAATTTTTTTTAGATTTTAAAGAAAGCCACTTTTCTGAAAACATTTTTTCAAATGGCATATTGCCTTCCCAAATTGTTTGTTTACTTGTTGAGTTATGGGCAGAAGAATTGGCCCGGATGGTGAATAATTCATTCTAATTTGGAAGATTTAAATAAAGGAAGATGGGCAACAAAATTAATAGTATTAGATAAGTAAGTTCCAAAAGCTTTCGAATATTGAAAAATTAAGCCAATGAACAAAAATTGTGGACTTTTGGACTCAAATAATGCTTTTATCTTTAGCCCATCACCCATTTATGGTTTTGAGGTGGATGAAGCTAAATTAGGATACATGGGGGCGAGGATGAATTATTGCACAGTGGCAGATGCCCTTTTGCCGGGTTGGCATCATTTTTATTATAGATGGGGGGGGGGGGGCAAATGGAGAATGGCTCGGAAAGGAATGTGCCCAGCAGGGCTTTTGGGGATGGAAAAGCAATGAATGGAAAGAAGGTGGCCTCATTTTCTTCTTTCCTCCCTCAAATTTTGCCCTTTCACCCGTCCGTCCGTCCAAACTGTCGCGACTTTGCGCGATGATCCGGGAATTGCCGGATCAATAAAGAAGGAAGAAGAAAAAGATGATTGATTTCCTTATCAGTCGCCTTCCCCTTTTCCTCCCATTTTGCCCCCCCCCCATTCCATTTTTGTCTTTTTAGCACAAAGTTCAACCACTCGCTAGAATACATTCACATTCAAAGTTCATCCATTCTCATCATTCACATGAAAATTATCGCCTAATAATTCTCGCTCAACACATTCACATTAAACTTTTCTCCTTCAAACGAGTTGTTTACTTCGCCATCGAATCAGCCCATTTTTTAGCCATTTCCATTCATTTGTTCATTTCTATTTAACCTAACCCCATTTTCACCTTAATTGCGTTCCTCCTCTCATTCCATCCAAACAGTTTGAATTTGTTGGGGTCCTTGGGGTCCTCTCCCCACCCAATTCCATTCGGCTCTCACCATCATTTGCCACACCATCATCATCCATTCATTCCACTTTGGCATTATTCAAACATTGGCGAACTCTTCATCCATTCATCATCAAACATCGACAAATTCATCATCCATTCATTCATTCACACAAAGGCAGACTCAACATTCATCCATTCATTCACACATTAGCAAACTTCAACATTCATCCATTCATTCAATCATTGGCAAACACATCATCATCCATTCATTCACACATTAGCAAACTCGACATTCATCCATCCATTCATTCACCCATTTCACTAACCAATTAACCCATTTTCGCTTTCACACATTTTTATTTTAATGAATAAAGACAAAAAACCCATTTAAGTCCAACCAAATCCCCCTCCCCATCATTTTGGGTTGAACCTGCCCAAAGCCCGTCCGGGCACTTTGTTTGCGGTAAAAGGGCCCGCAACAAAATGGCGACCCTTGCAGGATAACTTGCAAATTCCAGCATCATCATCATTCACATTTGTGCCAAATTCCAGCATCATCATCATCATTCACATTTTGCGCCAAATTCCAACATTGATTTAAAAGTGAGTAAAAAGGGGATTAATTAAACCAAAAAATAGGCTTAACCCAAAATTGCGCATTTTGTGTCTCATTTTCAAATTGAATAGTTATTTTCGGATTTTTTAATCTGAATTTAGCTTGCGCTTTTTGTGGCTCATTTTCAAAATTAAAAAAGTTATTTTCGGATTTTTTAATCTGAATTTAGCTTATTGCGCATTTGTGGCTCTTTTTCAAAATTGAATAGTTATTTTCGGATTTTTGAATCTGAATTTAGCTAATTGCGCATTTTGTGGCTCATTTTCAAATTGAAAAGTTATTTTCGGATTTTTTAATCTGAATTTAGCTAATTGCGCATTTTGTGGCTCATTTTCAAATTGAAAAGTTATTTTCGGATTTTTTAATCTGAATTTAGCTAATTGGGCATTTTGTGGCTCATTTTCAAATTGAAAAGTTATTTTCGGATTTTTGAATCTGAATTTAGCTAATTGCGCATTTTGTGGCTCATTTTCAAATTGAATAGTTATTTTCGGATTTTTTAATCTGAATTTAGCTTGCGCTTTTTGTGGCTCATTTTCAAAATTAAAAAAGTTATTTTCGGATTTTTTAATCTGAATTTAGCTTATTGCGCATTTGTGGCTCTTTTTCAAAATTGAATAGTTATTTTCGGATTTTTGAATCTGAATTTAGCTAATTGCGCATTTTGTGGCTCATTTTCAAATTGAAAAGTTATTTTCGGATTTTTGAATCTGAATTTAGCTAATTGCGCATTTTGTGGCTCATTTTCAAATTGAATAGTTATTTTCGGATTTTTTAATCTGAATTTAGCTTGCGCTTTTTGTGGCTCATTTTCAAAATTAAAAAAGTTATTTTCGGATTTTTTAATCTGAATTTAGCTTATTGCGCATTTGTGGCTCTTTTTCAAAATTGAATAGTTATTTTCGGATTTTTGAATCTGAATTTAGCTAATTGCGCATTTTGTGGCTCATTTTCAAATTGAAAAGTTATTTTCGGATTTTTTAATCTGAATTTAGCTAATTGCGCATTTTGTGGCTCATTTTCAAATTGAAAAGTTATTTTCGGATTTTTTAATCTGAATTTAGCTAATTGGGCATTTTGTGGCTCATTTTCAAATTGAAAAGTTATTTTCGGATTTTTGAATCTGAATTTAGCTAATTGCGCATTTTGTGGCTCATTTCAAAACCATTCATTCGCTTCATCATCTCATCAACACACATCAAATGGAATATGCCACATTTAAAATTGCCGGAATTTGGAGGAACCCCAACAATTCTTGATGGAATTGGAACGCCAGGCCGCAAAAATGGCCAACATCAGAGGATATCGAGGAACGCACCGTTCTGCGCACCATCCTCACAAAGATGGCCGAAACTTCACGCCACATTAGCAGGAGTGAAGGCCAAGTGGATCGAAACAGCAAACGCCTGCTTCTCTCCACACATCATCGCATCCATTTTCGGATGCAACGGGTACAGCTTC
The DNA here is from genome assembly GCA_030063045.1 of Pratylenchus scribneri. Lineage (NCBI taxonomy): Eukaryota > Metazoa > Nematoda > Chromadorea > Rhabditida > Pratylenchidae > Pratylenchus > Pratylenchus scribneri. The sequence continues at coordinate 666,046 of JAQSEB010000003.1, forward strand.
AGGCCCCATTGGCAGAAGCGAAGGCCCAGAGGATTGAGGCAACAAATGCCACAGGCTATGCCTCTCCTCACTCATTCATCGCGTAACATCAGTTACACGGGTACAACTTCAAGCCCCATTGGCAGAAGTGAAGGCCCAAATGGATTGAGACAAAGGGTCTCAGGCCATGTCTCTCCACACATTCATCGCATCCATTTTCGGATGCATCGGGTACAGCTTCAGGCCCCATTGGCAGAAGCGAAGGCCCAGAGGATCGAGTCGGCAAATGCCAGCTATGCTTCTCCTCACTCATTCATCGCATTCAACATGTAACGACAGTTACACGGGTACAATTTCAAGCCCCATTGGCAAGAAGTGAAGGCCCAAATGGATTGAGACAAAGGGTCTCAGGCCATGTCTCTCCACACATGCATCGCATCCAATGCATACTTCGGATGCAACGGGTACAGCTTCAGGCCCCATTGGCAGAAGCGAAGGCCCAGAGGATTGAGGCAACAAATGCCACAGGCTATGCCTCTCCTCACTCATTCATCGCGTAACATCAGTTACACGGGTACAACTTCAAGCCCCATTGGCAGAAGTGAAGGCCCAAATGGATTGAGACAAAGGGTCTCAGGCCATGTCTCTCCACACATTCATCGCATCCATTTTCGGATGCATCGGGTACAGCTTCAGGCCCCATTGGCAGAAGCGAAGGCCCAGAGGATCGAGTCGGCAAATGCCAGCTATGCTTCTCCTCACTCATTCATCGCATTCAACATGTAACGACAGTTACACGGGTACAATTTCAAGCCCCATTGGCAAGAAGTGAAGGCCCAAATGGATTGAGACAAAGGGTCTCAGGCCATGTCTCTCCACACATGCATCGCATCCAATGCATACAATTTCGGATGCAGCGGGTACAGCTCCAGACCCCATTGGCACAAGCTAAAACCCAAAAGGATTGAGGAAACAAAGGCCACAAGCTACGCCTCTCCTCACACATTCATCGCATGCATTTCGTGCAACTTCGGTTGCAAAGGGCAAGCCCACACTTTGGCAATGATGCCTCATTCATTGGCATTCGCCTCAAACATTGGCAATTGCCTCATTCACTGGCAATCGCCTCAATCATTGGCATTCGCCTCATTCATTGGCATTCGCCTCTTCTTTGGCATTCGCCTCATTCATTGGCATTCGCCTCATGCATTGGCATTTGCCTCATTCTCACTGGCATTCGCCTCATGCATTGGCATTTGCCTCATTCTCACTGGCATTCGCCTCATGCATTGGCATTTGCCTCATTCTCACTGGCATTCGCCTCATGCATTGGCATTTGCCTCATTCATTGGCATTCGCCTCAATCATTGGCATTCGCCTCAATCATTGGCATTCGCCTCAATCATTGACATTCGCCTCATTCATTGGCATTCGCCTCATTCTTTGGCATTCGCCTCATTCATTGGCATTCGCCTCATGCATTGGCATTTGCCTCATTCACTGGCATTCGCCTCATGCATTGGCATTTGCCTCATTCATTGGCATTCGCCTCATGCATTGGCATTTGCCTCATTCTCACTGGCATTCGCCTCATGCATTGGCATTTGCCTCATTCATTGGCATTCGCCTCAATCATTGGCATTCGCCTCAATCATTGGCATTCGCCTCAATCATTGGCATTCGCCTCATCATTGGCATTCGCCTCATTCACTGGCATTCGCCTCTTCTTTGGCATTCGCCTCATTCATTGGCATTCGCCTCATTCATTGGCATTCGCCTCATTCATTGGCATTCGCCTCATCATTGGCATTCGCCTCAATCATTGGCATTCGCCTCAATCATTGGCATTCGCCTCATCATTGGCATTCGCCACAACCATTGGCAATTGCCTCATTCATTGGCAATTGCCTCATTCATTGGCAATTGCCTCATTCATTGGCATTCGCCTCATGCATTGGCATTTGCCTCATTCATTGGCATTCGCCTCATTCATTGGCATTCGCCTCATGCATTGGCATTTGCCTCATTCATTGGCATTCGCCTCAAGCATTGGCATTCGCCTCAATCATTGGCATTCGCCTCATCATTGGCTTTCGCCTCTATCATTGGCATTCGCCTCATTCATTGGCATTCGCCTCATTCATTGGCATTCCCCTCATTCATTGGCATTCGCCTCAACCATTGGCAATTGCCTCATTCATTGGCATTCGCCTCATTCATTGGCAATCGCCTCAAACATTGGCATTCGCCTCACTCATTGGCATTCGCCTCATTCATTGGCTTTCGCCTCAATCATTGGCATTCGCCTCAATCATTGGCATTCGCCTCATTCATTGGCATTCGCCTCATCATTGGCATTCGCCACATTCATTGGCATTCGCCTCAATCATTGGCATTCGCCTCATTCATTGGCATTCGCCTCAATCATTGGCATTCGCCTCATCATTGGCATTCGCCTCATCATTGGCATTCGCCTATTCATTGGCATTCGCCTCAATCATTGGCATTCGCCTCATCATTGGCATTCGCCTCATCATTGGCATTCGCCTCATCATTGGCATTCGCCTCATTCACTGGCATTCGCCTCTTCTTTGGCATTCGCCTCATTCATTGGCATTCGCCTCATCATTGGCATTCGCCTCATCATTGGCATTCGCCTCATCATTGGCATTCGCCTCATTCACTGGCATTCGCCTCTTCTTTGGCATTCGCCTCATTCATTGGCATTCGCCTCATTCATTGGCATTCGCCTCATTCATTGGCAATCGCCTCAAACATTGGCATTCGCCTCACTCATTGGCATTCGCCTCATTCATTGGCATTCGCCTCATTCATTGGCATTCGCCTCATTCATTGGCATTCGCCTCATTCATTGGCATTCGCCTCAACCATTGGCCTTTGAGCCATTCTCATTGACCTCCAGTTCGATCGAGAGGCCAAAGCCCCACATCTTGGCAATCAAGCCTCAATCATTGGCATTCGCCTCAATCATTGGCATTCGCCTCAAACATTGGTCTTTAAGCCATCCTCATTGGCCTCCAGTTCGATCGACAGGGCAAGCCCCACATCTTGGCAATCAAGCCTCATTCATTGACATTCGTCTCAAACATTGGTCTTTGAGCCATTCTCATTGGCCTCCAACTTGATCGTCAAGGCAAAGTTCCACACATTGGCAGTCAAACCTCAATCATTGAGATTCAAGCTTTAACCATTAGCATTTGAGCCGTACTCATTGGCCTCCAACCCAAATTCATGGGCAATCGCGTCCATTAATGGAATTGAGTTTGCAAAGGACTCAAGCTGTGCTTCTCCCAACACATTAATCAACCCAAGACCATGGAGCCTCACACAAGCATCCATGGCATTCACTTCGGCAAATCCGCCCAACACAAGAGCAAAGCTCTAAAAAATGGCATTCGAAAATGCTGTTCACATGGACAATCGCCAGCCTAATCATTGGCTGAGTCCGACATCGCCATGCAGTCAAACTAATTGGCACTCAATGGGAGTCAAGCCACAGCCACCTATCAATGATATCGAGTTCAAAAATGCAACAGGCTTTTTCTCACTCAAACATTCATTGCATTCGCGTTCAACAAGGGGAACGATTCTGCAAACCTGCTATGATTCCCACGCATTCATTCAACCATGGGACAGAATGCCCAACTCATCGGCACCTATGCCAACTTCATGGACGATCGCCAGGCTAATCAATGGCGCCTTGCGCTTTATCCATTGAAGCATGGGCCGTATTGGTATCAATTGCCCAAGGCCGCAAAAATGACAACTGCCGATCAATGCAATCTTTGACGGATCAACCACATCACGAGGACAATGAACAAGGAACTTTATCTACAGAGCAGACTTTGGCACATCACACACAAAGCTGCCATACCGCCATGCACCATTCAAGGACCATGATCGAGGATCTTCATCTTCAGGCCATGACACCGCGCATCAATAATTGGGCCGCCGGGAGTGTCGCGACTTTGCGCGATGATCCGGGAATTGCCGGATCAATAAAGAAGGAAGAAGAAAAAGATGATTGATTTCCTTATCAGTCGCCTTCCCCTTTTCCTCCCATTTTGCCCCCCCCCCCATTCCATTTTTGTCTTTTTAGCACAAAGTTCAACCACTCGCTAGAATACATTCACATTCAAAGTTCATCCATTCTCATCATTCACATGAAAATTATCGCCTAATAATTCTCGCTCAACACATTCACATTAAACTTTTCTCCTTCAAACGAGTTGTTTACTTCGCCATCGAATCAGCCCATTTTTTAGCCATTTCCATTCATTTGTTCATTTCTATTTAACCTAACCCCATTTTCACCTTAATTGCGTTCCTCCTCTCATTCCATCCAAACAGTTTGAATTTGTTGGGGTCCTTGGGGTCCTCTCCCCACCCAATTCCATTCGGCTCTCACCATCATTTGCCACACCATCATCATCCATTCATTCCACTTTGGCATTATTCAAACATTGGCGAACTCTTCATCCATTCATCATCAAACATCGACAAATTCATCATCCATTCATTCATTCACACAAAGGCAGACTCAACATTCATCCATTCATTCACACATTAGCAAACTTCAACATTCATCCATTCATTCAATCATTGGCAAACACATCATCATCCATTCATTCACACATTAGCAAACTCGACATTCATCCATCCATTCATTCACCCATTTCACTAACCAATTAACCCATTTTCGCTTTCACACATTTTTATTTTAATGAATAAAGACAAAAAACCCATTTAAGTCCAACCAAATCCCCCTCCCCATCATTTTGGGTTGAACCTGCCCAAAGCCCGTCCGGGCACTTTGTTTGCGGTAAAAGGGCCCGCAACACAAACCACCACCCAAATACATTTCATCGCCCATCGCCGGCCTTTCCCATCGACGACCTCTTCGTCGTTGGTTGTTGTCGTTTTCGCCCTTCCAGCCCAACCAGCCGGATGACCTTTCGCCCCCAGCGCTTCTTCCTCTCTATTCCATCAAATTTATGTGTACTTTTAAAAATTTGTTGTGATGGATGCTCGACGAAAGGCTCGGAAAAGGAAGGACAGATGCCAACCGGGCCGACCTTTGACCGTCACCGGTCCGAGAGGATGCGCGACTGGCAAAATGAAACTCTTTTGAATTCAATAAAAAGAAAATAGATCGACTCTCAAGGGTAAATACTAATGGTTCGACGAAAGACTCGGAAAATGAAGGACAGAGGCCAACCGGACTGACCTTTGACCGCCACCCTCGAGGGGTTGCGCGGCTGGTAGAATGAATCTCTTTATTCAATGATAAGATTGACTCTCACACAGAGGTCAAAGAGTTAAATATCGATAGATGGCAAAGTTTAAACATTTTTTTCACTCCTAGCTTAAAATTAGGGATCAATGAGAGTTCTATGAGCGCGTCCTAACCACAGCCGGATGACCTTTTGCCTCTCACAATTTTGTATTCCAGCGCTTCCCTCTTCTCTTTTCCTTCAAATTTATGGGCCCTTTTGAAAATTTATTATGCCCAACAAAAGGCGGAAAAGGAAGGACAGAGGCCAACCGGGCCGACCTTTGACCGCCACCGGTCCGAGAGGATGGCCTTTTAGGCTTTGCTGCGCAGCGCCGAACGCGCGGCTGGCAGCAGCACTCGGTCATCATTCAAATGATGGAAATGGGGGAGATTGGCTCTCGCAAAGGGCGAAGGGTCAAACATTTCGCCCTTAAAATGGGAGCTTTTGTGATTTTTATGACAGCGCGAGGTCATTTCCCTTTCCCATCCCTCAAATCTGCGTAGTTCATCCATTTCCATCTATCAAAATAAATTTTGATTTTTGAAACAGGGAGTATTGTGATAAATTTTGAAGTCTTTAAAATCTTAAAATATCGCCTTAATTATGTAGCTAATTGGGAAAATTTTTATTAATTTTGGAATGACTTAATTTTTTGAGATTTGTTAGGTGGAAGATTCGCGAATTCTTTTCTGGAAAAAATTTGGCCAAAAAATGTGGCACCGACGAATGCGCGGCTGGCAGCAGCATTCATCATTCTTTCAAATGATGGAAATTCAAATGATGGAAATGGGGGAGATTGGCTCTCGCAAAGGGCGAAGGGTCAAACATTTCGCCCTTAAAATGGGAGCTTTTGTGATTTTTATGACAGCGCGAGGTCATTTCCCTCTCCTCCATTGGTGCTCATCCATTTCTAGTTTCCGTCCAAATAAATTTTGGATCTCATAGAATAAAATGATTCAAAGACTTAAAAAAATTTTTAAGTCTTAAACTCTAAAGGGATTCTGAATTGATGATTGGAACAGATGGAAAAAAGAAGGAATTTTGAAGGAATAATTTAATTATTAATTGGAATTTAAAACAGATGAAAAAAATGGAATTTTGAATCTTACTTAATTTTTGGAATTGGCTTATATTTTTGGGATTGATTTTATTATGGAGCCAAGTCATTTTTTAAAAGGTAAATAAAAGTGGCAAAAAAGTCAAAATAGGCCAAAAGCGACATATTGGGGGGTAATTTTGCCAAGTAATTCGCTTTTTTTACTGCTTTTGATAATTTTACATTTAAGCCATCTCTCCCCAAAATTCGATAAATACCTCCGGGTAATTTTGATTGTTAGGAAAAGATAAAAAATTTATATTTTATTTTTTTTACCTGACTCTCGATTCTGTCCATATTTGGGGTAGCCATTTTTGTTGTTGCTATGCTAATCTCAAAAATATTACTGTCCTGTCCAAGAATTTTCGTAATATCAATTTAATACTTTATGGAACTGTAAATAATTAAGGACAAATTTCCTCAAATTCAAAGGGCAATTAATAAATATATTACAGGAAAATTCTGGTCCACAAAAAGTAAAAATTCCCGAATCCAGAAATGGGAGAAATGTGATAAGGGCCGAGGAAATGACCAAAATCGAATTGACCGACCGCTATCCCAACACTTTTATCTTTGACCCAAATTCTCTCCACTCAAACTGGTGAATTTATATTCAAATCCTTTCATTTTAAACCATCATAAAATTGGGCCACTACAATCATCAAAAATTTTGCCTTTTTTGTCCAAAAAAGGACCCAGGATACTAAAATAAGGGAATGGTCATCTCTCATCATGAGAGGAAGAAGGATTTATGAAAAAAATTATTGCGTGAGCAATTTATCAAAAAAAAAAAAAGTAAAATTGTAATAAAATGGGTCGAAAGATTAGAAAAATTTTTTAAAAATAAATTAAAATCATAAATCTGAGATAAATAAAAATATTTTGTACAATTATGAGAAAAAAAATTGCTTGTGAACGAAGAATTTTATTTGGGCAAAACTCAAAAATTTTGGCACTTGCAATTTTATTTTACCTACAGTAGCTGCTAATTTTTATATTTCATTTTGCAAAAAGAATGAAAATTCCTTTTTGTCGGCAACAAAATTTGATAGAAAAAATGGAAGAAGGAAGAAGATGGAATAATTTAGGCGATCTATGATGTGATTGTAGGGAACGCAATTGTCAAATTTGCTACAAAAAAAATTATTTATGAATAATTTCTGCCAATTCTGTGGCCATTTATTTGGCTTCCGCCCCTCCATTTCCCCTTCCTTAAATAAAGCCATCGCCGATTCCTTAGTATTCTAGCCTACATTTTGCAAAAAATTTTCCAATTATTGACAAAATTGGCAAATTATTATTTGCGGGGTCATTACACATAAAATTCCCTTTTCATCCATTCATGGTATCTTTCTGAGAGATCTAACTGTGAGGGATTAACCCGAGAAGGCATATATTCAATTTTGGGACATCGAGCTCAACAAAATAATTATAAGTAAAAAAAATTTTTTAAAAAATTAGATTGGAAAATTAAAAAAAAAATATTTTGTTCAATAAAAAAAAATTACAAAAATTGGTAGACAAATCCACAAATTTTGGCATGCGCAACTTAATACTGTAACTACTTTTTGTTCCAAAATGAATTTATTTTTTGTGGATAAAATTATATAAGGAGCGGAAACATTTTATAATGGGATAATTTAGGCGATTTATGATGTGATTGTAGGGCAAATAATTGCCAAATTTGCTACAAAAAAATTATTTATAAATAATTTCTGCCAATTCTCTGGCCATTTATTTGGCTTCCGCCCCCCCCCCATTTCCCCTTCCTTAAATAAAGCTCTCCGATTCCTTAGTATTCTCGCCTTCATTTTGCAAAAAATTTTCCAATTATTGACAAAATTGGCTAATTATTATTTGCGGGGTCATCACACATAAAATTCCCTTTTTATCCATTTAATGGCATTGAGGATTAACCGGGAAAGATTGAAGAATATAGGCCATCGACGATTAATTAGCGTGTACGGCTGCACAGCCAAAATAATTGGTACAAAATGCTTTTTTAAGGGTTTAAATCTTTTAATTTATAGCATTGGTCCCAAGAATATAATTATTATTTTATTTTTGTACTTTGTTAAAATTAATTAAGCAAAATTGTAAAAAAAAATGTTCATCTGGGTCATCTTTTAATTGGCTAGCCAAATTGAAGCAAGCGGAGAATGTTGGAATTGGTCCTTAATAAAATAAATGATTTAAAATTTAATTCCCTCACCTTCCCTTCTTTTCCTCCATTTTCCAATCCTAACACCCCCATTAAATGAGTATTTCCCCTAATTTATGGTAATATTTCCAGGAAATTTATTAATTTATTTTTGTATTCTACTATGTTAAAATTAATTAAGAAAATTGCAAAAATCTTCAATGTGGTCAGCCCTTTACCAATTGCTGGCTAGCCAAATTTACAAAAAAAGGGAGCCACAAATTGGCCTTACCATAAAATGATTTAATTGCCATTGCTTCACCTTTGTAGGCTTCTTCCTTTCACCCTCTTCTAATTTATGGTAATATTTTCAGAGGAATTTTATTAATTTATTTTGTACCCGCATTTACTAAAATTAATTAAGAAAATTGCAAATATTTTTGGTAGGGTCACTCTCTTAGATTGACTAGCCAAATTAGAAATAAAGCCGTGAACAGCACAAATTGGCCTGGCCCCCAAAAGATTTAATTGTCATTCCCTTGCAGTCCTCCCTTCCTCCCCCCTCTATTGATTGGTTATATTTTCCGCTAATTTATGCATTATTTCCAGGATAATATTAAATTACTTTTGCACTATTTATGTTGGTTGAAATTTAATTGCAAAAATTGCTAATAAAATCTTCGCTAGGGTCATCCCCATGTTAGCCAAATTAGAAAGCTAACACAGAAAGGCACAAATTGGCCATAAAAGATTTAATTGCCATTGCTACACCTTTGAAGGCTTCTTTCCTTCACCCTACTTTCCCCCTATTGATGAACACGTAAATGTTAATTATTTCCTCTCACACCCAAATTTGGGTGATTCCCACGCACCCATTTTTAGACAGAATTTGCAAATTTGCAATTGGTCTCCCGGAATAAAATTGTAGTTAAAATTAGATAGCGAAAATTTAACGCACAAGTTTCTATTTTTGAATTTCCAATTTGAAAAATTTGAAAAATTTTTTCTTGGAATTCACGTAAATTGTCGCCATAAATTTTGCAATTTTAGATAAATTAAAATTAGGCATTATTTAAAAATTTGAAAAATTTTTTCTTAGAATTTACTTAAATTGTCATCATAAATTTTGCTATATATTTTTTATTAAATTTCAAATTTTAGCCAAAGTAAAAATTAATTTTCAAAGGAAATAAGTCTATAAGTGGATTTTTGTAATAAAAAAATTTCATAATTATTCAAAAATATTTAATAATTTTTTCATTGTAGCAAATTTAAAGTTCTACTATAAAATAAAAAATAAAATTTAATTTTTTAAATAAATTACTGCATTTTGCGCAAATCTAGGGTCATAAAAATATGCAAATTTAAATATAAGTTAATTTATTATATTTTATTTAGCATTATTCAATTTTTTCAAATTTTTGCCTTCTTTTTGAATTTAAAAATTTTCAAAATAAATTTTTTGACCTAATTTTTTTTACCACTAATTACTGCTAGATTTATTCCTGGGACATAAAATTTCTCATAGACCTCATTTTTGACCTCATTTATTTGCCATGAATTTTTGAAGATTTTTCCATCAAATTTGGCAATTCAATAATTTTCCCTTTTCCATCAAATGCCCAATAAATATTTTTTTCAATCATAAATTTTTCCAATTATTTCCATCAAAATAGTCCATAAATTTACATTAATTATTTTTTGATTCTATTAAGCCAATTATTATAAAATTTGGTTCTGCCAGTGATTTTGTTATCTTGGAAAATTCTTATGGATTTTTAAAGAAAAAAAATTAATTGAGCATTTTTTTAGAGAATTTTAAACCGTCTAAAATTTAGACAAAGATTGAGACTTGTATTTAAATCTAGAATTTTTTTACGAATTTTTTGGATATGAAAATTCCGAAAAAAATTATTAAAAAATGATTAATAACATACCTGCATCATGGCCAACAAATGTGCCGGTGATGGCGCCGCTGCCGCCGTCAAACCCATTCCAGCCGGATTCGGTTGTCCACCAAGCATTTGGGATGCGGCCAATTGTTGCTTAATTTGTTGCTGATTTTGACGCTGAGCGTTGGCGGCTGCAGCGGCCAAATGCGCCTGCAATCCAATGAGGCCATTCAACGCGGCCACCGTTCGTTGATTGTTTTGTTCATTTGCGGAGTTGATGGAATTTGGGCCACCATTTCCGCCTCCTACTAATGTGGATGAACCATTCAATGAGGGCGGCAATGAGGCTAGACTCTGAATTAATTTTTAAAATATATTTTATTTTTACAATAAATTAATTTCGTTTCATTTTCAATTTTTTTCGTAAATTTTTTTCTAAATTATAATTTTTTTGTTAAATTTTTAATTAGGGTTTAGTGATTTTTTGAAAAATCTCCTGCCTTTTTCTGACTTTTTAAAATAATAAATAATAGAATTTTTTTCGAAAAAATATTTTAAAATTTTTTATGAATATTCTAATTGAATTTTTAAAAATTATTTTTAATTTTTTTTACATAATTAATTAATATTTTGCTTCGTTAGTGGCCTCTGGCTTCTTCCTTCTTTCTATGAAACCAACAATTTCAGTAAAAATTTTTACCAAAATATATAATTAATTGTGGTGAAATAGAATTTTCCAATTTTTGCAAATAAATTCCAAGTATTGAAATTTGTAGTCAACAAATTTCCATACTAATTGCAATTAAATATATAATTAGCAAATTTTACTTCTTAAAAAATAAGACTGAAATAAAATTTTTTAATTTTTGATTTAAATTAATAAACTTTGATGCTTTAAAATGGATACAAATTAAAATTAATTAGAAAAATTTCATATAAAAAATTTATATATTGGCTTAAAAATGGGATTTTTAAATTATTTTAAAAATTTTGAATAATGGAGTATTAAATAATTAATTGAGCAAAATTGAGGCATTTATAATTTCCCAATCTTACAAAATATTACCCTAAATTCTCTACCCCCAAAAACTATTAAATCCGCTATAATTTGTTGAAAGATGTCCATAAATTAATTAGTTAGACCCCAAATTTTCTCAATTTTTGAATTGTTGAAAATAATTCTCTATGGTGTGTTAATAGAGAATTTTCAGTAGGTTTAAAATTATGGTATTAAAGAAACCAAGTTTTAATTTATCACTTCTACTAAATAATTCAGTTAATATTTTTAAATCATATATTGGAAATAATTGGCTAAAATTTGATACTAAAATTCGAAAAATCTTCAAAAATTTAATAGAACTTACACTAAGCGGTCGTTTCATTGCCGATGGCGGCCCTAAAATATTGGGATTTCCTCCGCAATTTTCATTGAGCAGTGATGGATGATGAAAAGCCGCTTGTGGATCAATCGAAGCAATTGGACTAAAAAATGCCGCCCCAGCTCCCAGGAGTTCAGATTTTGGTGAACAAAATGCCGACGAACTGCTCCGGGCCAATCCCCCACCGGCCAACAATGCCGCTGCCATTGATTGTTCATTGTTTCGATAATTGGCCAATAAATTTGGTTGATTTCGGCCACCAATTGTTGTGGATGGCCCAGTTGTGCCACCACCGGTCAAATTGTTATTGTTGCCAACCACCAAATTGCCCAGCGAACTGGAATTGGCCAACGGGGCTGCCGCCGTTGTGGTCATCAATTAATTTGGATAATTCCTTTGGTCGACGATGTTTTTTTTTGGCTTTAAATGTTTTCAAAATTTGTGCTTTCTTTTTTGATTTTTATTTAATAGCGAAAAAATGGTTGTTTTCTTTATTTGTTGTTCAGCCAACTCCAATCAATTGTTGATGATTTTGGGAATAGCGAAGATTACTTCTAGCGGATTTATTTTTTTCCAACATTTATAGTGCAATTTTTGTCAAAGTTTGTACATCAAATCTGAAATTTATAAAATATTTATATTTTTTTATTCAATTTTTGAATGATGGAATGAAATTTAGGAACCGAAATTTTCACATCCGGCCATTTTATAAGTGAATATTAGCTTTAAATTTAGTTAACAGATGAATTGATTAGAGAAAGAATTAAGTGAATTTAATTGAAATTTGACAAAAAATGATCAAAAAAAAATTCTCATAGTTAATCAAAATTGGGCAGTTTATTTTGCCAGAAAATTTTAGTGAATTTTATCAATCATTTTGATATTTTAAATTTAAGAAATACCCAATGGCACAAAAAATTTTTTCGTAATCTTTTGAAAGATTATAGGATATAGGCCTATGCGCAGTGCTTTTCAAAAAAAAATTTCCTCAATTCCATTTTCTCCAAACATAACATAAAACTTTAATCAAAATTCTAGCCTATCAAATTTCGAGCTTTGTCACATTCATTCGCGGAAATGGACTTACATTTTTGTGAAAAGTGTGAAGGATGAACACGGCACCCAAAATCACTTCAATTATGGTATTTTTATTTCTGCTTGTTTTTTGTCCAATAATTTGTTGTTAATTTGCTTCTGCCGTTTTCTTTGTTTTGTTGTTTTTTTGATGAAGATGCCAAAAATCCAAAAATTATTTTGCTTCTTCCTAATTGTGGGTGTTTGACATTTGGATTTGGAGAATAGGTGTGGATGGCCAACAATTAATTTTTAGAGGTTGGTGGGTGAATGTGAATTGTGAAGAAAGCCGCAAAAATAAAAATGATGAAATATGGAAAATTTTAGGGCCACCACAAAATTTTTTTTTTACTCTGCAAAATGGCAAAAAATTAATAAAATAATAAAAAAAAATTAAACGCGTTGAAAAAGGAAAAAAATAATTATAAAATGGGAGTCTATTAATTTGTACAAAAAAATAATTAATTCACACAAATTTTTCGTGTCAAAAAAATGGCAATATTTTAAGTATGCACAAGGCCTTATGGGCCATCCGGTATATTAGGGTAATTTAGGGATAGGCTATCATTACAGGAATCCGTAATAACCCCAATCCTAATCACCTGTAATGCGGGATCTTTCATTTGTTATATATATAACTGTTAGAGGCAGATATAATAAAACCTTCAATGAAACTAAATTTTTGAGGAAAAGATATAAAAATTATTTTAAACATTTCAAAATATGTAAATGTAACTTTTTTAAGGACATTTAAGGCTTTCATCTTTCAAATGGCAAATTTCATTCCAGAATAGCTTGCTTCCTCTATAGGTTATGGCCAAATGAACGGCCTAAAGTGCGGACTTATTGGCAATTTTTTGGGGCTTCTCATATTTACCGTCAATTTTAAAAGTTTCAATTTAAAAAGTGGCCTAATGGAAGTTTTGGATTATAATTGTTGCCTTTTTTCTTTGTTCATCCTCAAATTTTGATCTGCTGACAACTTCTTGACGCGGAATATTTTAGGCGAAAAAATATGGGATTAACTGGCTTGGTTGGAAGCAACAAATCCTTTTGGGTGCCAGCAAAACACACACAATTCTACCTGTAGAAGCGGGAAATGAGGAGAAAAGGAAGGAAGTAGCAAAATGGCAAACACAGAGGAAATTAGACGTTTTGCTTTTGGTGACATTTAAATGGCACACAAAAGAAGAAGGAGGGGGAAAGGGGAAATAGGGTAGGAGAGGGTCGCGCACATTTGGAAGAAGCTGCTAAAATTGGATAATAGGCACAAAAAAAAGTAATCAAATTTTGGCGAGAAAAAATAAGTAACATCATAAATGGGGTATGGTGGATAAATGATGTCTTGACTCTTGAGAAAGATAAAATGATGACTGATGAGAAGAAAATTAAGGAAAAAAATAAAGGCTTAAAAAGGTGAAAATTTTTATAAAAATTTTATGTATTTTTTTTTTTGGCAACTATTTGCCTAATATTGGCTCTTGTTCTTTGACAATGATTTGAGTTTTATGTCAATGGATTAGATTTGCATTTGCAGACTTTGATGAGCCAAAAAATTAAATGAAAAAATTATGCAATTCTACAAATTGGGCCACTTTGTAATGTGGCTCGAAATTTGCTTAACAAATTTAGTCAAATATTCGAAAAATTGTGACAAATTTCAATAATGAAATGAGAATAGAGCTGCTTAAAAAAAGCAAAAAAATGTAAAAACGGAATTGGAGGAAATAAATGTTCATTCACATTTGGCATTGTCATTGGGAGCTAAAAAAATAAGTGACGATTTATTAACGAAAATTGATGGGTTTTCTATGGGATCTATATTACTAACTTGCCGATGGAAATTTACTCAATTTCCGGAAAATTTTGACAAAAAATATTTTACCGTTTAAGATGGTGGTTAAAGAAAGTGATGCGCAGAGAATTGGATTGATGAATACACTTCGGGCTTATTAAATGACAAAAAATGAATTTTTTTATAGATAAATACAATAAAAAGGGCAAAATTCCAAGAAAAGTATGTGGGCTGTGTGCATTTAAAAAATTAAATTGGAAAAACAAATTTAAATAATGAAAAAATTGCCAAAAAAATGAAGGACTCGCGATTATGGTGGATGTTTGTTGGGAGCTCAAATTCTAATGGGGCTAGCATTTTTTTCCGGCCAATAGAAAGTGGAGATGGGAATTTTGCCGTCGGGGATTTGGGGACATATTAAATGTGCCCTTTCCCTTTACCAAATAATTCCCTTGAGGGAGGGGAGATTGCAGCGCTTCTCCCATTTCCACTCCATTCAAGTGGAAAATGGCAATTGCCGGCCAATCTGCTGTTTTTTTTGCAAATGCTTTTGGTCGGGGCGTGCCAATGTGCCAATAACAAAGTTTAGCCCCTCTTCCATTTGAGAGGGGGCACAAATTGGGGGCGCCGGATACTGTATCAAATATATGGAAGGGCAAAAAGGAAGGGAAGGGAAAGGGAAGGACGGAAATATAGAAAAATATTTTAATTTAATATTTAAAATTAATTTTTTGCCTTAAAAGGCTATTAAAATATATAATTTTATGATTTATAAAAAATCACATTTTTATGGCCAAATAATTTGGTCATAAAAAATACTTATTGTTAGGCTTTTAAGAATGTAGTTAAATTATTATTAGGATTAGACTAGCCCTCATGATAATTTTTGAGTAAAGAATGGAGTTGGGAAATCCAGAATAATGTCCAATATACATATAAGAAAATTGAAAAAATATAAACAAAAAAATTTTGTAATTTTTTCCTTGAAAACAATTTTTGATCAAAAATCAATTGGATAGGCTAGAGCAGGAGCTATAAATTTTAAAAAATAGAAAAAAATTTAATAAAAACTAATTTTTAAAAAATATTTTTTTTTAATTTTTTATTTTTTTACCTATTGGCAAATTTTAAACAAAAAATCTAATGGATAGATTATGCTGATGAAGCTCCGCATTTTATTAGAAATTAGAAAAATGAATATTTGTTTGGCATCCAAAAGAATGCAAAAAATCAAGGTGAAAGGCAAAAAGTCATTTTTCAAAATATTTGGATGTACTCCATTCTTAAAAATAATTTTTGTATAAACTTTGGCCGTTACCATTTTTTTTCTTTTTTATTAATGAAATGATTTGGCGGCTAAAATATGATATAATGGGGGAAAAAGTGAAAGGAAATGGCCGCCGGATTTAATTAGTAATGTTGGCATTTTTTGGAAGGTGGAAGGTTGTGGAATGAACGATGAATCTTGATGTTGGATTTAACGCGCATCGCACATTTTTAGCAGCGACTTTCAGCTGACTGAGGAGTTAATTTGGCAAATTAGCTTCGGAACAGAAAATACAAGGACTAAATAATTTTTGGCCGTCGGATTTACATTGTTGCTATTTTGCCATTTGTGAGAGGTAGAGAAGGTTTGGGACAAGATTGGCACCGGAAGCAAAAAAAAAGGAAATTGTTGTGGAATTATTTATTTTAGAAATTGAAAGTGGAATTTTTCAAACATTTAAATTCTTTAATTCAACAAAATATGAGAAAATTGTAATTTTTATAGGCAAAATAATTTATTATTAGATATGAACACTCAGAAAATGAAATTTTTTATTCAAAAAATAATTTATTAAAAATATTTCAAAAATTAAAAATTTTAAATTTACTGCATATTTTTTGTGAATAAAAAAAAAGATATTCATATAAAAAAATTTAAGTTAAATATTTTTTCAAAAATTAATTTAAATTTTTGGTAGAACTAACAAAGATATTCATATAAAAAAATTTAAGTTAAATATTTTTTCAAAAATTAATTTAAATTTTTGGTAGAACTAACAGAAGGGTTAGTGTGCTTATTCGTTCCTTTTTCATGAATACAGTATATTTTCGGAATTGGAATCGAAAAAGAACTAAAATAACGTAAATTGGAATTCGGATTTCCGACCCCATATGTCCCCATATCTGCTGTTTGAGGATGAACCTCGATTGGATAGAAAATAAAGTGTGCGCCTCACATTTCAGCTGGATGAGACATTTAGCACAGGAGTTAATTTGCCAAATTGGCTTCTGCTCTATTAAATAAAAAAATAAGCGTACATCAAAATAGGGGGAGGCAAATAACCTTTTTGGCAAAATCATCCGACAACGGAATTGTAGTAGGAGGGGATTTATTGTAAGGAGGAGGAAAGTGTGAATGAATTAATTATATTATGGCCGAAGTGCGCAAAACGCCGGAAGGCAATTCATTCTCAAAAAGAGACATATCCGGCAATAGGATGTAATGACTTGGCTCATTCATTTTTATATTATTGGCATTTTTGGGGTTGGATGGCAAGCGCAAAAATATTATTAATTGGTTCGGGATTAAAAAATAATAATTGGCACAATTGCAAATTGGCCTCAGGGCATCTTAAAAAAATTATAACCAAATCTAAGGCCACAGAAAGAATGTAAAAATTAAAATTGAAATAAAGTGGCTGAAGATGAAATTATATGACTGTCAACATGATAGGGTTGCTCACGGATCATTGTAGGTTAATCGAACCGAAGAAGCCAAATTCAATGATTTTATTGTTGGCATTTTGGGTGTGAAAAATAGACCCAACACCCAATGGAAGCTACTTTAATTTAATGAACTCGGTTAATTGATAAAATTATAAAATAGCCTTATTGATACTAATAATAAAAATTGGAACAAAAAATATTATTATTAATGCCATTCTTAAGAGCCGAGAGACTAAAAGGCATAAAGTGGCCCGAAAAGCATGAAAACGAAAGTTTAAATTTTTAATTTTTAGAAATAAAAGATGGGCATTTAGGCTATTTATTGGAATGCCTTTGATGAACGAGCCATATTCAATTTTATATTGTTGACATTTTTAGAGAAAAGTAAGTTCGATTGGCTGGTGTCAGCTCAATTTTCACAATTAATTGGTCAGATTCTATATTAGCCTCATTAATAATAATAATTGGGAAAATTATGGATGAAATAACGCCAAAAGACAGGAAAATTATTAAGGTCATTGATGGAAGAATGCGAAATTTGTCTTTATATTTGGGCCATATTCTATTTTATATTGTTGGCATTTTTACAGGTAAACGGAAATCCATTGGCATTTTAATTTTCAAAATTAATTGGTCAAATTACCTTCATTCATTAATAATAATAATTGGGACAAATTATGAGGGCAATAACCCCAAAAACAGGGAAAGGGATTAGGGTATAGGGGAAAGGGAAGAGGCAAAGGGAGGCTGGCACTAATCAACTGACACCGGCGGAATTGTATTCTGTAGGAAAAGTGAATTATATTGAAAAGAGGGGATGAGCGGAAGAGGCCATGGATGGGGCGGAATTTGCGCGCGGACACCGCTTTTGACTGAGACTAATGCAAAAATGCCATTTGGCCGGACTACTGCAATTATAAATATTCCTGATTAATTGGCCCATATAATTGGCCATAATGAATGCAAAAAAATTGGTCGTTCAAATTAATTATTTTTAAAAGAGGGCAAATTCAAAATAATAATTTTAATTGGCTGAATATTAATATTTGATCTTGTCTCGATTAAAATCATTTTTCTTGGTATAAGAAAGATTATATGGAATAAGTGGAGCATTGACACAATACAATTTCAAAAATTCTATGGAATTGGGTACAAAAATTAAGATTTAATGAAATTAATTGGACATTTTGCAAATTTGTAATTTTTGATTATATTATTGGAAATAATTTATCCAAAATCTTGTGAAATCGATTTTCATTAAATTATAGGCCGTTAATCAAAAGGAATTGGTTTGATTTAATTTTATAATGATAGAAAGAGTGCGGTTTTAAAATCGGTATTCATTCCGGAAAGAATTATGATTTTTTTTTTGTTTCATTCCGGAAAGAATTCTAATTTTTTGTGTTTCATTCCGGAAAGTTTTAATTCTGATTTTTGTGTTTCTTTCCGAAAAGTTTTAATTCTGATTTTTTTTGTTTCATTCCGGAAAGTTTTAATTCCGATTTTTTGTGTTTCATTCGGAAACTTTTAATTCTAATTTTTGTGTTTCTTTCCGGAAAGTTTTAATTCCGATTTTTTGTGTTTCATTCGGAAATTTTTAATTCTAATTTTTGTGTTTCTTTCGGAAAGTTTTAATTCTGATTTTTGTATTTCATTCCGGAAAGTATTAATTCTGATTTTTTGTGTTTTCTTTCCGGAAAGTTTTAATTCTGATTTTTTTTGTTTCATTCCGGAAAGTTTTAATTCCGATTTTTTGTGTTTCATTCGGAAACTTTTAATTCTAATTTTTGTGTTTCTTTCCGGAAAGTTTTAATTCCGATTTTTTGTGTTTCATTCGGAAACTTTTAATTCTAATTTTTGTGTTTCTTTCCGGAAAGTTTTAATTCTGATTTTTTGCATTTCATTCGGAAAAGAAAATATTGAATTAAAAAACCTTTTAAAAATTTCCGAAAAAATTTGTAATGAATTTAAAAACTTTCCGGATATTTATAAATGTTTTTCATCGGTCAATGTGTAAAATATTTTAAATAAATTTTCTGATTTTTCCTCTAAAATTTTAATTTAAATAAATAAAAACTTTTACTATTCTTTTGAATTTATAATTCCATAATTTAATTTTTCATCTAATTTTCCATAGAGAAAAAAGTGCGCGCCCCTTTAATAATTAAAATTATAATTGGGATGAAGCGGAACGGAAAAATGATATTTTATAATACTACAAATAATAATAAAATTATTTTCATTTTTTTTCTAAGTTAACATCCGTTAACGAATAAAGGTCGCGCGCACCCAGTCAGTTAGTTGATTGGTCAATTATTTAATTCATTTTAATAAGCAAAGATAGACTTATCGAAAAAAAGAAAAGCAAAAAAATTGGCACCAAAATTTGTGGCCAAAATTAAAAAATTAATCTGTCCCCTAATCGGTACATAATTTCAAAGACCATTTTAAATTAAAGGAAAGGTATTATATTAGAATTAAAGAGATTTATGACTTATGAAATTTGCCTAATTTCTTGATGTGTGGCTTCGCAGTTCACATTCTTCATCGGTACGACGGTTTCCAACTAAATTAGAATCCAGAGAAATGAACTCTTTTTTTGGAAGGATTTATAAATTGACTTTTTTGGACCCACTTAAAATTGTGAACCCGATTAATAAGAAAATTAAATTTTCCAGTCTGGTGAATATTAGCTTTAAATTAATAATTACTATTATAAATTGATTACAAATATAGCCCTGCTGTGATTGGGATGAGTTGATTAGAAAAAGAATTAGCGGATTTTATGGAATTCGGCAAAAAAAAATGACAAAAAGCAGCAAAATTAGTCAAAATTGAACAGTTTTCTTTTTGACCACATAACATTCGGGTCAATTAGAATATGATCAATCTTTTTATATGCAAATGCTCTGCAAAAAGAGATTAATCCAATTATAAAAAATTTTTAATACCTGGAAATTATGTTATATTGGTCAATAAATAACTATCCAAGATCGGCCGTTTTTTTTCAAATTCAAAATATTTTAATTGAGAAAATGAAGAAAGAAAAACAAATGCCAGCCTAGAAAATTCGACCCCTCCCTCAATTCCATTCATAGGGAATTAAATTAAAATTAAATCGACGGAAAAGAGAGATATAGAGGAGGCTTTCAATCCTCCATAAATCTCTCCGGGTGCCATATGCCAAGAATGGATGGCCGATTAATATTTTTTCCGGTGCGCGGAGGAAGGGCAAATGGCACCGCACCGGGGCGCGTGGGGGCAAATTCCTATGCGGATTAGACCAACAAAAGGATGGAACGGTTGAATTAGACGGCTTTTCCTCCCTTTCAATATCCGAAAAATTTTGGTGCCAATTTTTGTCTAATTTTTGTGCCAAATTTTGTTTGGCTTCCAGCAATTAGCGGAAAATATTCCTATATTAACGGAAGGTGTGCCAAAATGGAAATGTTTATTAAAATTGTGAAAGGATTGAGTGGACTGACTGATTTGTTGCAAAATTTAATTAATTTTTTTTTGCAAAATATTAAAATGAAAATTTTTAAATTATTGAGAGAAAAAGGCAAGAATGAAATGGAAATTTTAAATTTATTCAAAAGTCTATCCGTTTAATTTTGCAAATTGGCAAATATGCCAGCAAAGTTTTTATTAAGATTTACAAAAATCGGATTATAAATAACAAAATGCTCTATAGAAAAGTTATAATTCTTATACCCTTTCGATAAAACATTTTGATATTAAAATTATAGGATCAAATTATAATTAGCCAAAATGTTATAGCCAACAATGAAGGTAATAGTTGACTTTGTATCATACCTTTTTCCAGAAAAAATTTTTTATTTTATTTTTCGCAAAAAACGTGTATTTAGGGGTTTTCGATGCTGGAGAATCCGAATCTGACGTCCATTTTTCCATATCTTACCATTATGGTAAGATATGCCGACTTTTATCAAGATAGTGCAAAGGGGGGACCAAGGGCATTTTTGATAAAAATTTTTACCTAGTCAAATTTAGTCAAATTATAGTTCATTTGATGCGCCTCGACGAGCTGATCACGAATCTGTAATCGATTTCGCATAAAACCAAAAAATAAAAAAGTTATGGCCATTTTAGTCATGTGGGCCACGTAGACACCTTATGAATTTTTTTAATGGCCAAAACTTTTTTATTTTTGGGTTTTATGCAAAAACGATAACAGATTCGTAATAAGCTCATCAAAACATGTTGAATTATATATAATATGCCCCAAAATACCAAAATTCAGTTTTTCGAAACCGGTTTGTAAACCTATACTGGTTCAGCAAATTTAATTCATGAAAAATAAATGCCAAATTCGGATTCCCCATCATTGTAAACCCCTAAATACAAATTTTTAGCGAAAAATAAAATCAAAATTTTTTTTGGAAAAAAGGTGTGATACAAACTACAAAGTCAACTATTACCACAATGAATACTTCGCAATTTCGGTCAATTTAGCCGATTTTCGTTCATAACTTTTTGCCAATTTCCCATCAACTCTATTAATTTTTCTCTATTAATCACAATCAACTCAATTAAAACTCTATGTAAAATTATTCTCTATCCATCTCTACTCAATGGCTATAAATTTAAATTTAATAAATTAAAGCTATTTTATTTGAAAATTTTTTTTAGAGAATGGACAGAAATTCCTTCGACACTAATTAAGTAAATGCCATAATACATAGTACATATTTTTCTCATCATCGATGCCATTGGATTTGTTTTTTTTTTAAATTCCACTTCCATTAGATTCTTTTCCACAGTCTTTGAGATGTTTTTCCGCATTTTCTAAAGTGCAGCAGACAGCAATTTTGTTGTTTTCTATTTTCTATTCTAATCTTTAAAGGGACATGACCACCCGTATAGAAAAATAAAGTGGTAGGGAGGCCAAGGTGTACGGAAGGATGTATGATGGGAATGTTTTTAATGCTGCTATTAAGTAAGTGTTTTATACGGCAGAACATTTTATGTTGCGCAGACGCGTTCAATGCCGTCTCCCAATGGGACAGTGCATTTTGCCATTTTAAATAAAACGGGATGCCGGAGGAGAAGGATTATTTTTTATGAAGTTTGGGGAAATAAATAGGGCATGTGACTGGAAAAAGCAGACAAGAATAAGCTTGGATCGTATGAAAGGGGAAATGTTGCGCAATACATTATTTTTTAATAAATGGGAAAGAAGGAAATAAATAAAGGTTAAAATTTTGTTATTTTTGTTAGTATTATGCCTTTATCCTTTATTAGATTCTAATAAGAGAAATAAAGAGACGTTAAATATAAATTGATAAATATAAATAACTACTATTGTAACTGACCCATTTAAAGCTTAATACTTTTTAAAATTTTTATGATTGTTTGAAAGTGAAAAACTATGAGAAAAATTTTAGTTTTTTTTTTTTATTTAAAAGGTGAAAAAATTTTGTGATTTTTTCGATTTTTTTGGAGGCGAAAAACATAACCCCGTTTGAAATTTTTGCAATTATATATATTTTAAAGAGGTTTTCTTTTTTTTGATTTTTACATTGTTTAGAATTTATTAAGCATAGCAAGTCAAAAAAAAAGGAATTTAAAATAAGATGAATTTTTTTTAAAAAAATTGATTAATAAAATTATAAAATTTAAATTCGAACACCTAAAATATCATAAAAAGATTTTTTATTGTTTTATCCCAAGATTTTTTGCAAAACCCTCGAGTCAAAATTAGAAAGAAGAAAAATTGGTATAAAACATTTTGATCAAAAGTATTTAAAAAATTGCTTTTGCTTGACTATGGCCATGGTGAATTTGAGCATTTTTAAAGCAACTTTTTCCTTACAATTAGCATTTAGTAAAAATCCCCAGTGGAGGATTTTTAAAACAGAAAAACGTAAAAATAGGAAGGATATTTTGGTCCAATTTTTTATGTGTTGACCAGCCGCTTTTGCCCCCTCATCATGTGGGTGAATGATTGAGATTCAGACAGCGGGGGTGGATGATTTTAAGGAGGCGAATCAAGGATGAAAAGTTAAAAAATTGTCATTTGGCGTCACCTCTGCCCAGAGTCCAGACAGCCAGCTTTTTGCCTTTTGGCCAAGTCCACGGCTGGTCCCATTTTACTCCGTAAATCCGACTTTTTAAAATTTAGAAAATTTTAAGGGGATACAATAAATTGCCATCAGTTTTAATAGTATTAAAAATGACAAATTTTTAGTATTATCATTTATTATTTTTTTTTTGGGTATTGTTGACCATCCATTGAGTTTTTATTAGGGGTTTGATCTTTAATAGGAAGGAAGGGGGGAAAGGAAGGTAAAAGAGTAATGCGTTTGAAGGGGCATTGAGGAAAGAAGATAAAGGATAAAGCCACCTTTTGCCGTTTTTTTCATGGCCATTCACTCCCAGTCAGACCTTATGGCCATTCTAGCTCTTCCTCTATGGCCATTTCGGCCTTTCCACCTTCTGACGAAGCTGTTGTTGCTTTGCCGATTTTGCAATAAAGATGTAAACAGAGAGGAAATCCATGATTCCCAAAAAGCCATGTGGCCAACGGAGGATGTGGCCATTTAGTTCCCTCTGACCATGGGGTTAAGAAATAACGATAGAAAATGCCTGCTGTCTGTTGATCAGTAGCAGCATGAAAGAGTAGGACAAAATGGAAAAGTAATGAGTGGAAAAAGCTGAAAAAATGCTTGTGGGGGAGGGGAGTTTGACTTAATTAATAAAATTTTGCTTAATTAAATGAATCGATATGAGTAAGAAATTGCCAACATTTCACCCTTGTCAAATTTGGCATAAAAATTTGGCCTAAAAGAATACCAATCTTTGACCAATTGGGCATTCCTCCACCAGGTTTAGGCTATACAAAAAATAAGATTTTAGGCCCTATGATTTTGATTAACAAAAAAAAAAAGATTTTATAGGCTCTATGATTTGGTTTATAATTTTTGATTGGAAATAACAAATAATTGTAGTTAAATGAAAAGATATGTTGAAATGTCAAGCTAAAAGTGCCAAAATTTTGCCCTAGGCAAATTTGGCATTCCTCTCTAAACAAATCTGATGAGATGATAGTTTAAGATAATTAATTCATAATAGTATTTAGATTTAGACTAAAAAAATTGTATTTAGATTTAGACTATAAAATAATAGGATTTTAAATCTCTGGCTATGTTTTGGCGGGAAATAATTTGAAAAGATTCAAATAATGGCCAAAATAACCAAATTTTCTTCGTTGTATTTTTGTCAAAAAATTTTGGGCCATTTGAGCTCTTTGTCCCCACTGCTAAGGGATACGGTAAATTCCTTTTGGGAATAGGTCGTCGGCCGCCACATTACCCAAGGGCACATTTGATGGAGGGCAGAAAAAACGGCGGATGTGAAGGATAACAGTGCCACATAGGCCGGAAGATTGCTGGTGTGTTTGTCCATCCAATTGGATGCCGAGAAAAGTGGGGCCAAGTGGGGGGAGAGGCCGGAAAGCGGGGGGTGGGCTGACGATAAATGTGGCACGCCTGGAATGTTTGTACTCCATCCCCTCTCTCCCCTGCTTTTTTACCATTTGGCCTTCCACCGTCGACGGCGGTGGTGCCATTGGCTGACCCTCCTCCCATTTTGCCTTTGAT
This sequence comes from Pratylenchus scribneri, assembly GCA_030063045.1. Classification (NCBI taxonomy): domain Eukaryota; kingdom Metazoa; phylum Nematoda; class Chromadorea; order Rhabditida; family Pratylenchidae; genus Pratylenchus; species Pratylenchus scribneri. The sequence goes on from JAQSEB010000003.1 coordinate 691,032, forward strand.
AGAGATGAGGAGGCGAAAATCCCCCCTCTTGGGAATTTTCAAATGCCAAATTGGCACAAATGTATGCGGGGGACACACAGGGGAGGGAGACGATAAAAATGTCAAAGCGACAAAACAATATAAACAGCCAGCCGCCACGACAGCATCCGGACGGATGGAGACAGCTTTTATTGGGAAAGGCGTAAAAAGGGTTTTTACTTTTTAAGCCGGCTTCTAAAGGGAATTGGATGGGCTAAAATATACACAAATTTGATGAACGCATTCAACGGGAATGAGTGGGGGTGGGGGGGGGGGGGGAACAGTGAAAAGGGCACAGACTAGGAGGGATGGGCCAATTTTTGATTGGTTAAAACTGACATTCTAGGTGAGAGGGGCATGGCATATGTAAAGAAAACAGTGAAAATGGCACAGACTGGGAGGGATGGACCAATTTTGGAGGCTTTTATAATAGAAGCTATATCGTAAATTAAAAAGGGAGGCCGGATGGGATTCAAATTTTGATGGCTAATTTGAAATTTGATTTATTAGACAAATGATGCGGCCATAACCAATAACTTTTGTCTATTCGAAATTTTTCTTGTGGGAAATAATCCAGGCTCCCCAACTTGTCTCCAGGCCAAGTTGCCTTTTTTATTATAATTAATTAAGAGCTGAACCAATTTTGGTGACTTTATCAAATTAAAGAGAAAACATTTGACTTTATAATTTTATTAATTTTATTTTAATTGGTTCAGAAAACAGAAGTGATTAAGTTATGCACAAAAAACTCTATAAAAATTTCTTTAATCATTAGAAAAAGGTTATTTTAAATTGTTTATTGGGTTCAGGAAAACTGAACAAATTTAAATAAAATTAAAATAAATATATAGCCAAAAGTCAAATCTTTATTTTGATACTAAAATCAACAAAATTGGTTCAGTCGTTGATGAATTTTATAAAGGTGTCGGCAAGTTAGCTAGGCCTAGGCAACAAATTAGGGCACATCTCTTTAAAATTTATACTATTAAATAAATTTTGGGATAAATTAATAGGAAGAATCAGAGGAGGAAAAGAAATTTGTGAGACAAATTAGCAATTTAGGGGCACAATTTTAGAAAAACGGAAAATTTTTTGGTTCAATTTGTGGAAACATATCAAATGTAACTACTAACTAGAATTTTATGGTCAAAAAAAGGTGCAAAAAATAATAAATGTGAACACAAATAAACAAAAACTTTTTTTTTAGCAATTTTCTTCCGGGTCCGGGAGTTGTTTTTAAAATTGAGGTCCGTGAATAAATTTTGCAGAAAATTGGTGACAGCAAGAGTCATGAAAGATAAACAATTGACATAAATTTCTCGATTTGGAACATGATTACGATTATTCCCGAAGAAGAGAAAATCCTTTGGAAAAAAATTAAAAACATGTCAAATGTCGCATTTTATGGTCCAAAAAAGGGTGTAGGAAAAAAATAAATATGAGAAAAAAGAAGCTTTGTGAAAATGCGCAGTGAGAAGATGGTCAAAAATGGTGCAAAAAGAAGATGATGATGCTCTTTGCCGCCGCCTCCTTCTTCCTCCTCGTCTTTCTGCCAGCTGGATTAGCCGGGAAAAGATTCTTGGTGGGGGTGAAAAGCTTTGGCTGGGCTAGCCTTGATGAGGGCGCGGCTGATGATGAAAGGGGAAAACTGCTGGCTGGGATGGGACAGCTTGAAGATGAAGGGGGATCAGGGGAGGGGGCAGTTGCTGAAGGCGCGGATGATGGTGAAAAGGAAAAGGCCGAGGGGCTAAAGCATTTTCATCCTCCTATTCACAGAGCGCTTCTTCCTGGACTGCGCGACAAAAATGGACGGCGAGGGGTCCAAAAGGACATAGGGGGTCCAAAAGGGGAATTACGACGATGAGCGCATGATGATAGAAGAAAGGAAGATGGACACTCTTTAGGGAGAAAGGGTGGCTGATTGAAGGAGGAGGGCGATTGCGGTTGGAATTGCGTAGCCACCCTCTCTGGGAAGTGCGGGGTTGGAGGAGAAAACGAAGTGGAGGGGGATGCGGTTCTGTTTTTGTTTCCCCAATGCGCGAAGAACAAACAAAAGTGGACATTTGTGTGGCGAACAACAGGAACTGTCCCTTTTCTCTTCCTTCTTCCTGCCTCTTCTTCTTCTTCCAAATCTCTTCTTCTTCCTTCCTTTTCTCTCTTCCTTTCTCTTTTTCTCTCCTTTTCTTCCTCATCTTCCCGAGGGGAATGAATGGCCGATCCACTTTCCTCCAAAAAGATGCTCATCCCCCATTGCCGGCTGGCAGCAATTCTTCCTTATTCCTTGCCCCCACCTTTCGCTATTTGTCCTTTTTTCCTTCCATTCTTGAATGAATGCAAGGTCCGGCGGCCAGGATCACCCCCTCTCATTCACATCTTTCCTTCCTCATTTTTCCCAAAATAGCCTATTCGGCCGCTGGCCGCCACACCGCCAAAAAGCAAATACAAATAGTTCCTCTTCCTCATTCTCATTTGCAGAGCTCATCCTCCTCTTCTTTCCGCCCATTGCCCAAAAATCTTCTTCACCACCTTTCTTCCTGGGTCCGGCTGGTTGGTTGGTGGAACTGCTGGCCAATTGAACAGCCTCCCCTTTTCGCTTTTCATTCCTTGATGTCCATCCCCTCTGCAGCTTTTATTAGAAGAGGAAGGGCTAAAAATGAATGCAACCGCCGGTGAATTTTCCTTCCTGAAGGGGCCTCATCCTTTTCCCCGAGAGTCGGGACCCAACCCCACTGCCACTCAACATTCGTCGCACTTTTTAAACAAATGAAAAATCAACAACAAAAAGGAGAGAGCAAAATTTTGCACCGGAAATATATGATGTCGGGAGATATTTTGAAAAATTTAGTGGAAGTGGATGAGAAAATTCTCAAGAAAAAGGTCAAAGACTGAAAGATTTATAATAAATTGGTCATCCCTTTCCTTATGAAGGCATTTATTTAGTTAGTGCAAAGCAGGCGGAATTATTAAAATCAGAACTGGTGGAATTATTAAAATCAGAACAGGCAGAATTATTAAAATCAGAACAGGCGGAATTATTAAAATCAGAACAGGCGGAATTATTAAAATCAGAAGAGGCGGAATTATTAAAATCAGAATAGGCGGAATTATTAAAATCAGAACTGGTGGAATTATTAAAATCAGAACAGGCAGAATTATTAAAATCAGAACAGGCGGAATTATTAAAATCAGAACAGGCGGAATTATTAAAATCAGAAGAGGCGGAATTATTAAAATCAGAATAGGCGGAATTATTAAAATCAGAACAGGCGGAATTATTAAAATCAGAAGAGGCGGAATTATTAAAATCAGAACAGGCGGAATTATTAAAATCAGAACAGGCGGAATTATTAAAATCAGAACAGGCGGAATTATTAAAATCAGAACAGGCGGAATTATTAAAATCAGAACAGGCGGAATTATTAAAATCAGAAGAGGCTGAATTATTAAAATCAGAATAGGCGGAATTATTAAAATCAGAACAGGCGGAATTATAAATCAGAACTGGAGAAATTATTAAATCAGAACTGGAGAAATTGTAAATTAAAATAGGCGGAATTAAAATAGATTTATTTATTATTTATTTGACGAAAAATGCAGCAATAAGTGAGAAAAATTTGGATATTTTATTGCAATTGTAATTTATTTAATTAATGTATGCAATTGCAGACTAGGAAGTACTAAAAGTTCACTTTAAATTTGTATAATGCTGCCCATTCCCAATATCAGTATCAGCCATTGGGAAATTTTTTTTTAAATTTTGGAACATTAATGCTAGCCAGAAAATGTTGTGGATCTTTGTAGGGCGACTCAAAAAAAGTTTAAGCCTTATATAAAAGGTCAATTTGGGCGCAAATGGATTTGGAGAAATGAGGGGGACAAGGTCGTACGCATTATTAATTTAGGCAAATGGGTGTGGATTACATTGGATTAACTTGTAAAAGAGGGTATTAAAATTCACTCCAAATTTGGATTTTTTCGACATTAGGAGTGGCTCTTCTAGAAGATTTCTTTTTGGATTGACTGTCAAATTAATGGAATTGAGACATTTTTGATGAATTCAGTGTACATTCTAGCTGATCACAATTCGAGAAGGCTATTAAATTAGTGTAAATTGAATTGTAATGATTTCATTATCACAAATTCTTAATGGATAAAAATCAAATTGATGTTTATGAAAAGGAAAACCTAGCGAAACGCTAATGGCCATAGAGCCAAAAGTCTTTGCCCTATTTGTAGTAGTTTATTTTGGATTGTTTACATAAATCAGTGGAAATTAAATTGAAATGATTTATTTAGCAGAAAGTTTTACTTTTAAGGGATAAAAGACAAATTGATACGCTTTTATAGGAAAAATTTCTAATAAGGCATGCAAATGGCCATTAGGTCAAACAAAGTCAATTCTCTACAAAAGTCTAATTAAAACAGATATAAATTCAATGATCACTTTGATCAAAATGTTCAAAGTCAATTGACTTTAGATTGTAAAAATATCATGGATTTTGCCGGGAATGTGGAGGGACCTTCCAATTTATTATCACGTCCTTGCTATTATTGGACCCTAAAGTCAGCACAAAAGTGAAATGATTCTGATGGAATGGACCCTTTTGGCCATCCATCCATCCAAAAGCAGCACATTTTGTGCTCTTTCTTTGTTATACTTTTTCGCCCGACGGACCCAAAATCTTCTTCTCCCAACATCCGGCGCTTTCTTTTCACTTCTCCAAAGGTAAAAAAAAGCGAGCCATGGGTTCTTCGAGAAAAGAGAGGAAAAGGAGGAGGCTGTCCAGCAGAAAACAAAATCGGCTGGCCATCTTCCACCTCCAAATGATAGGTCCAAAAGGCCCTCCCGTCAGTTGGTTATTGGTGTGGTGGACCCGGCAGGCAATAAGGGACCCTTGGCCATGGAAAATGAATGGTCCGGCGATAGCCCGAACTACTCTTGGCTTTTGGGGCTAGATGGATGCTTGTGTGATTTGAAGGTGGAAAGGTGGGAGGGAAAGGGCTCATGCGAAGGCAGGCCATTGGCCGTTTTTTGTGGCCGGACATTCCACCTTCCCCCCCTCCCCCCCCCCCCCTCTTCCATTCTCGTCTTTCTTCTTTTCCGCTATTTTTAGTTCAATTGGGCCCCGACGGGAAAGGTGGGATGGCGGAAGGGGAAAAAAGGAGGAGGCTGTGGCCGAAGGAGAAAGGCCATTTTTGTGCAAATACTGCCAGCCGCCCCCCACTCCTTGCTGATTGTGTGTATGTGTCCAATTTTTTGGCCGTTGCCCATTCCCCTCCCTTTCTCTTCTATCATATTGCTCGAGCTGTGGTGATTTGCTGTACGAAATAAAATAACGGGAAATAAGAAAGTAAGGAACGCGCAGGGCATATGAGAAAATTAATGTGAGGGAAATTCACCCAAAAATTTGGATTTTTGAAAAAAAAATAATAAGGAAATTTACTAATTCGTTCAAGAATGGAACATGTCAATCTTCTAAGAAATAAAATAACTGAATGAGAAGGAAATTAGCCTAAAAATATTGAATTTTAGAAATATCTTTCGACCCATGTAAAATAATATTCTTGGTTAATAATTAATATGGCGAAAATTTAGCTTTTTTAAAATATTTAAATTGGGTTGGGGTTGCATTTTAGCCATAAAATTTTGCATATTAATTTTGAATTACTTATTAAGGGGCATTTCTCTTATTTATTTCGCAATTTTAAAAAATTTGTATATTAAACTAAAAAAAAAATTTTGAAATTTTTTATTTCTATTTTATTTATATAATTTTTAAAATTTGAAAAATAAAAATTACGAAATAACTAGCTATAAACAATTTTTTTGGCTACTTAAAAATTTGTTTTTGTCAATTGTCGAAGAATATCGCGGTCAAAATTTCATTGGAATAATCAATTTATAATAGGGACCATTTGAGGAGGAATAAATGATAAAATGGCCAAATTGACGGGGACGGGGAATGTGGAAGGAGATAGATGGACATTGGGCAATTGAAGCGGTTATAATTATTATTATGGACAAAATGAATGAATAGATAAGGAGAAAAGGCTAATAATTCGGAAAAATCATATTCGAATTTGCCAGCCGGCACCAGTCCATTTATGGATGAACGAAGATTAAGAAATTAGAGAATAGAATATTTTTGGGAAGAAAATTGTTTATTTTAAAAAATAAAAAGTGTTTGAAATTAAAACCACTTCAGTAAATTTAACATTTCATTGTCAGTGTTGAAATATTCTTATTCACAAAAATGGCAGAATGAAAAGTAAATGGAATTAATTTTATGAATTTTGAATAAAATTAAAAGGGTGAAATGGCTCTACTAATGAAAATATAACATTTTTAGACAGCGAATTTTTGTTTCAGCCAAAGGCTGTCCATAAAGTTGTAGGGTCGTATTGCCCAGCAGAACAGCCACAGTGAATGAATTCTGCTGCCACCCATCATCATTCGCCCCCTCACCCAACCCTACAACAACTTTGCCCGTTGCGCAGCTGGCTTTTCATGCACTGCGCAGAGGTGAAGGGCGAATGTAAAAGGGGAAATGGATGATGTGGAAGGGAATTTTTTGGAAAGGGGCGCAATGGACATATCCACCAGAACCGGATTGGCCGGCTTTGGCTCTGTTGGATGATGGGATGGAACATGGATGGACCCCAAAGGGTGGATATTGGTCCCAAAGGGCGAGTAAAGACTGGCTAAAGGGACAAATCCTCGCGCTGCCAACGATTCCATCGCCCCTACCAGCTTTAGGTCCGGCCGATTTCCACCTCTGGCCTTGCTGCGCAATTTGATGTGATTTGCCTATGCCTTTGCGTTCAAGGCGCCCTTCGCCCTCCCATTTTCTTCTCCTTGTCCAATGACCAATGTGCATCTTCTTTTCGCCTCCGGCTAGCTTTTCCAATTTGGGAAGGATGGTCCTTCCCTCCAATGGTCCTTTTAAGGCCGGCTTTTTCCCTTTCTGATATTTCTTTTGAAGGAAATTATATTTCATGCGCGAAATGGATGGGTGGATATCAGAATTACAAAAAAGAATGAATTTATTATAGAATTCGGAAATATAAATCATAATTAATTTTCAATTCAGAATTACAAAACTAAATAAATTTTTATCAGAATTAAAAATCAGAATTAATAAGTAAATCAGAAATACAAATCAGAATTAATTTTAAAATTAAAAGAATAAATTTAAAAATCAGAATTAAAAATCAGAATTAATAAATAAATCAGAATTAAAAATCAGAATTAATAAATAAATCAGAATTAAAAATCAGAATTAATAAATAAATCAGAATTAAAAATCAGAATTAATAAATTAATCAGATTTAAAAATCAGAATTAAAAATCAGAATTAATAAATTAATCAGATTTAAAAATCAGAATTAATAAATGGATCAGAATTACAAATCAGAATAAATTTAGCATGAATTAAATTAATAATAAATTGATTGCTTATATAAATTTGTATTTTTGGAATAATATAATAATAATAATAAAAATAAAATGGGCGACAATTTATGGTTTAAAGATTTGGTGAATGGATGATGTATTAAAAAATTGGTGACATTTCTTGCGAAGCATTTTAAGCTAGACTTAAATGCTGAAGCAAAATTACCAAAAAATGAAACAATCAAAAAGTCACCAGAGAGGGTCAGCTGGAAAGAATTTTTTGGGCGGTTGCATTTTTTCCTGCATCCGAAAATCGCTGTTGGTGACTGTCCTTCCACCCATGGCCATCACAGAAGCAAAATTAATTGCTAAATGGAAGGATGTTGGGCTTTGGATTTGGAGGATGGAATTTAGGGGTGGCTGTCCATTTTCCGCCTTCAATTTGGAAAAAAAAAACAATGAAAATTGGCCGTCAACACTTATTTAAGTTTAAGTGAGAGGGAGAGATTTGGCCTTTCCCCTTCAAACAAAAAGTTGGACCCCAATTTGGTCCCTTATAAAAAGGATTATTATTATTTCATTTTATCAGCAGGTGCCATTTGGCCCAAAAAAACTATTTACTTGAACGTTGAGCCCGAATTGGATTGAGATTGAGAGGCAAAAAGAGAGGTGGTGGGAGGGTGGAAGGTGAAGGCTTGGCATTAAATAAATAGCCTCCTCCGATTTGGAATATGTCGCCACTTTCGCTCATTGGATATTTTTGTATGAAAAGTGAAAAGGTCGACCAAATCCATATTCCATACACACAGGTGTTATTCCCTGGTTTGCCAAAAAAGGTGAGGTGACATTGGGCATTTCGATTATGGGCAAATGCCAAAAAGATGGAGGAGAAAAGTGGCACTCAATGAAGAAGGCATGCGAGGGTATATTATTTGATTTTTAGGATATATTATTGATGGGAAAAGGCCATCTTAGGTTAGATACTTATTAGTTTGGACCAGCTGAAAGCTGAATTGAGCTAATTCGTGCGCTCAGGAAGAGAAGGAATTGAATGGGGGGGGGGGGGGGGGGGGTAATCAACTTGTGCTGATTTATTGAAATTATAGCTCGCGTTTCAAATGATCATCAATCAAATAATAGGGATAATGAAAAGTACTAGATTGAATAATTTTGTTTAAAATTAATTTATATTGGGAAATAATCTTTTTAAGATGGATAGAGCCAACAAAAATTGATAAAGGTCTAAAAGGGTAAGGAAAATTTTCAATAGGCTAATTAATTCATATTGAATATTAGATTTTTGTAAAAATTTAAAAGTTGGAAAGATTTTTGACATTTCTAAATGGGAATGGGTTGGAATTGGAATGAATTTTGGAGAAGAATGACCTTGGAGGATGACCCCCACCCCAATAAAAGCAATGGGATAACACCTGGCCTTGCTCGGATATGAATGCGAATTTGGCAGCTAAAATCCTTGGATGAATGGCATTTCAGCCGCCTCTATAATTCAAGTCGGAATATGCCATTTGATTTACATCCAATCTTTTTGATTTCCTATATATTTTGGATTGTTTGGAATTTGGAAATTAATATAAAATGAAATAATCAATGATAAATCTGACATTAGAGGATTTAAAAAATTTTTAATATAGAAAGTAAAATTAATTATTTAGTATTCGTATTAATTTTTGGCCATATTATATTATTTGAAAAATAAAATGAAGAAATGGGAATAATTCTTGAAGGCAATCGTGTTCATAAATTTAATGCGCAATGCGTTAAATAGCAAATTGGCCCAAAGAATAAAATAATGGCACTTTCACTTTATTTCAAAAGAAGGAATTTTTGTTATTTACCTTTATAAATTTTCTTTATATTTTTGGCTGGGATATGGTCAAATGAATGTCTAAAATTTATGGTGCATTAAATGGCAAATAAATGAATAAAATAAATTTTATTAGGCAATTATAATTATTTAAAAAATGATTTTCTGCATTTTCTCTTAACTTTTCCAAACATTTTGGCTAAGTAATAGTCAAATGAATGTGCTCTAACTAATAAGGGGAAGAGGGGACATTGTGAAAAATTTACGGGCGGATGGACATTGGGCTATTGGGCACACACTTTTTTTGGCTTCGAATAGGGCAATGGCTTTGCTCTGTGGGCTTAATGGTTGCGCCCTATGTGAAAGCGCCACATCCTCCCTTTCAAATGGGCCAGCAATCCCCTCCCTATCCAAAGGGACATTAGAGGGATGAAAGCTGCGCGACCATCATGGCTGGAACAGGAAAAACAGGTTTTTCCCATTCGTCCAGAGAGAGTTCGGCCGTCGTCCATTCCCCCAAATTTCCCCACCACTTTTGCCCCTCTCACTTTTTTCCCTTTGATCCCTTCAATCCGAAGTCCCCATTGCTCCATCGGCCATCCACATCCATTCCATCGCGCCATTTTTCCCCAATCATTTTCAGCCAGCGGCAGCCGGCTTCATCCCTTGCGCATTCATCATTCCCCCACAAATCTCCTCTCTCCAATTGCCGAATCCGACCAGCCTCTTTAGCCCCTTTCTCTCTTGCGCTTTGCCCAGAGCATCCACATTCGGGGGTCGGGGCCATTCCTTTCACCAATTTCATCAGTAGCATTTTTCGCCTCCATGCAATCATTCGCGCAGGCGCATTCACCCCTGTGCCTTCCCTCCCTTTCCTGTGTGTTTTGCCTATGCCCTTCCAATTTTCCTCTTCTGCTTTTCCCCATCCCTAGTTGGAGGGGATTTGGTCAGCAAAAAGAGGGTGGGGGATATACGTCCAAATTCATGTTTTTCTGCTGGAGAGAAGATCCGTCCACATCGCCATAGCAAGCCGATAATTCTCATCCAAGGGAAAAGTGACCAGCAGCTGCTGGTCAGCCGGCTCCCTCCAATGTGGGAAAACGAAAGGGAACCCAAGGGGTGAATTGTATATGCTTTTTGATTGCGATGGGCACAAAGGCAATGGGCAGGGCAGATTGCGCAGCAATTGAATAACCAGATTCCTCCTTCACGTTTATTTTTTCATGGGCATCCAATTCAATTCCGATGTGATGGGATTGGCCGCTGGCTTTCACTTTTTCAGTTGGGGGAATGGGGCGCGATTTACGGGTGTAATGGTAAAATTTGATTCGGGGAAAGTGCCGGATGAGGATGACGGATTAAAGTGGGAATGGACATTTTCAGGATTTGAAAATAACAATTAAATTAAAAAAATGGATAATGAAAAGGTGAAAATTGGAAAATGGAATTTAAAAATGGAATTTCAAAAAATTCGATGGAAATTCTAGAATAAATATTTATTTTATCACAATCTTTGGAAAACCACCCCCAACTTATTGCCATTTACTACTAATAAATAACTCAATATAAACTGAAATACTTTCATGATTTTAGTATCACATTAAAGAGCAAACTGTTGCCTGTCTAATGATTTTTATTAAAATTGATGAAGTCCAAATAACAATTGAATATTACTTAGGACTTTGAAGACTGTTTCAAATTGTTTTTTTATTCATAGTTCCATCATTTCTGAATCAATTACATTATAGTCAAAATTTGCTCTTCAATTTGATATAAAAATCATCAAAATTGGTTCAATCCTTCTAAAAGAATGATTACAGGCCAAGTGAATAGTCGAGGCGTATTCCGTATTCAATTATTTAAATTTGAACATGCAAAAAATTCGAGAGAAATTCTAAAATGAATATTTTTGTATTGGAATGATTTCGCATTTTATTTTATGGTATGGATGATGATTAATAGTAGAAAAAATAATCACAGGTCGAAGGCATTTCTAAAAAATGTCATGGCACATGACCTCAACCCAGAATCAACTCTCATAATATCCAGTCAACATGGAGCCAATTTTTGCCTTTTTGAAGTAATCCAATTTTCGTCGGGTAAGCTTCAACAATTCTTTCAAAAGTTCTCACAGTTGATTAGCTTTTTGGCCCCACTTCATTCTTCACCCCACCATCTATGGCCTAATTTTTTGGGCCACAATGGCACCAACCAACCATCTTTTTGGGCAATAATATCGCTTGGGCTCTTCCTTCGCCCTTTCTTTATCCTTTCACCCGCCAGTGCCATCAACAAAGCTTCTTCATGACACTGTGAAGAATACACTTTGTCCTTTGGGCCGAAAAAATGGGATAATTGAATTTTGCGCCACCCAATTACATGTGCCATGATGCCGAAGAAAAAGGTTGGAGTGGAATCGGTCATCCATATCAAGTGATGTGAATTGTCTCGAAAGTCGAAATGTCAAAAATGGATAAGGTTCCTAAAAAATATTTGTATTTAAAAGAATTTTTTCTCATTTGAAATACTGTTTTCAACCATTTTTTATTTCAAAATTTTCTGAAATTTTCATCAAATACTTTTCTAATCGATTGATAATCATTGAAGACAATAAAATAATATAAAAGACTAGAAAATAAAATAATATAAAAATAAATAATAAATTAATATTTTTTATTGCCTTAAACTTTTTCTATTTCATTATCCCCCAAATATTCCATCTTCAAAATTCCCGGAAGGAATAACCTGATGCTGCCCTTGAGCCTTCTTTTTTTAATGCCATCCTCTTCGTTTTTGAAGCGCCTTTTGGCGCGGTCATCGACTAATTTAAATATGAATACGGGGTAAAAGCGCATCCTCCAAGGTTCCAGCTGAAGCCGGCTGGCTGAGATATGGATCAGAAATAAGTGAAAATATTCGAGAATATGATGAGAAAATTGGATCCAAATGAAGGGGGAAGATGGGAACAGGGATGAGTGGATTTAAAATTGATCCTTCCATCCTGAAAGAAATGACCCATCATATCATCTTTTTTGAACGAAAGCTTTTTAAAATTGAAGAAGAATTTTTCATTTGCACTTTCCATCGAACTTTTTAATCCACAATTAAGTCCTTTTAGATCTGTTTTTACTACTTATTTTAAATCCCAAATTAATTATAAAAATATATCTGTGAAATGAAGTAGTATTAATTTTAAGCAATATTATTTAACCATCAAATTCCCAGTTTTATTGAATTTAATCCATAATAGTGGAATTATTTTAGTGCAAAATAGGCGGAATTGTTTTAGTGCAAAATAGGCAGAATTATTTTAGTGCAAAATAGGCGGAATTAATTTAGTGCAAAATAGGCGGAATTATTTTAGTGCAAAATAGGCAGAATTATTTTAGTGCAAAATAGGCGGAATTATTTTAGTGCAAAATAGGCAGAATTAATTTAGTGCAAAATAGGCAGAATTAATTTAGTGCAAAATAGGCGGAATTATTTTAGTGAAAAATAGGCAGAATTAATTTAGTGCAAAATAGGCGGAATTATTTTAGTGCAAAATAGGCGGAATTATTTTAGTGAAAAAGAGGCGGAATTATTTTAGTGCAAAATAGGCGGAATTATTTTAGTGCAAAATAGGCAGAATTAATTTAGTGCAAAATAGGCAGAATTAATTTAGTGCAAAATAGGCAGAATTAATTTAGTGCAAAATAGGCGGAATTATTTTAGTGCAAAATAGGCGGAATTATTTTAGTGCAAAATAGGCAGAATTAATTTAGTGCAAAATAGGCAGAATTAATTTAGTGCAAAATAGGCGGAATTATTTTAGTGAAAAATAGGCAGAATTAATTTAGTGCAAAATAGGCGGAATTATTTTAGTGAAAAATAGGCAGAATTAATTTAGTGCAAAATAGGCGGAATTATTTTAGTGCAAAATAGGCGGAATTATTTTAGTGAAAAAGAGGCGGAATTATTTTAGTGCAAAATAGGCGGAATTATTTTAGTGCAAAATAGGCGGAATTAATTTAGTGCAAAATAGGCGGAATTATTTTAGTGCAAAATAGGCGGAATTATTTTAGTGAAAAAGAGGCGGAATTATTTTAGTGCAAAATAGGCGGAATTATTTTAGTGCAAAATAGGCAGAATTAATTTAGTGCAAAATAGGCGGAATTATTTTAGTGAAAAATAGGCGGAATTAATTTAGTGCAAAATAGGCGGAATTATTTTAGTGCAAAATAGGCGGAATTATTTTAGTGCAAAATAGGCAGAATTAATTTAGTGCAAAATAGGCGGAATTATTTTAGTGCAAAATAGGCAGAATTAATTTAGTGCAAAATAGGCGGAATTATTTTAGTGCAAAATAGGCAGAATTAATTTAGTGCAAAATAGGCGGAATTATTTTAGTGCAAAATAGGCGGAATTATTTTAGTGCAAAATAGGCAGAATTAATTTAGTGCAAAATAGGCGGAATTATTTTAGTGCAAAATAGGCGGAATTATTTTAGTGCAAAATAGGCAGAATTAATTTAGTGCAAAATAGGCGGAATTATTTTAGTGCAAAATAGGCGGAATTATTTTAGTGAAAAAGAGGCGGAATTATTTTAGTGCAAAATAGGCGGAATTATTTTAGTGCAAAATAGGCAGAATTAATTTAGTGCAAAATAGGCGGAATTATTTTAGTGCAAAATAGGCGGAATTATTTTAGTGCAAAATAGGCGGAATTAATTTAGTGCAAAACACGCGGAATTAATTTAGTGCAAAACAGGCAGAATTAATTTAATGCAAAAAAGGCTGAATTAATTAGTATAAAACAAGCGGAATTATCTATCTTTCTTTAAAATAATTATTTCTTTTTAACACAATTTTTAGGGCTAATTCAGACAAGAATTTTCACTTTTTCGAATATTAGCTTTATTAAATTCCTCTATTTTTTTCAATTGACATTAGCTAAATCGCAAAATGTGAATCACAAATTACATTTCAAATACCAAAATAGAAATATTCCTTTTTAAGTCACAAAATGTTGCTATTCTGGGTGCTCCGTCGATTGCTCCTCTTCCTCATTGTGCGCTTCTTTCGTCTTCGCAATTTTGTGTGGCGTGCCAGCTGCCAACGGTATTTCCTATTTCCTCTCACATTTATTCCCTCAAATTTGTATTCAAATTCAAAAATGTCCTCCATCCGAAAATTTTGTATTTTAAAATTTGGATCGCTTTCTCCGTCGAGGACGCCCAAATGATTGATTTGCTTTTATAAAAAGTCTAGTCCTCAAATGCTCTCCGAGCGATTTCGTTCGGAGATATGTTCGCCTCGCTCAACTTTAGGGTACAAAACCGAAATGCATCGTTGTTCAAAGGACGGTTTCCTTTCCTCAAAATTGATTTAAAAAAGAAAAGAAAGAGTGGATTTAATTAAAAATCCTCTCCGCAAAATTTTCGTCATTTATTCCTTTAATTTAGAGTATTCTTAAAGATTAGGATTCAATTTTGTTTTTGAGAATTATAAAATTTTTACCAAAACTAATTTTCCACAATTTTTTAGTTTTCTGCTTCGCCTCCGAGCCAATGGACGCATTCGACCATTTGTACAATTTATTGAACTGTTTTTAGTGCTAATCTTCTTGCTAATGTCAAGGGCGGCCACACCAAAGTGAATTCCGCTTTGATATAAAAATTTTTATTTTAAATTTAAAGGAGCCGCCGAATTCTGGCGTTGGCCATTCGCTCATTTTTACTCATTTTTCTGTTCATTCTTTGCGTCACATTCAATATGCCATGGACGTATGTCTTTTTATTTTATTATATTTTTTTATAGAGAAAATATTATTACCCAAAAAAGGAATTAATTTACCCAAATTCTTTCGTATCAAAAATATTATATTTTTGAGGAAATAACTGATACTAGAGCTCAGAATTAGGTTCAGGGCAGGATGGGATTAGGGCTAATAAGAACTAGGGGTTAGGGAATCTCAAAGAAATCTGATTTTACCAATTTATATGGCCTAAAAAATATGATATTTTCGACACGAAAGATTTGGGTTAATTAATTTTTTCGGAAAACTAATAGACTCTCTAATCAATATGTATTTTTATCAGAAAAAAATGTCCAAAAATAAATTAGATTAACTAGAAAAAATCAAAATTGTATATTGAATTCTTTAAAATTGTCTGTGATGAAAAAATTTTCATGAGAAAATGTAACATTTACTGAGCCTGGTTTGCCTCACTCTCGTATAATTCATTAATTCAATACCTTTTCGGAAGGTTGAAATATAAATCCCCATGGGGTACTAAACGAAAATTTACGGCACATATTATTTGTCCAAAAACATTTTTTATTATGAATTAAAATTACAAAAATTATTTTAAACATATAATTTTTCTAATTCAATTAAATCCCCTAAATTACAATACAGTACCCAACATTTGGCCATCATTTCTACTAATTATTTCGAATATTCCTCCAGGTAAATTCATTTTAACCTTAGTTAGCCTAAAATCCTTCCCAAAAAAGTTATCCCCCAAATACAATGGTGATCTTGTTCAATTCAAAACGGAGATTTTGGCCTCCTTGGCCATTGATTTGTATGAAAATTTTTTAATTAAATTGAACTATTGAAGAAAGGTCGAAGTCATAATGCCTCACATTCTCTTACATCCTTGGCCAAAGTGCGCTACGCGTTCACGCCAATCATGATATGCGGATGGTAACACATTTTAGTGTATTTTCTATGAAAAAAAAAATACAAAAAAATTTTAAAAAATTTCCTACTTCATTTTTTAATTTTTTTTCTTTATTAATTTGGATATTTTAATGAGGAAAGGAAAAATTTATAGGCCAAAAATCTGATAAAGGCAAATTTTTTGGATACCTAAAATTTCCTTTATTTTTTCAATTTTTAATGAGGGAAAGGAAAAATTTATAGGCCAAAAATTTGAAAAGGGACCAAAAATTTCCTCTTTTAAATATTTTTATTCCCCATTTTAAAATCTATTTTTGATGCTTTTTTATATTTGTAAAAATATTTTCCGGTCCGTCTATTTGGCCGTTTGTCCAACAGTGCAGAGGCCAGCCGAATTTGCCCTTCGTGACATTCAAGTCCAATCCCAATCTGTGCCAGTGCCATATCGTCGTGTTAGCGACCAAAAATATTCGGTTGTTGCATGTTTCAGTCCACTCTTCTACAACGAACGATGGCAGTTGATCATTCCTACGGTAAGTTAGAAGTAGAGAACAAAGTCGCTTTTCGTATAGTCGGTTTTAGTTCCGCTTTTCAGTTTAAAAAATTTTTCGGCTTCGATTTCTCCTATTTCGGTTTTATAAAACAAAAATTCCCAAATTTGGTTTTAAATTTCTTCGATTTTCTTAAACCGAAACTATTGAACTTTTCTAATTAGAATGCTGCTGATTTAACAATTTTTTGAATAAATTTATAGTTGGAAATTTATCGACAATTTGGTGTTTCACTACAAGTCTATTACATTCAAAGTATGCTAGTGGAAATACTCGATTTCATGAAGGCAAGTTTTGCTTTAAAATTGATTGATTTTTAACTTTATTTATTGAAAATTTTGATCCAATATTTTTATAAAAAAATTGGTTTAAATAGGGAGAAGTATGGGAAAAAAATTTATGAATAAATTAAAAGTCTAAAAAATGACTGAATTTAGCAAAAATATTTCCATCAAAAAAAATTATTTCTGAGGCCATTTAACTTGTCCATAATTTGATATAGGGTTAGGATTAATTTTAGGCCGGGAATGGAATTTAACCTTATATTTAGGTAGGTTAGAAATCTTAAGAGAGACTTGATTTGGATAAGTTATATATTTCCTCAAAAATGATTATTTTTACAGGAAAGATTTTCTGTAAATTCAATCATTTTTCGGACTTAAATACACTTCAATATTTCCAATATGTGAAAAATTATTTTTAAGAAATTCGTAGAAATAATTCTTAAAAATTATAAAAAAATTCTACCAATTTATAGGCCTATGTAAAGGAAAAAATAGACCGCTAGGATTAAAATTAAACGGCCTCACGAATTATTATTTTTAGTCAAAAAAAAGTCATATTTAAATTTATTCATTTTTCGGACTTTTATATATTTTTTAATATGAGAAAAATTATATTAAAAAATTCGCTGAAAAATAATTTAAAAAACTATAAAAAAAATCACCTATTTATAGGCATATGAAAGAGAAAAAGTAGTTCGCCTCGAAACTTGGACTCGCTTGAATGTGACTGGCTTGGACGGGATCAGCGGAATTGGCTACGACCCAAATGCAGAATTGGAATGGCGAAACCAGGCTGCCGCTCATACGGATTGCCTTCTCTACTATAAAGTCGGGCGAGAATTTTTAAAATTTTGTTTACGAATCTGGGATATTAATTTTTTGGAAGCCACCGAATTCTTGATTGTGTCCGACTTGGATGATGTGCTCATTCCGAAGCTGG
This sequence comes from Pratylenchus scribneri, assembly GCA_030063045.1. Lineage (NCBI taxonomy): Eukaryota > Metazoa > Nematoda > Chromadorea > Rhabditida > Pratylenchidae > Pratylenchus > Pratylenchus scribneri. The sequence continues at coordinate 708,709 of JAQSEB010000003.1, forward strand.
GTGCAACATTCCTTGAGGAATTCCGATTCTTAAGTGCCAGAATACCATCGGCTGCTGGATTCTAGTGAATTTTAACATTTTTTTTTATAATTTTAATTCAATTTTCCAGCTATAATCGCTACAATACGGAATTAGTGACAAGTAAGTCGAAAAGAAAGGGTACTCAAAATTGGAGACTAGTCTATTTTTCGCCATTTAGAATTGTGAATTAACCAATTTTCCCAGAGTCACAATTTTTGGACGGAATTTTGAAAATCTTGTGAAAATTCACCGAATTTTCAGAGATAAAAACATTTGGTAAATGCACAATATTTTGGGAATGTTTTCAAAATGGATTAAATTTCGAAAAGATATTTAAAATTTTTTCCATTTTCATTTTTAAAATCTAGTCAAAATCTATTGAATTTAAAAATTTGTTTGAATTTTGAAAATAATTTAAGAATTCTGAGCATTTTCAAAATCTTTTAGGACCATATTTTCAATATCCATTCAAAATAGTGTGGAAAAATATTTTCAAAATAGCAAGCATTTTCAGAATATTTTGATACATTATTTTCAATATCTAGTCAAAATAATATGCAAAAATATTTTCAAAATGTCAATCATTTTTCAGAATATTTCGAGAAATAATTTTCATCATATTGCCAGGATGAATCAAAATTCTCGCGCACACGGGATCTCGAGAATCCCGGGATCCCGCGCACTCGGGAGTCCCAGGATCTCGCGCATCCGGATCTCGAGAATCCTGGGATCTCGCGCACTCGGGAGTCCCAGGATCTCGCGCATCCGGATCTCGAGAATCCTGGGATCTCGCGCACTCGGGAGTCCCAGGATCTCGCGCATCCGAATCCTGGGATCCCGCCCAATCGGGATCCCAGAATCTCGAGAATCCCAAGATCCCGCGCACTCGGGAGTCTTAGGACCTCGCGCGAGTCCAATCCCAAACGGCTAATACGCCGGAAGCATGCCCCAAAGGGGCAGCAGCCATGTCTCCCCCTTATAAATCGGGGTGCTATATGGGCTGAAGGGTAAAAAAATTTTATGAGAAGCACACAATAGAGGAAATAGACAGAGCCATCTCTGATCGTCTAGCATTAAAAAGTACACTATCTTCCATTTTCAAAATACAATTCCTATTCTGAAATTTGGCATATAATTCTGAAAATATACTAAAAAATTTGCAATATTCTGAGAATATTTTAGTCAAATTATCTTGTGAAAATAAGATCTAAAATAATTTTCAAAATTATTAAATTCTTAAAATAATCTGAAAATGTTCAGCATTTTAGGAAGCATTTTTGGTCAAATTTTCAAAAGATTCTGAAAAAGTACATGAAAATAGATTTTAAAAATTTTTGAATTCTCAAATTATTCCCAGAATTTTATCTATTTCCAGAATATTTTAGAAGTTGGTATATTTTCAAAATATGAACAATTTTGAGCAGATTTTTTCCTATTATATTCGAAATCTTTTGAATTTTTTTTTGACTTTGAATTTTCAGAATTTTACTCATTTTAAAAATATTTTGACAATTTATATCTTTTCAAAATATTTTGACAATTTTCTCATTTTTACAATATTTTGAGAATTACATGAAATTTACAACATATTTTTGCATCTATTTTTTATGTGACTCTGGGTTAATGCATTTTAAAAAATTGTATTATCTATCTATTAATAAATAATTTTATTTAAATTGATTCAAAATTGCAGAAGTTGTGTATTTGTGTGGGGGAAGGCCATGTTTTATTAGTGAGGAAATTGTTTTGGAGGTTTAGTAACTTTTGAAACGATATTGTGTGGGAGGTTGTGTGGGGGGTTATGTGGGGGGTTAGTTACTTTTGAAACGATATTGTGTGAGGTTATGTAGGGGGTTAGTTACTTTTGAAACGATATTGTGTGAGGTTATGTGGGGGGTTAGTTACTTTTGAAACGATATTGTGTGGGGGGTTATGTGGGGGGATAGTTGCTTTTGAAACGATATTGTGTGGGGGGTTATGTGGGGGGTTAGTTACTTTTGAAACGATATTGTGTGGGGGGTTATGTGGGGGGTTAGTTACTTTTGAAACGATATTGTGTGGGGGGTTATGTGGGGGGTTAGTTGCTTTTGAAACGATATTGTGTGGGAGGTTATGTGGGGGGTTAGTTGCTTTTGAAACGATATTGTGTGGGAGGTTATGTGGGGGGTTAGTTGCTTTTGAAACGATATTGTGTGGGAGGTTATGTGGGTGGTTAGTTGCTTTTGAAACGATATTGTGTGGGAGGTTATGTGGGGGGTTAGTTGCTTTTGAAACGATATTGTGTGGGAGGTTATGTGGGGGGTTAGTTGCTTTTGAAACGATATTGTGTGGGAGGTTATGTGGGGGGTTAGTTGCTTTTGAAACGATATTGTGTGGGAGGTTATGTGGGTGGTTAGTTGCTTTTGAAACGATATTGTGTGGGAGGTTATGTGGGGGGTTAGTTGCTTTTGAAACGATATTGTGTGGGAGGTTATGTGGGTGGTTAGTTGCTTTTGAAACGATCAAATCCATTTGTATACGTCTTCATCCCTGACAAATCCATTTGTATACGTCTTCATCCCTGACAAATCCATTTGTATACGTCTTCATCCCTGACAAATCCATTTGTATACGTCTTCATCCCTGACAAATCCATTTGTATACGTCTTCATCCCTGACAAATCCATTTGTATACGTCTTCATCCCTGACAAATCCATTTGTATACGTCTTCATCCCTGACAAATCCATTTGTATACGTCTTCATCCCTGACAAATCCATTTGTATACGTCTTCATCCCTGACAAATCCATTTGTATACGTCTTCATCCCTGACAAATCCATTTGTATACGTCTTCATCCCTGACAAATCCATTTGTATACGTCTTCATCCCTGACAAATCCATTTGTATACGTCTTCATCCCTGACAAATCCATTTGTATACGTCTTCATCCCTGACAAATCCATTTGTATACGTCTTCATCCCTGACAAATCCATTTGTATACGTCTTCATCCCTGACAAATCCATTTGTATACGTCTTCATCCCTGACAAATCCATTTGTATACGTCTTCATCCCTGACAAATCCATTTGTATACGTCTTCATCCCTGACAAATCCATTTGTATACGTCTTCATCCCTGACAAATCCATTTGTATACGTCTTCATCCCTGACAAATCCATTTGTACTTTTTAAACGAGTGGGGGGTTATGTGGAGAGTTATGTGGAGGGTTAGTTACTTTTGGAACAACTAACCCCCACATAACTCCCCACTTCCAAAAGTTACTTAACAACTAAAACAATACCATTTCAAAAGTAACTAACCCCCCCACCCCCCACATAACCCTTGAAATGGTATTATTTTGGTTGTTAGATTACTTTTGGAACGATAGTGGGTGATTATGTGGAGGGTTATGTGGGGGGTTAGTTACTTTTGGAACGACAATGGGGGTTTATGTGGGGGGTTATGTGGAGGGTTAATTACTTTTGAAATAGTATTGTTTTGCTTGTTAGATTATACTTTTGAGACGATCCTTGCTTTTGGAAGTGTTAATACATTTCGTTAAATATTCTGAACCGATAAAATAAGGTGGATAGCTCTTTAATCTGATAATAAAGTCATTAAAATTGGATCATTTCTTGAAGAGTTTTTATCAATTGTAATAATTTACCTTGGCGGAAAGTTGGACTATTCCCGATAAAAATTTTCCATTTGATTTATTCTTATAGGCAGTGATCCGGCTGATTTCTCACTGGCTGCTCTCATCAATGAAGCTAGAGTGGCAACGGAATGGGAGGACCCAAAGTTTGTGGACAATTATAATAGAATTCATTGGAATGCACATTATTAAGATATGTTGTGAAGCCATCGCATGTAGAAAGTGTTTGGCTTCATTGGCCAGGAATTGTATTTTTAAAAATATATTCATTAAAATTTTTTCCTTAATTAGATTTCTAAAGGTTGGATGCATGGTGTTCCAAATTCCGATAATTTCATGCTTCATTTACGGAATTGGAGCATGGTGAAAGAAAACATTTAAATTTATGATAATTAATTTTTTAGATTGAATTGAGTTCATCTGCCATGCCCAGAGTGCAAAGGGTAATTCTTCAAAAAATTAATTTAGAATTTTTTTCGAATAAAATTTTTTAAATATATTTGTATTTTAACGGCAAAATATTTTAACAAATATTATTTTTTAGGGCAAGATACTTTTTTTTAACAATTGATTACTATTTTTTTACCACCAAAAGAGTTTTGATATCTATTAAATTAGAAACCGGTTTTAGACTCCACAATCCTTATACCATTTTGTAGATCTCATCAAGACGCATCGATTGGTATATATTTTGTCATGGTTTGGTCCAAAATTAAAGCGTTAAACCGTTTAAATCCTATTTTCGTTTTTTAGTTTTTTTTAAACACTTTAATTTTGAACCAAACCATGACAAAATATTTACCAATCGATGCGTTTTGATGAGATCTACAAAATGGTATAAGTATTGTGGAATCTGGAATCTTAAACCGGTTTCTGATTTAATAGTAATCAAAACTCTTTTGGTGGTAAAAAAGCATTTTTGGTGGAATTTAGAGAAATTTTGGTATTAAAAAAATATTTTCCTTATGTTAACAAATTGTATTTAATAGGAAAAAATACATCTAAACACATTGTGTTTCGGGCATAATACATTTTAATTAAATTTGTGTTTTTGGCAAAATACATTTTAAAATAAATTGTGTTTTTAGGCAAAACACATTCTTAGATAAATTTGTTTTTTTAGGCAAAACACATTCTTAGATAAATTTATGTTTTTAGGCAAAATACATTTTAAATATTTTGTGTTTTTCGGCAAAATACATTTTAAATAAATTTATGTTTTTAGGCAAAATTCATTTTAAATATTTTGTGTTTTTCGGCAAAATACATTTTAAATAAATTTATGTTTTTTAGGCAAAATTCATTTTATATAAATTTGTGTTTTTGAGTTTTTCCAATTGAAATTATTTTTAATATTTTGTGTTTTCGGTGCTCTACATTTTTTATTTATTTAGCAAACCAAAAAAAATTATTTGAATTGAAAATCCTATAAAATTTCACTTTGCATTTAGGCTTTCAAATTATTTCATTACCAAATGAGCGACATCATTCGACCGGATGTCGCCACAAAATTGGACCAAAATTTCCGTCAATTTATGGCCATCAGACCTGAATTGTACGAATTATTCCTTCGATTGCCTCAACGAGTCCTCTATTATCCAATCATTTCTGCATGCTATAATAGGCGAGAAAATTTTTACTATTTTAAAATTATTAATAAATTATTTAAGGATATTTTATGGACGTCATAAAAGACCAGCAAATTGTCCTGGCCCTTTGCGCTGTGATTTGCCCCCTTTACCAGGCATTCGATGTGCCATTGGCACCAGACAAACTCGGCATGCGGCGATTCATAAAAATTTGGTTCTTTTTGATAAATTTCTTTTTGAAAAATTAAATAATTAAATTTTACAGTTTGTCCACTATCCCGTCGTGATGAACAGCACATTTCAAATAAGCAATTCTGGATGCACAATTTGAACTAAAATGCACCAAATAAAAACATGATTTTGTCAATTCAGGGATTTTGAATGACTTATTAAAATTTATTTTTGTTTCCTTTGAAATTATTATCTATTAAATAAAAATTACCTAATTTAACGTTTTTTGTGAAATATTTAATTTATGTAAAAAAATTTTTTAGCAAAAAATAATCCTTTTGAAGTAAGCCATATATCTTGGCTATAATAAAATTTTACTGTTTTTATTTATTTTTGTTTCCTTTTAAAATTCATATTTCCTACTAAAAAAATTTTCCTATTTTTTAAAAGTATTTTCAGGAATTACAGTAAAAATTGGAATTTCAGAAAACTATTCTCGTTAGAAAATAATCTTAACAAAATAAAAATACTATATATTTTGAGGCAAAATGAGAAATAACTTAGCAATAACTAAATTTTTTCAGTTTAGGATCACATTTAGGGTTAGATTAAATTTAGGGCTGAGTTATCTTAGTATCAAAATCTTTAAAAAAAACTGTTTTGACCGAGTTATATAACCTTAAAAAATTATTTTTTAACAAGAAAAGTTTACTACTAATTCAATAATTTTCCTCCAAATTAAATAGTACCAAATATTCATTTTTTTCATGTTTGTTTTCATTTTCATTATAAACGAACAAAATATATAATTATTAAAAAGGTCACAATTTCATACTTATCGTTCTGCTTCATATTCATTCCCAATTTATTTATGAAAAGCGCCAGCCACTTTTCCCAATAAGTTTCTTTTTGATTTATTCAAGAATTCCCATCAGCAAAAACCAATGAATTGTCCACTCAAAAATGGCGGCGGACAGTTTGCTATTCAAAATGCGCCACTTGAATTTTGGAGAATGAATAAGGAGACAGAAAAAAAAGACCATCATCCACTTTTCCTGTTCAGCCGTCCGTTTATTTTTTCTTATTTTAAGAGACATAATAAATTTCCCTAAAAAGTGTTTGCTGACGATGAGGCGAATCCATCAAATTTTCATGCAATTTTTCTTTCTAGTACCGTTGCTGTACAGTAATCCAGGTAACTTGATTTGACCTATTTTCTGTATATTTCATGAAAAAAAAAACATAAAAATAATATTTTTAATATTTATTTGATTTTTTGTTTTGACTTATTTGACGTTTTTTCATAATTTTTAATGGATTTATTGTAAAAAAATGCAATAAAAACGTCATTATTGTTTTTTTAGACTTTCTAAATCTATTTTAATTGCACAAAAAACTTAAATAGGATTTTGCAATTTTATCCCATAAATATAATTTTTTTGTTCTATCTATGAATATCCGAATGAAATTTTTAATTCAAACAAATCAATTTTTGCTTTTAATAAGAAATCTAAGGACAAGTCTAATACAATAAACAATATTAGAATTTAATGTATTTGTAAAAGAATTCATGTATGTGGTATGTCAAAAAATAAAAAAAAACTCTCAAATATCTGACATAAATTTAAGTACAAATCCATGCTCAAACCACTGCCCAACAAGCCAGTGGCCAAATATTCAATGGTCAACGTGCCCAGCAACAAAGTTTAATAGCAATGCCAATGCCGGCTGAAGATAATTTTGAGGAAATATTTGCCAAAAATTTTGGCCCAGCACCTTCTGTCGAAGAAAAGAGTCAGCAAAATTTGCTTGAAACAATGGGAGGTGGAAGTAGCAATGGGCAAAATGAAGAGGCGGAACATGTCCATGGCTTCGATAAAATGGCCACATTGGTGACGAGGCACCCAATATTGGTCACACAAGAACAACAACAGAAAGTTGTCACTAAAGAAGTTAGAAATGGGGTTGAAAAATTCAGATTTTATATTTTTTGGAACTGAATTTATAGTGTATCGAATTTCTGTTAAATCTGATTTTTGAAAAAAAAAACATTCGGTTTTAGATCTTGGTTTCTTCCATTTTCTATTATTTTTTGAAAAATTCCCAATTTCGGTTTTTTATTTTATCAATTTTCCGAACCCGTAACAAATTACTCATTTGATGCCATCTTTCCTTCTTTTTATTTAAAATTTATTATTCAAACTTTAATTTTTTTTAACTAATTTTTCAGTCTTCCAAGAAAAAAACTATACTCCGTAATTTTAATAGAATTAATCGATTTTTTTTCACATTATTGAGAATTATAAGATTATTAATGGAATTTTTAAAATTTGTTTAATTGTATTTTTTGGAGTTTCTGGGAAGAAAATTTATTTGAATTTAATAAAAATTAATCTAATTTTTTTCTTGATTATTCATCAAAGAAAAATTTGTTCATTTTTCCCTCTCTAAAGGTGGAAAATGTAACGGCAAATGCCGTTAATTTGCCGGAATCTTCATCAGAGGAAATAGCTCGGTCGAAATCACAGCCACCACCACCAAGTTTGGCCCCTTCACCTGAAAATGTCGCCCCTGAATTGCCTCTCTCCCTTGAAACAATTCAACAACCTCTATGCCCAAATTCTGTTGAATCGCCCACATTTTTGCGGCATCAATGGCTGGTTGACGGCCAACAACAATCTGCGACTGGTGGAGGTATGGCACATGCGGCCAACTTTGTTCGCAAAATGGACTCACTTGAGGTAAATTCTTGTCTATTTTTTTTACTCCTCGACATCGAATTAAATCCAATATATCTTACCATAATTATTGTAAAATTACTAAATTCCAGAATTTACAAGATCTTGGGCTTGTTAATTTTATAAATCGCGATTTCTAGCTAGGCTTATTAGACTTAATATTAGAGATCGGACCGATACGATATATCGGTCGATATTTTCCGATATATCGTATCGATAATTATCGATATATCGAACCCTATATATCGATCGGTCACCCTGTCCGATCTCTACTTAATATATAAATAAGAAAGGACTCATTTGATTCAGTATAATCAATTTAGTATGTCAAATTTCGGTTTTCAAACAGGTATAAGCTTGTTTTGAAAATTAAACCATTTTTAAAACAAAACTTATTTTGGCTTATTAACTTTTGCTTAAGAATTTGTAACGGTCTGAAAAGAAAATCGAACCATTTAATTTTTGGATACTAGAATTTGAAATTTCTAAAGTAAGCCCGACATATCTAATAAATTTCAGAATTAATTTTCAATAATTCCAAAAAAATATTTATCTTTATTTCAACTTTACCTAAATATTAAAAAATTAATTATAATTTAATAAATGGAATTAATCAGAATTAAAAAAATACTATTTTATTTATATTTTTACACAATTTCTTATCACATTAATTTTATCCAATTTTATTTTTACTTAATTAAGGCATGCGCCCGTCTTTGCCGCGATAATGTCGAACCATTCGGTGGTCGACATTTTGGCTGCCACGGCTTCACCTATTTATCGCATAAAAATGCCAAAAATAACATTTGTGAATTCTTCGATGATCATTTGGCTGCTGCCCTAGAGAAAAAACCTCCCGTCGGAAGTGGCGGCCAAAAAGGTGGTCAAACACATTTGACACCGTCCGGCGCTGTCGAATTGCCCTCAAGCTCATCGCCGCGAAATTATTTTGAACGAATTTGTTTGCCTCTGTCCAGTCGATGCAGCCGATTTCCCTTCTCATTTGAAGTTTATCCAAGACGAAGTTTTATTGGTGTTGAACCAATCCAATCGGAGGAGGTCGATGATAGAGAAAGATGCCTGGAATTTTGCCTACAAAATGAACGGTAGGCAAAATTTTTGATTAGATTAAACAAATTTGGTGCTGTTATCATCAAATAGAAATATAAATCAATGAATTTTAAAATTATTTTATGTAAATTATCATCAAAAATATAAAACGGTTACATTTTTTTATTTATCATTATCTGATATAATTAAAAAATTGATACTTCTAATAAAAATTCATTATTTGGCCTTTTTTCCTTTCTACCTAATTGTAAGAATAGAAATTAAAAATATTAATATCTTTTCGTTATAATAAATAATAAATTAAGTCAAATTAAATTATTCACAAAATCATTTTCTTCCCAGCAGATAATATTCTTTTGAATTTAAGTTTTAACATAGAAACAAAATACTTATAATAAGCATTTTTAATTTAAAAAATTTATTATCAGGCCAATTTTTAATCTAATTAATTTTATAACCTAGGAATTTTAGTATCAGGAAATAAATTAGTTCAAATTATTTCAAAATCGTTTTCCTCAAGATGCCGTTCTGTTGACTTCGACACAGAAAATCTGTAAGTTCAACAATATGTATAGTAAACCGATTATTAAATTAGGGTTGCACCCCGTCCCCGGGCTTTTTTGCCCTCCCCCCCCCCGTCCCCCATCCCCGTCCCCGAAAATTTGGGAGCCATTCTACGCTCCCCTCCTCGTGAGGTCGGAGATTTCGGAGGAAATTTTAAGGAATTTTTTTTGAAAAACTCAACTAAATATCTTTTTTTCTTTATTTTCTTGCATATAAAATGATATTTATACGTTAAATCATCTTCTTTTTTCATTTCACAATTCATTATAAAAATTTTTTTGAAAGATGAAAAAAAAAGTTGCAAAATCCCCGAAATTTCGGGGTCCCCGCCCCCGTCCCCGGGATTTTTTGCCCCCGTCCTCCGTCCCCGAAATTTGGAAAATCCCCGTCCCCGAAGCTTGCCTCCCCGCAATTCCCCGTCCCCGAAAATCGTTCCCCGGGCTCCGGGGTGCAACCCTATATTAAATTACCAAAATTAAGGACTTGCCATTTATATGCCCAAACAAAACATTGGACATTGGGCGCCAATGACGAAAAGCCATTGGTGGAGAATTTGGCGGAAAGCGTCGACTTGGACCATTATGAGAACACATGTTTATTAGGTACTGCTGATTATTGAATAAATGGATGAAATAATAAAAAAAACTTATTAAAAATAACAAAAGATTGATATTGGGGGTATAAATAAGAATATTATGAAATCCATTTTAAAATTTATAATCTGTTTATCTGTGACCAAAAAGAATAATCTTGCTCAAGGATCAAACAATTAAATTAATTGATAATTTTTGGCTTTATTTTATTTTTAATGATTTTTATTTTAGTTTTTTTTTGGTACTTATGGAGATTGGCCCCTACAAGAGAAAGGACGGAGAGGGAGGGAAGGAATTGATGGAAGGGAAATGTGTCACTCATCATATTGAGATGAAGGGAATGGATTCAGCGAGGGAGAAATGAATTTCCTCGTGCGGGGAAGATTCCTAAAACGGTAAAATGTGAACTAAGAATTAAATATAAAATTGGAATAAAAATCAGAGAAAAAAACTTAGTTCATCACAAACAAAAGTGTTTTTATTTCATCCAAATATTGTGTTTTTAATTCTATTATTTTTTCAAACATTTTTTTAAAGAATTGTGTATTTGTGTTCTAGACATTTTCTATTTTTATTTTCCTAAACATTGAATGATTTTGTTTTTATAAATTTTAAAAAATATTTAGTTTTTTAATGTTTTAATTTTATATATACTGTGTAACCTCTTTTGATTTCCCATGGGGAATTATTTTTCAACTCCTTAAAAATTGGGAAAATTAGAGTCTAACTCCTTTAATTTGTGGATATTTATGAATTAAACACATAAGATTTTGTAGATCTTTAAAGAATTTAGAAAATTCGATTAAAATTTATTTTAATTTATATTGCCTAGTTATGAATCTTCAAAATCGAGGGTGGGGAATTAAAAGAGTTATACATTAAATATTTTATTATTTTTATTCAGAATTATTTTAATTTTTAATCAAAACTTTAAATTAGAATTTGCACCGTTTAGGAATCTTCCCCGCACGAGGAAATTCATTTCTCCCTTGCTGAATCCATTCCCTTCATCTCAATATGATGAGTGACACATTTCCCTTCCATCAATTCCCTCCCTTCCATCAGTCCTTTCTCTTGTAGGGGCCAATCTCCATAAGTACCTTTTTTTTAAATGATTGTAAACGAATTCAAAAGAATATACTCTGATTTGAATCTCCTCATTAGATGAGTGTCATTTGCTATTATTATTGGATACTAATATTCTAATCGCAAAAGGAACAAGTTCAAATTAGTTAGTTCCTTCCTATTCCTAATAATTTTCTAAAAATTATTAATTTAAAAATTGTGAAAATTACAATAAGCAATTATTTTTTCAAAATTCATTCTAATTCTAGATTTGGATCGCTGTGGCACTCGCCATCTGGCATTTGTGCTAATTCGCAACGCCGAGTTGGCCGGCTTCTCCGTTGCACTGGGCAATTTGTCGGCCAGCGTTTGCCTCACTCGATGCTTGGACTCGCCGCCAGCATTTTGCCGTTCCGTCCAATTTCGTCCCCAAACGAGTGAATGCCTATTGGGCACTGACCGACCAATTTCGCCAATTCCCTCGGATGAAATGGACATTTTCGAGCCTATTTGTCTTCCGGATCCACCGTCTACGTCCACGTTGGAATGTTTGGGTGAACATGTTTTCGAACGAATTCCAAATATGGAATTGAGGGCGGAAGGAGGAGGCGAAGGACAGACGAAGGCGGCCACCGATGGCATAGGTGAGTAAAGAAGACAAAATATTATCGTGCCAACTTGGCGCTGTTTAAAATAACTCATCAAGTCCTGAACAAATTTTCGTGTTTTTATATTTCAGTATCTTTTTAAAAATATACAATGTTAGCTATCTAACAATAATAATTTTATTTAAATTAGTTCAGAATAGAGTGAATTGTGCCCTTAAAAACTTTTAAAATGTCCATTGTTATGGAATTTCTAGTGAGAATCTTTTTGGACATAGTTTCGTATATTCTGAACTAATTTAAATAAAATTTATTTAAATTGAGAGCCAAGAATCTGTTCTTTAATTTGATAACAAAAACATCAAAATTTAATTAATTTCTTGATGAGTTATTGTAAATGGCGTAAAATTGAGAGTATCGTATAACCTCCTTTAAAACCTTTCCCTCTACTAATTCGCTATTCTCCACTTTGAGGATATATTTACTAGTAGTAGTAGTAGTAGTAGGGTGAATTCTAAAATATTTTTTTAAATTTCATTTTCTTTATTCCCCCAAAGCTCTAAAAATCCATTATAATTTGTAAAATACCCCAAATTTTCCCACTTTTTGAAGGTTTGAAAAATAATTCCACTAGGGGTTTTAAAAGAAGTCATAAGATATCTTGAAATTGGCATATAATTTTTTGAATTCTCCAAATTTGAATATCACAGCAGATATTCCCGGTTTGCCATTGGAAGAATGCTTGGATGCATGCATTCTGGACGAGACTTGCCAATCATTTAATTATCGTGCTGCTTCCAATGCTGAAGAGGAGGAAGGTGACGTTCCAGCCCTATGCCGCCTTTTTCCCTTTAATCGGGCCGACAATCGGACATTGCCCGTTTTAATTCAGGTAATTGAAAAAAAATTGTTTGTGGCCATAATTAAGAATACAAAATTAGTAAACTAAATTGATAAAATCATAGGATCTTTTGAAAATAAATTATTTAACCATATTAGTTTGCCGTATTTTTTGGGTAAGAAATTAATAAAAATATTTTTAACATCTATTAATCTCAGAGCAAATTTTATTTGACTGCAAATTTTGTAAAAAAATTGATTAAAAAGTGACATTTTAATTTCGGGAAAAAATGACTTGATGCAATTTTCATTTAAATTTTTTGCATTTGATCTTTTCCCTATTTGTGTGAATTAAAAAAGACATATTTTTCGACACCTAAACAATCTATAGAATTTTTTTCTAATTAATTTTCTATCAAAATTTTGAGAAAAAGCATTTTAAAAATTTATGAATGAATAAAATTTATGCATTTTTGAAAAGAATATTTTTCTTAGGTTAATTTTATACATTTTTAGATGAAATTAATTAAAATATATTCATTTCAATCCATTAATTTTTAAGGAATTATTTTTGACCCAAAATTGAATAAACATTTTTAGAAAAATAAAACAATTGCACGAATTTTTTTATAAATTTTTTGCATTTTATTTTTAACCTTTTTGAGATTAAATAAAATAAAATATATTTTTCAATATCTAAATAATCTCTTAGAATTATTTTCAGTATTAATTGTCATTCAAAATTTTGAGAAAAAGCATTTTAAAAATTTGCAAAAAAATAGTCCTATTTGATTAAATGCATGCATTTTTGGGAAAAATATTTAATAATATTAACTTTATTCTTTTTTGAGTTTATTACAAATAAAAAATATTTGTATACATTTATCGAAATTAATTTTGACTTAAAATAGCTTAAAATGTAAAGAAGAAAACATTTGAATTTCGGCAAAAATTGATTTGATGCAATTTTTTATTTAATTTTTTTGCATTTAACCTTTTTCCAATTTAAGAAAAAATTAATTAAAACATATTTTTGATACCTAAACAATCCTATAGAATTATTTATTGATTAATTTTCTGTCAAATTTTTACAAAAAAAAAACATTTAAAAATTTGAAAAAAAATGTCCCATCGAAAAAATAGTTTGATATATTAATTTAACTTAATGATTTTTGAAAGATATTAAATAAAATATATTTTTTCTAGGCCAATTAAAATTTCTAATATTATATATGACACAAAATGCCTTAAAAAATTATGAGAAAAATTTTCGATTTTTAGACAAATATGCCCTCACTCATGCAATATTTTTAATCATAATTTTTGCATGTGATTTTTTCCCTATTTTACATTAAATAAAATAAAACATATTTTTCAACATCTCTTTGTCCATAAGAATTTAAAAAACTATTGAGTGAAATTCAAAATTCTGAGAAAAAGTATTTTAAAAATTTACAAAATTTATCCAATAAAAAAATTATTTTAACCTTATGATTTTTTCCATTTTGAAAAATATTAATTAAAATATATTTTTCTATATCAAAAAATATATCTAATATTTTTTTGACCTAGATTACTTAGTAAATTTTGAGAAAAAAATTTTCAATTTTGACAAAAATACCCTTGAAGCAATTTTGGATAAAAATTTTTTGCATTTAATCTTTTCCCTATTTGATATTATATACAATATAAAAAGCTTTGTCGCCTCGGTTTTGGCTTATAATAAGGTTCTGTTTGAGAGTTAGGGGATGGGACCTCGATAATTATATCCAAAATGCGTTCGTTTAGAGAAATTTAAGAGGGTTTGGTGTGAGGTTGATTTTGGCCAGGTGGTTAGCAGAGGGAGAAAACCGGTTTTTGGACTTAGAATTTGGCCGCTTTTTTTACATTTTCGTTTATAACTTTTTTTAAGTGGGTATATTGAGATGTTCTATAGCCCTCACCCCGCAACCAAGTGGGGGCTTCAAAATGGTATATAACATATTGGGCTGCGCAGCTTGGCCTAGGAGGAGTTTGTTAACTTCTATGCGCAGGTCATGATTTGGCCATTTCCCGCCCCAGAGCTAAGCCTATAGTGGAAGTTGGAGTTGGAAGGTGAAAATTGGGACTCGGGGGTTTTCGGCCATGGCGAATTCATATATCACATCAGTTTTGAGATACGCGCAAGTGGTGGTTTGCAAACCGGTTCAAAAATGTCCAAAAATTGGAATATGGATGGATTGATGTGAAATTTGGTATCTGGGGGTTTTCAGGTATGGAGAATTCAAATATGAAATCCGTTTTGAAATCCGCGCAACAGATGGTTTGTAAACCGGTTTAAAAAAAGTCCAAAAATGGAAATTTAATCAGAATGAGATGAAATTTGGGATTCTGGGGTTTTCGAATATGGAGAATTCAAATAAGAAATTCGTTTTGCAAACCGCTCAAAGAGCGGTTTGCAAACCGGTTCAAAAATATTCACTTTTCCAAAATCCGAATCCCTAGGGTAGGTCGAACGCGCCTTGGCGCGTTTACATACGCCCTCAACATATATCCCTCTCCCACATATTCCAAAACACCATCACGTATTCCTTACACCCGCTTTCCTTACGCCCCACTTCCCTTACGTCCACTAGTTAAAATAAATAAAAAATATTTTTCCACAACTATTCATTATTATAGAATTATTAAAACTATTAAGTGAAATTCAAAATTTTGAGAAAAAGCATTTTTAAAATTTGCAATAAATAGTTTAATTTTATTTTTTTTTAAAAAATTAATTCTATTAATTTTGACCATTTTGAGATTTATTTAAAATTTGCCATTTTTTAAATACAAATTGGGTATATTGGGTATAAATTAAATAAAATAATAGAAAAAATATTTTTGTGAATTTAATTATGCAATTTTTGTGAATGCATACTAACCAAATTTTGGAGTAGCAAATTAAAATTAGCTATATTTTAACTTAATTTGACTATATTTTTTGAATTTTTATTTATCGTTATATTTATTTTCAGAATGTGGACTACTATGAATTGGCTTGCAGTCGAATATTCTTCACGATGAATCCGGCAAACCGAACGCATCATCAACCTGAATTAACAACAACAATTACAACAAAATTGTCACCGCCACCAACAAGAAAGGAGAAAGAGGAAAAGAAAGTCGGCTCTGGCGGGGGAGGAGGAAAACAACCGCAAAAAGGGAATAAAAATGAACAAAGAGAAAATGTTGTATTGGAATCAGCTGTCACTTCGGTCGAGACAAAAGTTGCAGGGAATAAAGAGGGAAATGGTGGACAACAAAAAACTGCTGCTTCTTTGGTTCCCGAAAATCAGACGACAACGGCATACAAAAATGTGGAAATGAGCCATCAAAATTGTACGGCAAATAAAGTGGCCGCACTTTTGGAGCCCGGACGTGTGCTTCGAATGGAACATCGAATGCAACATCGTAATTTAATTAAATAATTTCTAATTCAGGATTTGTTAGATGATTTTTTTGAGGACAAAATTCCCAAGGAATATAGGAGATAAAATATTAAAAACTCCTTAGAAATTTTTTTTTGATATATTTCTCATAAATTTTCAAGAATTTATTTCGATGAATAATTTCAGATTCACTTTTTGGAATTAATTAATTCTTAAGATATTTTTTAGTATCTACTAAAATATAAAAATATGCAAAAAAATTCAAAATTTTTTAATAATGAAATATAATAATAATAATTGATGGCATTCTTTGATAAAAATATTTTCAAAATTTATTAAAAAAATTATTTTTGACCAAAATTACTTAGGAAATTTGAGGTTAAAAAATATTTCGATTTCCTTATTTAGCCTTTTACAAATATTTTCATAATAAATTTATGAATTAATTTCCAAAACTAATCTGCATTTATCTAATTTTTACAAGGCAAATTCTCCTCAAATAAATCCTATTTTCACAGATGTGAATGTGCGCAATTTGGAACAATGCCAACGCATTTGCATACAATCAAAGGCATTCCATTGTGCCACATTTGCCTACAGTCAAAAGAGTCGAGATTGCATTTTAGCGAGTATTGTGCTGACAAATGGCGCAAATCAAACACCAGAATATTCCACAACAATTACCCAAAAGAATCCAAATTTTGATTTGTACATAGTGAGGGAGGAGGTGAAATGCATTGAAGCTGAAAGCATTGCCAAAACACAGTCGACTTCAACAACAAAGACCACACTTTTGACAACAAAAACAACGGAGAAAATAACAACAACTGAACAGACAACGCCAGTAAATAATGTAGAGACGAATCAATTTGAAGTATTTGGCACGGAAAGCACAGGAAAAGACCTTCAAACCGAGAAAATTGAGCCAAAATTTGAGAAAATTGAGCCAAAATCTGACCAAATTGATGAGACAAAACTTGCGGTGGAGCAAAATTCGTCACCGGCTTTCACGGAACCAGCCACATTTTTCCACGAGAAAATTATGCCGACCACCGCTGCCACCATTCCCACCACAATAAGGCAACAAAAAATTGAGGAAACTACCACAACTACTGTCGAACAAATTCGACCAATCACAGAATTGCCATCTTCAAATGAACCAATGTCCTCACCATCCACGCCACGTGAATCCGACGAGGAACCACCATTCCAAATGCAGAAGCCAAATAATGTTAATGGCGGTATTTCCATTGGTGGAGGTCGTCTTTCACCCCATCAAGTTCATGCAGCCGCCTTTTGCGATTCACAAGGCGTGAATGTGACTTTTCGACTGATTGATGGAACGGTAAGTTTAAATTAAATTTTATAATAATTTGATAGTTCAAAATCAGTTTTATGAGTTCAAATTTTATAATTTGATAGTCCAAAATCGATTTTATAAAGATGTAGGTTTTAAAACCCGATATTCGTTTTTTGAAAAATGTCAGTTTTCGGTTTCGGTTTTTCTATTTTCGGTTATTTTTGGAAAAATTCTAAATTTCCGGTTTAAATTTCATCGATTTTCTGAAACGGAAATCGACTTTAGACTATTATATTTTTTATTTCTTTAAATATTCCATAGCGCTATTCCGGCGCCGTCTATGCCGCTGATCGTTTTACACAATGCCGACTCTTCGTTGAACAACAAAATCAATTTGCATTCTTCGTTAATCGACCAAATGGACATTTGCAAAATTGGTGCAATGCTCAAGAAATTGTATGGAATTTTTAAATTTTTTAAAATAGGAATTTAATGATTACTTAGATTTAAATTACTAAAAACTTTGCTCTATATTATTTTTAATTAATAATTCATCACATCATTTTATTGTAATTAAATATAGATTTCACTATTAATTCCTAATTTCATTACTATTCTTTTTAATGTGTTGACTGAGCCCGTATAGCTTAATTGGTAAACAATTAAATTGACGGAAGGGCAGTTCGAACAAAGCTAAGGGCAAATTTTTAAAAAAATTATCTTTGTAATTTTTAAAAATAAAAATCCAATATTATTTTTTATTTTTTGAACTAATTTATTTACCCTTATTTATAGAATTTGATTAATTCTTATGGACGGAAATAAAAAAAAAGAATTATATTGGATACGAGTTTAATGGCCCCAATCAAATTTATTTTCTAGACAATTTTGGATTTATAATTAAATTTTTAAAACAACGGAAAAAATTCTATTCAATATAGGATGGCCAAATGAGCGTCATATTGGTCCTTTCAAATGACCAAGGCGTTCCGTTGGAAATCACCACCAAGGATGATCTTTTCTTCTTTATTTCATGCAATTATGGCATTGGTGAGACCTCACCGTTCCGAGATGGAATTGTGGTCAGTGGACTTGGCATTGGCGCGGAATTGGGCCGATTGCAACAACAAGTTTCCCAAATGGAGCAACAACAACAACAAATGCAACAAGAAAAGAAAGACAAAAGAGTAAAGTTGAAAATTGTGCGCAATGGAATGCCAGTTAGCAATGTTTATATTGGCGAACAGTTGGTTGCTATTGTGGAGAGCAACAATTTAAATGGTAATTTATAATTTTAAATATAAAATGTTACATTTACTAAAAGATGTGAAATTTTTGTAAAATATTGAATTAAAACAATCATAAATTTTATAAAATCTTACGGTCCAGAAAATTTTTAATTAAATTCTTCTTAATTGAATTTTAAATCTTTTAATTGAATCTTTCCAAAAAACTTTTAATTGAATCTTTCCGGAAATATTTATTTAAAATTTTTCCAAAAAAATTTTAATATTTCCGAAAAATTTTAATTAAATATTTCCGGAAAATTTTTAATAAAATCTTTTTTGAAAAATTTATTAATTGAATTAAATTTTCATATCCCTCTCTCATAAAAATTCAAATCAATTTCTGCTTTTGAATTACTTCTACAGTCTACACTATTTAATTTAAACAAAATAATTGCATTTTTTATTTTTTAGTAAATTGAAATTCAATAAATTTAAAATAAATGTCGATAAATTTTTATTATAAAAAATTAGCCAAATAATTAATTAAAAATTAAGCCGGCACATTCCGTGTCGCTGAATGTAATGCCACTCGTGTGCCACCATCAACTGACAAATTGCCACCAATAAATTTACTCCTTAACAAACCCACCAATTCAATTCCATTACTCGATAATCGAGGCTGCACCCTTTTGCCCGAAATAATGGGCAATATGCGACGAGTTGGCGATCATATGGAAGCACCATTGATTGCATTTCGCATTGATGGCAGTAATGAGCTGGACATGTTCGAAGAGTTTTATAGATTATTTAATTTAAATATTTTTTAAAGAATTTGTTCTGTAATCATTTGTCGTGGTCACTGCGTTCAACAGGTGAAAATTTGATTCAAGCTTGCCATAATATAAAATTTTTATTTGGTCTGAATTTTGCCAAATTTTGTTTAATTTTTCAAAATTTGTCAGATTTTTTCCAGATTTTTAAATTTATTTGAAAAATTTTCGGCCTATCAGTAGCCATTTTTTGACTAAATTTCTGCATATTGAGGATTTTTTTTTGCTAAAATTTTTCTTGTAATTTTAAAATATTTCTTATTTTAATTTCTCACAAATAATACAAATTATATAAGTTAAATATGAAGAGTTTTATAAGCATTTATTTTGTTCATTATACCTTTTTAAACATGCGAGATTTTTATAACATTTTCGAAAAATTTTCCAGAATTATGACTGATTTTTGAACCTTAAGGCCAGAATTTTTGTTTTTAGATAAAGGCATCCCTGAATTAATTGAATTTGCTTTGTGAAATTAATTAAAATTTTTAGCCGGAACAATGTGATCGACCTGCTACACGATTTGGAAGAATGAGCGGAAAACAATTACTTAATTCTGGTTTGACCGATGAAGGTGACAAAATTACAGTAGATCAACGCATAAGAGTGTTGGTTATGAGGGATGAGGAAGAAGGGGACGAAACACAACAATCGGGGCAACCTTCATTAACGACTGGCAACAAAAAGGGTCAACAACAATTAAATGACAGCCAAAAGAAACGGCTGGATTTGGCCAAGGCCATTTTTGATGAGCAAAGGGAGGAAGCAGAAGATGAAGGCCAAGGCCGACTGCTTGAGGGAAATCCAACTTTGGGTGGTGGTTCATTCAAAGCTTCGAACGGTGAGAAATTGGGAAAATATTGTAAAAAATGAATTTGACCACGGGCACACAGTTTAAAAATCTTTTTCAAAAATATATTTATTTATTTTCGAAAAAATTTTTTACGAAAAATAGTTTTTTTTTAAATTTGTTTTTAAGCAAAAATACAAATTGTTTAAAATTTATTTTGCACGAAAATACATTTATTTTTTGTGCCTTACCAAAATTTCAAATTATTTGAAATGTATTGTCCAAAAATACAAATTATTTAAAATATATTCCAAAATACATTTATTTTTTGTGTTTTATCCAAAACACAAATTTTTGAAATTTATCTTGCCCAAAAATACAAATTTTTTAATATATATTTTGCCTAAAAACACAAATTATTTTAAATGTATTTTGCCCAAAAAACACGAAGTATTTAAAATGTATTTTGCCTAAAAAAATTATTTAAAATGTATTTTGGTTAAAAAAACACAAATTATTTAAAACGTATTTTGGCCAAAAAACATAAATTATTTAAAATGTAATTTGCCCAAAAACACAAATTATTTAAAATGTATTTTGCCCAAAAAACACAAATTATTTAAAATGTATTTTAGCCAAAAAACACAAATTAATGTATTTTGCCCAAAAAAAGACAAATTATTTAAAATTTAATTTGCCCAAAAAAGACAAATTATTTTAAAATGTATTTAGCCTAAAACACAAATTATTTAAAACGTTTTTTGCCTAAAAACACAAATTTATTTTCCCAAAAATCCAAATTATTTAAAATGCGTTTTACCCAAAAAAACAAATTATTTAAAATGTATTTTACAATTTATTTGAATGAATAAAAAAATTAAAAATAATCCCAATACTAGGCGACATTTGCCTGAATCCATTGCTCATACTCCTAATGGTCATGCTTTTCGTCTTGGCCATCACTGCACTGTTTGTCTCTTTGATAACTCATTGGTGCCGGCGTAAAAATGCGCGAACAAATTTCTATCCAACTAGGTAAAAATTCTTTAATTTTTGGCCAATAATCGACTCATTTTAAAGCACTTTCAGTACCGAATTGAGCAACCATCATTTTCACATTCCACGAATTCTGGACCGAGGATATATGGGCTGATTGCGATGATGAAAGACATTTTAATTGAATCATTTCAATTTAATAATTTTCACCCTTATGATTTAAAACATTAAAATTTATTCAATTTTTAGTTTTTATATTTTTATAAAAAAATCACATTGAAATAACAATCATTAAATTATAATATAATTTATACTCTTTTCTCTTTTTAATTCGCTATGTAACGAAACCCCGAAATCACATCGAATAGGAGAAGCATCACGAAACACCGAAATCACGAAACAGCGAAAAGGCAGGCAAAATTAATTTTGCTATTTTGCAATAAAAATATAAATTATTTATAAAATTCTTTTAAAATTTTTTCATTTATTAGAGTTGAATCAATTCCTAAATTCTTAAAAAACAAATGAAATAAATAAAATCAATGTAAGCCATAAATAAATTGCTCCCTATTTCCGATACGAAGGTCAAGGGCATTTGCAAGAATTTTGTTCTGACTAACGGAGGGAGTAATTATAGCAAAAATTAGTTGCAATATTTTTTAGACAATCTAATCGGAAAAATGGCAATTTAGAGCAAATTCTTTTATATTCTTCGACATTTTACTATAATCGGCTTTTTGACTTCATTTTCGTCCATTTCCATGTGTGAAATGTGCGGTGAATGTACTTTTCCCTTTCAACATTTTGGTCTCGCCCAAAAAATAAATACTCGTACATTTACATATGAATAATTCTCCATTTTCTGACTCATTTGTCCTCTCAAATTCATTCCCTTTTCCCTCCAATTTGTGAATAAAAATTCGCGCAGCGGCCGCTTCGATCCACAAAATCGCCCAAAAGCTCACAAAAGCCCACAAAATCCATCGCGTCGGAAGCGCTGACCTGTGGCGAGGAGAGGCGAGGACGGCAGCAGTAACCCACCGTGGGGGATGTCAATGTCCCCTCTGTTGTGCGAGTCCATCTAGGTCATCATCATCATTCCACCACCGAATCGCCGTATATAGTCCTCCTCCTCCACTGTTGCCTGCGCGAAATGAGGGATGCGCGAATTTTTGTTCATCCCCACACCGCCGAGAGGGGAAAGGGCACATTGTTGGAGGATTGTCGCGCCCCTCCGCCGAAAGGGATTGGGGCTAGTGATGTACTGATGTTTCAGTCGGGAGGTGAACCACCACCACCTCTAAAATGTGCAAGGGCACATAGCATTTTTGAGTGTGTGAATATCGAACGGTTGACCGGCGCTGCTTTAAAATTGGTCATAATATTTTTCAAATGTTTGAGCAAGTTTTTTTTGTTTTCTATTCATTCACATATCGCCCATAAAATTCACTTTCAATTATGTCCACAAAAGATTATAATTCTATGCATTTTTCGCAGTAAAACGCATTTGACTTAATTTGAATTTTATCATATTGTTAGAAAACCTATTTTTAAGTATTAAGCAAAAATCTAATGTTTCTTTTAGGTTTTTTTTGTGAAGCTTACCAAAATAGGTTTCGCGAAGCCAAAATAGGTAATTTTTGGTTCGTTTTATTACATTTTTCTATTGAAATTTTTCCTATAAAAAAGTGACAAAATAAGTAAAAGTGGTTGAAAATTAAATAAAAGGTATTTAATAAATGGTAAATGCTAATATACTGTATCTATTCTATTTGAAATCCCCTCTCTATTAGAAGCCCCCATCCAAAAATGTTTGTAAAAAATATTTAAGCCGAAATAAGCATTTTTTGTTTCAAAAATTCCGAAAAATTCCCACCTCGGAGGGTCTCTGAAATTTATAGCTCCCGGGCTTCTAATAGAATAAATACGGTAAGTAAGAATATTTTTATGCTTTTACCATCAAATCGAATAAATAAATGATCGGTTAAAACATAAAAATTCCCTCCCAATTTATTATAATTTTAAGCATTAAATTTATTCTCCAAATTCTAACATCTGATTAAAATAATTTATTTAATTTCAAATAAAATACGACAACATAATTTCAGATGTTACCATTCAATTATTTCCTTAAAATTTTAATTTTTTCCTTACTCCATTTTTCCCTCTTTATTTTGGCACAACCCACCGGAAATGGAGGTTGCCGTCCAATTTATGTGCGTTGGCCTCGAGTTCGTCTGAACAATCAACAGGGAGGGGCGAAAAGTTCGGCCGGACCAAATTTATCATTTGGTGAATGCCAAAAGGCATGCAGTGAGGACAGAAATCCAGCAACATTAATTAGCGGAAACAACAGTGGCACAACAAATTTACAGGTAATAAATTTAATTCGATTTTGTCTATTTCCCATAAAAGGAACAATTCCTTTCGGAGTAGCATTTTGATTTATGAGAGCATTTTCCTCTGAAACAGAGACGCCAGACTTATCCATCTAGCTAATTTGTCGCTTTTAAAAATAATAACTCGTCAAAGTGTAGATGTGGTCCAATATGGAAGAATTTCTTATCAAATTAGTGAACAGACTTTTGCCTATAGTATAATCTATAATTATATATATTTAATTTAAATTGATTCAGTATTTCTGAAATTATATGCATAAAATCATTTGAAAATACTTTTTCTATGGATTAGCAAAATTTTCAATGATTTTAGGGCACAGCTAGAACAATCTTGAACATATTTAAATACCTTTTAATATTTTTAATCTAAGCTCTCTAATTTGAAATTAAATTCATCACAATTTGTTCATTTCTTGATGAATTATTATAATATAAACTGAGAAGTTATCTATGGCGATAATATGATGAGACGTCCGAAGAATTATTCCCATTAGAAGGGACATCTCATTTCTAAATTAAAGTTTCTCAATTTTTCGATTTTAATTTATTGACAATTTTTTCAATTATTTTTAAATTTTTGTTTAATTTGAATCTATATAAACATAATTTTAAGTGTTCGGCTTTGAACCATCGCTCTGGTTTTGGCTCTTCAAATGAATGCCAAATATTCAGTCGAGAGCATGTCCAACACACCGATGGCTATATGGAGGCCGATGATCGGTACCAAATATTCCAAATAAATAAATAAAAATAAATTTACAGTTATACTTTCTATTGGAAATTTTGTGTTGACAGTTAGTTTTGGCAAAAATAATTTTTTACATTTTTATTTAAATCAGCCCAACGAAGTTGTACTGGAGAATATGCGTTCACATTCCTTTCGGATCGATACATGTTAAAAAGTGAAGTGAGCCGAACAAAATTCACAAAAACCCTCGAAGATTGTTTGGCCGAATGCTTGAATGATTCCAAAATTTTGTGCCGAAGTGTTTCATTTAATCGAACGGATGGGGGTGTTGGAAAATAATTGGATGAAATATTCTAATTCCATTTTAGGTTGCCATTTATCAGAACAAAATCAGTTGAGCAAGCCGGCTTTCATCCGCATTAATAATAGTAAGTATGAGGGAGATAATTAACATGCAATAGCTATTAATAATTTTTTATTTTTATCTTATCAATTTATTTATTTTATCACATTTTTCATCCATTGTGGGACCATATTGCCAATTAATAATATTCCACACATTTATCCAATTAATCCTCTTACAAATACATTTTATACCCCTTACAAATACATTTTATACCCCTTACAAATACATTTTATACCCCTTACAAATACATTTTATACCCCTTACAAATACATTTTATACCCCTTACAAATACATTTTATACCCCTTACAAATACATTTTATACCCCTTACAAATACATTTTATACCCCTTACAAATATTTTTTATACCCCTTACAAATACATTTTTATACCCCTTACAAATACATTTTATACCCCTTACAAATACATTTTATACCCCTTACAAATACATTTTTATACCCCTTACAAATACATTTATACCCCTTACAAATAGATTTTATACCCCTTACAAATACATTTTATACCCCTTACAAATACATTTTATACCCCTTACAAATACATTTTATACCCCTTACAAATACATTTTATACCCCTTACAAATACATTTTATACCCTTACAAATACATTTTATACCCCTTACAAATACATTTTATACCCCTTACAAATACATTTTATACCCCTTACAAATACATTTTATACCCCTTACAAATACATTTTATACCCCTTACAAATACATTTTATACCCTTACAAATACATTTTATACCCCTTACAAATACATTTTATACCCCTTACAAATACATTTTATACCCCTTACAAATACATTTTATACCCCTTACAAATACATTTTATACCCCTTACAAATACATTTTATACCCCTTACAAATACATTTTATACCCCTTACAAATACATTTTATACCCCTTACAAATACATTTTATACCCCTTACAAATACATTTTATACCCCTTACAAATATTTTTTATACCCCTTACAAATACATTTTTATACCCCTTACAAATACATTTTATACCCCTTACAAATACATTTTATACCCCTTACAAATACATTTTTATACCCCTTACAAATACATTTATACCCCTTACAAATAGATTTTATACCCCTTACAAATACATTTTATACCCCTTACAAATACATTTTATACCCCTTACAAATACATTTTATACCCCTTACAAATACATTTTATACCCCTTACAAATACATTTTATACCCCTTACAAATATTTTTTTATTCACTAAATATAAAATTAATTTTAAAAATATTTATTAAAATTAAATATTTTCAGATCCCAACTATCGCATTGATTACTACGAGAATAATTGCTACAATAGTAGGGCATTTTAATCGACATATATTTAAAAATTTTAATATTTTTTAGATAGCTTCAAATTTACATCAATTTGCGAGCCAAATGGCATTCGAGTAGGAAATTTTTTTTGAAATTTTTTAATTTAAAATATTTAAATTTTGAATTTATGCAATAATTAATTTTATAAATATTAAATTGCAAATAAATACGAATTAACAAAAATAATAAAAAAAATTGCAGATTCGTGTCGATTCTCGCATTCCCTATACCGGCGCTCTTTATGGCCTCTACGATTTCTTCTCTTGCCGAATTGAGCCAAAAGAGGCGAACACATTTGATTTCCTTTTTCCCTATCCAAATTTGGCCCGGAATTGTTCGGATAGTATGCGCCAATCGGTGAGGAAATCCTCCAATAAATTTAATTAATTTTCCTTTAAGGGCGATGAAATTGTTCTGGAGGTGGTTTTATCGACGGACGGTGTTGAACCATTGTATTTCATTACTGCCGATGATTTAACGTATCAGGCCCGCTGTCCATTACAAAAATTTACTGGGTATGGCGGATTTTTATACATATTTTTGCTTAAATTAATTTTTCAATATGGATTTTTTGTGCATCCTTAAAAAATTATTTAAAAATTAATTTAATCAAAAATCTAAATTAAAATAGAATTTAAATTATTTTTGAATAAAATTGTTATAAAAAAATCCATTAGATATTTTATTATATTTTAAATTTTAATTTAATTAAATTTTTTTGGCACTTACTTATTATCTGTCACAAAATTTTTTCAACTCCAAATTAACCCTTTGTTACCCCAAAAATAGCTCAACTCTAAAATAACCTAAATATCGTATTTTTTTATCATTTAACAACCAAAAATGAATGACAAAATGAGAATCACACAAAAAATTTTAAAATATGGTGATAGATAATAAATATAAGTATCATTTTTCTTAAAAATGTTATTTTGTGTTTTTATTTGCTTACAAATATTTTTATTATAGTATTCATAAAATTGCAAAAAAAAATCCGCCTGTTGTTCGACTAACAAAATAAAATAATTATGCCTATTTTACACTAATTAATTCCTTTTTAAATTATAAAATTCTATTTAAAAAAACTTTAAAAAATATTTAAGAACTTTTTACTAAAGAAAAATTACAGTTTTTAAAATTTTAAAAATTTTTTAATATGACTAATTTAAACTTTAATTTTAAAAATTTCCAGCTCGCCGCATCCCCGTGAACATTATGAATTGACTGGACAAATTGGCGATCCAAAACGAGGTGCCTCAATCAATTCCATTTTGGAAGCATTGAGTTCAGCTGCGGAACCCACAAATGTACAAAGACGGTTCGGAACCACAATTTTGGAAGAGGAAACCGAAGGGACTACTCCAACAACTCTTGCCAAAACATCGCCAAAAGCAACTTCGACCACGGAGAATAGTCGATGGTGGTCCTGGACAACATTGAAACCTTTTACGAAAGACATTTTCACTCTTCCTTTGTACTCATTGGGTGGATTTGGCGCAGAAAAGACGGCAGAGGATAGCATAAAATCGACAACAATATCTACAATATTGACGGATCCAAATTGTTTACAAAAGAATGGAAATTGTGAAAGAACCTCTGATGGTGGAAAAGCACATTCACCAAGAATAAATGACTCACTTGCTTCGGAAAGTGTTAAGGATGATTCTTCATCGACAAAATCCTTAATTTCGACGGCAACATCGACGCCAACTTCCACAATACATTCATCATTAACAGAGAAAACAACAGTAAATCATGAAACGGAAAGTAAAGCTACGCCAAAATTTAAGCCAACAACCATTTTGGTGCATCAACAACAGAGCAGTAATATTGCAGAAAGTAATAATCTTTTCTTTCACTATAAATTTTTTCCTCAAAAAGTGAAAAATATTCTCAACCTCAAATATTTCCCTCAAAAAAAATTTTCAACCTGCTGAATGATCCAAAAAATGAGAATTTTTGAAATTTTTAAATAGAAAATCATAAACATGAATTTAATTCAGCACACTTCATATCACTTATTAGAGGAAAAAATAATCCCATATTAAAATGATGTTTTAGTACTAAAAAATTTTAGGCTTTAGCTTTCAGCGCATCGGTCCTATTAATCTTAAAGATAAGTTTATATTCTTAAAAGAATATTCCGTTATTTCTATATAATTTAAATATATCTATTATTTCATCCTTTTTATGGGTATATCAACAAAATTTCAAAAATTTCCATTTTTTTGGTGTCATTTTGGGAAAAAAAAGTTTTATTGGGGTAAAAATTATTAGGGCAAAAAACTTTTTATTAGGGTAAAAAAAGTTTTTATTAAGGTAAAAAAGTTTTATTAAGGCAAAAATGTTTTTGAGGGTACAAAGTTTTTGAGAGTAAAAATAGTTTTTATTAGGGCAAAAAGGTTTTTGAGGGTAAAAAATTTTTGAGTAAAAAAATTTTTGGGTATCAAATACCATGTTTATAGATGAGGCTTCCGATGATGATTCAGACGGCACAACATCAAATGGAAGACAAAGAAATCAGGGGAATGGAAAAGGTGGCCAACGTGTGGGGATGGAACCAATTTTTGAGGACGATGAAGATTCTACGACGGCTGATTCGTCATCGTCTTCAACATTGACTGCTGCATTGAATAATTCATCATCAACTTCCCCTACTACAACGGAGAGATATTCGACAAATTCATTGGGAGATGAGACGACCAAAACAACTACTAAACGATCAACGGAGAGTCAAACGAATTGGGATGATGGCAGGAAAAAATTCAGGTAAGGCAAAAATTTATAATTTTTATTATCAATAACAAGCTATAAGTAACTATTTTTCATTCAAACTTTTAGTATCATAGCATTATTAAAACATTTACCATTTTGAGAAGCGTACGATTCTATAAAAGTATCCATCATTCAGTAAATTGACTATCCTTTTTTGGCTCACATAGCTAAACAATGATGCAACTAATTTGAGAAAGCGTTGGGCAATTTGTAAGCTCAAAATGCCCTCTATAATATGCTATTTTTAAATTTTATAGATCTGGGTTTTAAAATACATAACTTTTAATATAATAGATCCAGATTTTTTGAGTAATGATTTTTAAAAATTTTTAGAGAACATTTTAAGAATTCAAATCAAGTGGCTATTTTTCATTGTTGATCTATGGTCAAATGAAATAGTCCAAATTATTGAAAATTAATTTTAAAATTTCATAACTAGGCTTTAAAAAATTTGAAAATTAATTTTAATAGGCTCTAAATAAGAATTTTATTTCATATAATTTTTATTTATGCTCATATTTCTAATAAAGAGAAACCAAAAAATTCAATTTTCAATGTCATTTTTATTATATGCATAATCACTAATTTTGATTCCTAGTTTCTCGACGCATTTGGCCTTCCCAACCGATGGGATTTTGGTTCGAACCGGCGGCAGCGATTCATCCACCTCGACAGCGGGACATGATGGCGGCCATTCATCTACCCAATCAACAACGGGCATTTCTAATGGAAGCGGAGAACAAAATACAATTTCATTTTCTACTACGGCATCTCCAACGACCGCCTCAACCACTTTGACTTCAGAAAGCCCATCATCACCAAATTTTGCCAATGAAGGCAGCCAATCTGCTGCTGGGCCATCAACATCGTCGCCGGAACCGCCGCCAAAGTCTTCTTCGCCGTCATCGGGTGCCACAACAAATGATGGCCAACAGGGCGTGAGAAGTGAATTGTAAGGAATTTTTAAATTATAATTTAATTTTTATTATTTTAATAATTTCGACTCAATTTTTATTAAGTTCAATAAATTTGTCGAAACTTATTTTATAAATTTGAGCAGATTTTATTAAAAAAATTTTTTAAATTAAATAAAATCATTATTTTAAAAATTTGCAAATTTTAATAAGAATAATTAATAATAGAAGTTGAATGAGGAAAAAGTCACAAATTTGTCACTTTTATGGATTTCTAAGCGAATTTTATTGAACGAATAGACATTTAAAAATTGCATAGAAAAAATTATCAGCCTTAATGTAAAGCCAAATTCAATAAATTTAAAAAAATTTTAATTCAATTAAAATTTATTTTCTTTAATTTTTAGCAAATTTCATTATAATTTTTTTATTCCTCGCAGCAATCCATTGGCCGTTTTTGGCAGTTTTGGCAGTCGACCGGGCACCAGCCATACGGCACAGCGTGAAAAAATTATTTTCGACATTTACCACAACGGACAACCGGTAAAAAATTTAAAAAAATTAAATTAATAACAAAATTGCAGGCAGAAGCGGTGGTCGTTGGCAGTCGAATTACACTCGCATTCACTCCATATTTTGCCATACCACGTAAAATATTTTATTTTTAAATGAATTTATTTTTAATTTATAATTTTTTAAAATTCTATTAAAAATAATTTTTTATAATTTTAAATAATTTAAAAATTATTTTCAGCCACTCATATGTCCATTTCGGGCTGCCAAGTTGAGCCGATCGGTTCACTTTATGAATGGGAAAAAGAGCCACTGGCAATTATTAAGGTAAATTTTATAAAAAAATTTTTTTTAATTAATTTTATTATATTACATAAAAAATAATAAATTAATTCTAATTTTCTCAAGGATGGCTGCCAAGCGGATCATGTCGGCCTTGTTTGCCCACCTCAAAAAACAGATTACGGTATTCGAGTCACGGTGGAGGCATTCCGCTATCAGACAACCACCCAAGTCCAGTAAGTTTATAGTTTATTTATTAATTCATATTTTACTTTTTTAAAAATTTAATTATAAACTTCAATTGCTCTAATTTTTCTATCAATTTTGCATTTTCATCTTTGTTTATTTCCTCTTGATGAAGGCAAAATATAATTCAAATTTTTATCCAAAAAGGCCCCATCAATCATATTTTTGCCTCTTCTTAAAATGTATTAATCAAATTGTTTGGGAAAATTGCATATTTGAATTTTTCTCTCAAATTTTAATTTGAATTTGGTTTTAGGCCATTTTCTTTTAAAATCACTTCAATGACTTTTGCTCATCTATTGAATCTAAATTCTTTCTTATTGAATAAGATGATTATCAAATTACAATTTTGAAAATTCCTAACCAATTATAACGATAATTTTATATATTATTTTAGTATAATAAAATCTTGTAAAGAAATTTACATTTGTTCTATTTTACACACACAATTATATATTAATTAACCCAAAAATTTTTCAAAATTTTTGTGTTTTTAATTTTTGGGAAATGCCAAATAATTGGTTCCTTACCGTCCGGGGACATCTCCACAATATGCAAAGGGCGGTACAAATATGGGAACCTCCACAATGGTACAAATATGGGAATCTCCACAATGGTACAAATATGGGAATCTCCACAATGGTACAAATATGGGAACTTCCACAATGGTACAAATATGGGAACCTCCACAATTGTACAAATATAGGCGTTTTCGATTATAAAAAATCAGAAACCGGTTATAGACCCCAGAAACCTTATACCATTTTGTAGATCTCATCGAGACGCATCGATTGGTATATAATTTGTTATGGTTTGGTCAAATTAAATGATATTAAACCATTTTTCAAGTTTTTGGTTTTAAACTCTTTTATTTTGGGCCAAACCACAACAAATTAATACCAATCGATGCAACTCGATGAGATCTACAAAATGGTATAAGGTTTGTGGGGTCTATAACCGGTTTCTGATTTTTTATAATCGAAAACGCCTATATTTGTACCATTGTGGAGATGCCTATATTTGTACCATTGTGGAGATGACATAGCACCGTTTTTTTTTGATATGCGCGTATAGGCAAAATTTATTAAATGTCGAGGATATCGAGTGTGTGGAATATGGTAAAGATTAAAGAATCTGACATCCTCCGTTTTTTTTATATTGTATCAAAATAAGCCAAAATTTTCAAGATAGAGCAATTTTTTTTAAAATTATTCTAGGATAGAAAATGGTTTAAGAGATAAAAAGAAGGATCACGAATTCGACAATCATCATTTGTCTCATATCAGACCATTTTAACAACATATATGTCAACTTTTTTCAAGAATTGCTTAAAAATAAATATAAATCCTTAACAAATATCAATGATTTTATGCTTGTGTTAACAAATTTAATTCTGAATTGCATTTGATCGTGATCATATATAATTGAGCAATTTTGCTGCTTTTGCGCGTCGAAGACTATTATGCTTCGTATACGCACACTCCGTATGGACGGATTGCGTCCGCATCTGGCAAGATCCAATATTCCGCATGGTTAGGATCACTTTGCCCAGTTTTCACAATCTTCAGCTTTGATGGGTCAACTCACGTTTGGATGATCACACGATAGGATTTTCCCTGGAAATTGTGAGGGCGTAATTCTTGATTGAATTCATTTTTAGTTTTAATTCTGGCAACAAATTTATGTGATTTTTTTCCAATGAAGCTTAAAATTTAACCATACCCCATTAAAAGGAAAATATCCAAGTTTACATATTTTGAACAATTTTGAACAATAATTAAAAAAAAAAATAATTTTGATTTCAAAATTAAAAAAATCTCATGGAACCGATTAAATTTTGTGCTCTGGGTTCAAAATAAATTCGATATTCGGAATGGAATCCTCGACCCCGAAATTCACCAATAAATAAATTTAAGGAAACAAATTTTTTTTATGTTAAAAATAGAGGGTACGAATCCAACATAAATTTTATCGTAGTGTGCGGCACGAGACGATATCTCGGCGAGAAAATCCGAGATATCGACCGAGAAATTTCTCGAAATATCGTTCTCGGTATCGTCTCGGTCAATTTTTCAGAAATCCGAGAAATTTCGAGACCGAGAATTTCTCGAAATATCGTTCTCGATATCGTCTCGGTCGACCTTCATTCTCGTCGAGAAATGTCGAGAAACGAGAAATTTTAAATCATGCATGAATCTTTAAATTTTTGGTACTTCTGTACATTGTGTGCACACTTTTTCTTCAAAATTTTTTTCTCAAAAATTTTTTTTCGGAAATGATTTACCAATCGAAGCGTCTTGACTAGCTGGTTACGAAAATTTTATTGGTTTCGCATAAAACTCAAAAATAAAAAAGTTATGACCTCATGAAAAAAGCAAAAGTGCTTGGTCCCCCCTATGGGTTGGAACTCGAAAAAATTTTTGGAAATTTTTTTGTGAAAATTATAGCTCATTCGATGCGTTTTCATGAGAGAAGCTCGAATCTGCCATCAATTTCGCATATAACCTAAAAATAAAAAAGTTATGGCCATTTTAGTTTCGCTGAAATGTGTTGGAACTCCGCAGATTTGAATTTTTTTTCTTAATATTGTTCAATTTTATCTTTATTTATTAGATTTAAAATGTATAAAAAAATTAAATAATTTTTTTTTTGAATTTTAAACCATTTTTAAAGCTTTTTCAAAATTTCTCGTTTCTCGGCGATATATCGGTTTTTTTTGACGAGAAATTTCGAGACCGAGAAATTCTCGAAATATCGGTCTCGGTCTCGTCTCGGTCAATTTGCCGAGAAACCGAGAAATTTCTATTTCTCGATTTTCCGAGAATTCTCGTTCTCGTTCTCGAAAAAACCCATTTGCCGAACACTTTTTATCCACAAATATTAACCCCAAAACCTTATAAACGAAATGGGTGGCATAGTCGAGTGCAGCTTTCGGATTTGGCGTGCAGTAGATGCCCCGGCCATACAAAAATCGGACGCCCTTTCCCAGATCGAAACCTTCATGAGCAATTTCCTTGGCGTTTCTTTCCAGCGTGCCATGGTAAGCGACCGGCCATTCCTTTTCATCTGTGCCGGTGCGATGTCCAGATTTGCCGAGCCAATCGTCGTTGGCATATTTGCCATTACCTAGCACCTGGAAATGTCATCAATTTTTAGGAAATTTATTCTTAAAAATTATTTCACTATCAACTTATGACAAAAGCTTCCATAAATATTTTTATTTTTAGCTTATATAATGCATTTAAAATATTATTTCCAATATTTTGATATTTTTCCTGATATTTCTACCTTAATAGCACAGCGCAACGAACCCAGCGGACGTTTATAGACAAATTTGTGACGCATATAAACTTGAGCATCAACCTATTTGAGTGCAACAGTTTTTCTTTATTAAAAAAAATTTTGCCTTAATCTTTGTAAAATCGAAATCCCATTGTTTGTCGAAGTATTGATGATCAATAAAATAGGTTATCTCGCCACCTCCTCGAAGTCGAAGAACCATATTCAAAGTGCTCTCGGGTCCAATTCTATAATCACTCAGAGTATTTTTATCATTCAATTGCATCTAAAAAGATGATTAGTTTAAATAAATAAATGAAAATTGAAAACCCCAGAATAAATGAGGCGTTGCTGATCCGGTGGAATGCCCAATTTGTCTTGGATCTTTGCTTTCACTTTTTCAACTTTATCGAATTTGAACACATTAAGTCCGATCGTCTTGCCAGTCAACGATTTCACAAAAATTAAATAGGATCTATTTAAAAAAATTACGGGATAAATTAGACTATTTATTACCGCACTTTGTTCTTATAATAATAAAAAAGCACACTTACTCCACTGGAAATTCCTTTTTTGACCAATCGTAGTCTATTGGTAGCCCCGCTGGTTCGTTCTGTTTTTGCTTGATGGCAACAAAATCATCTGCTTCTGCTGGTTGTTCATTGTCCCCAGAGATATGCTTGTAAAATTGAGTAAAAATTGCATTAATGTCCAGCGCCTCGCATTCGCAACCTTCTCGGCGTTTTGCCTCGACTTCAGCCTAATAAATATTAAAAAAAAAATTAATAAATATAACCGGGTTAGGATAATCTCAATTCTCAAACCGGGCCACGTTGACGATTTAATCTCTCTAATCTAATTAACATTTATTAAATTTATTTTAATTCAACTAAAATTATTATTTGTAAATTATACAAAATTTTAATAATTAATCTGCTGACATTTGGAATAAAGCGCTTGGAATTGGAATCATTTTCGCCATCGATTGATCCATAAATACCATTCAAAGCATGAACCAGCGCAGCGTCAAGTGTTTCAGAGTCCATATCCATATGAATATGAAGATGCTTTTTTCTTATGTTTGAAAATTTTGAATGAAAATAGCTGAAAATAAGTTTGAATTTTGAATTTATTTACTTACGGAATTTATTTACCTATATGTATACAAAAATGTGACTTGAAAAACTTTTTTAATTCGTCTTCGCTGTATTTTTATTAATAGATAGATAGTCTACCAACAATTCGACGGCAACTGATTTATTTAGATTTAGTCCCTCCTTTTCTACGGCAGAATCCCCTACTGGGATAATTGCTGGGAATTTTGCCTCATTACAAAAAATAAATATAAATTAAAAATACTACCTATTCAAAAAATTACCCTAGAGCAAATAAAGATTCATTTTTTCATTTTCATTTTGTAACAAAAAAAATCGCATTCATCAACCATCAACTTTATTCAATATCTCAGATTAATTATTAAAATTTTGATAACTAGAAATAATTATTTGATTTGAAATAAAATAATATTCGAGAGAGAGAAAGTCCTCTGGCCTGCTAGCCCGGTTCCTATTTGAAATTTTGGAGCTGTGAAATAAAAAAAAGCATTAAAAATTTATTAAAAATAAGGAAAGAAAATACAAAATAAAATTTAAAATTTTTAAAACATTCATTAATCACTCACCAGTCATCAGGCCTAGTCCGACTGGTTAAATTAAGCTTCTATAAATTAAAATTTTTAAATTAGGCAAATTCATTTATTTATTTAATTTTCAGGTACACATGCTTGCTTCGAGTTTGCCCATTTGCGCCATGTCCACAGGTAAAAAATTTTAATGGAAATTAAATTAAAATATTAAAGAACTTAATAAATTGAAAAAAAAATATTTTATAACAAATATTTATTTTTATTGATTTACAATTTTTCGATAATTAAACCTAACAATTATTTGAACAGAAAAACATAAAATTTTGATCGAAAACGAAAAAAAATAGATCAAATTAAAATCAAAAAATTTAACAAATTAATCCTTTCAAAAAAGGTACAATGCGCAGCGGTAGAAGGCTGCTCCGGTGATGACATCGTTTCAAGGACTTTTGGCCTATCAAGGGCAAAACGTGGCCAAGATGGAATGATTGGCGGCGCCGGATTTGCCCAACGACCCCATCATCCATTCCAAGGTGGATTGCGCGGTGTTTGGGCCGCATTGCAACAGGATGAAAGGCAACAAAATGGAGGCGAATTAAACGAATGGAATGGATCCCAAAATCAACAACAAGTCATTCATCGAATGAGCACCGGTAATAATTTAGGGATAATATTTGTAATTCGCCCATAAAATTATTAAATTTACCTAAAATTTTCGCACTATAGTTTTCATTTTATGCCATAAAAAGTGCCCAAATCTGGCCTAAGGCATAGATAATATTTTATGGCCAAATTTGGTGGCCTCAAAAATGGTTATTTTTTGACTCGAAACGTTTTTGGTATATTCAATGACTTTTAATTAAGCAAATAATATTTTCTTAAGATTAATTAGGATTAATATGCATACAGTTCAAAAATTAGAACGAATTATAAGATTTTCAATTTATTTTGAATTATAATTTTAGTCAATATTTTTTAATTTTTTAATAAATTTTTTATCTTCCTTTGATAAATCAAAAAATTACAAATTATTTAGATTGAATATTTTTTAATATTTATTTATTTTTAAAAATATTTTTGCAATAAATTCTAACCTATTTTGGCACTTTTATCATGTATAATAGCTGAAAAATAAATTAACTTGATTTTTATTATAAATTTAACCCCAAAGCCTGGATATTTTAGTGTTCTAATAAATTTGCCTTTTAATTTTAAAAAAAATATGAAAAAATTACAAATTATATGTAATTGAATATAAGTATTTTTTTTAATATGTGTCATAATTTTTAACATATTTTGGTACTTATTCGATTAGGTTAGGGTAAGATATCTGATAAAAAAGAATTCACAGCATTTTTTATTATAGATTTAATTCCAATTTCTTTAAGCAGTCCAACAGCAATTAATCCAATTGGGCGGTGATTCATTGGTTCGACGGCGTCTAATTGTGGTCAATTCCGAAGATGAATTGCGTTTCTATGCCAAAACTGGTGAATTGCCACAAATTCGGCCAGGAACATAATTTTTTTATTTATTTATTTGATGAATTAATGAAAAACGGGTATTTTTCTCATTTTCCATCATTTATTTTATTTTAATTCATCCTCCAATATAAAATGAAAATTTTATATTTTATTATTTTCGTCATTCATAATCACAATGGACTGACTATTTACTCTAAATTTATCTCAATATCAATTTTTTCTTTCAACCATTTAATTTTAATGTTTTTTAATCAATGTGTCAATTTTTTCAAATTAAAATTAAAAATATAAATTAATAAATTCTAAATAAATTCATTGTGAAATATATAGAACTTTTTTAATTTCAAACTGGCATATTGAAGAGCCATATGTATTTCTACTATTTTACGACCATAAGTTCAAATTCTAATCTAATACAAAAATTATGAAATTTGCCTCTTATAGGAGTAATTTTTAGGACAAATCACAAAATTGAAATTAATTTTATCATATCTCAGCATCCTGGTAACATTGTCTAACTATTATTACAAGAAAATACCTGGGAGAGATCAAGATCAATTTTTGAATTTTTTTGCATAGCATATTATAGTTGAAATAAATATGGTACAATTCTATTCAGCTTCTTGTCAAACTGCGTCGATTGAACTATGTAAGTCATATCATACCAATAATGTTTTCTAAAATAGGTTACGATATTTTTTAAACCATAAAAAATTTTAAAAAACTTTTAATTTTTAAGCTATTAACTTGGTCATAAATAAAATGGTTTGGGTAGGTTTAAGTTTAATGGAGAGTAATTATAATAAAATTGCAATCATAAAATTGCTTTTCCTCCATTCAATTGTTAGCCCATTCATTGCCTCGCCCACGATAAATACCGCCAAACGGTGAACCAATTCCGCCAGTCGCAATTGGTGATTGGCCAAAAGAAGATGATCCCAAGGGGGAGAATGCCGGCGGACGATACAGTGGTGAAAAGGAGAGGAATGACAAAAGACCTAAATTGTTAAAAAGGATACATTTTGATCAAAATTTTGAACTGATTTTTCAAAGTCAAAAGTCGAGACCAAAAATTCATAGTAAATTTTATTATATGGAAAAGGTGAAAAAGCTTGTGACTTGAAGTTATAGAAGCATAGAAGCAAACATTTAAGCATAGCTTGCCTACTATCCAAAAATTAATAGCTGCTAAAATAGTAATTTTCACGGGAAAATAAATTTTTAATAATCTCCAAATTCATATGACAATCTTCAAATAATTTTAATCAATAAATTATTTAGTAACAGATAATTAAATTTTTGATTACTTCATGTTTTTTGATGTATGGAAATACCAAAAAAAAACTTTTTTTTACAAAAAATTCTCTCAATTGCCAATTTCTGTATATGCAATGCAAGTCAATACATAGCATACCTTCTCAAATTATAGTAGTCAGTCTTGAATTCAAGCGTGATAAGAGTAAAATTTTTACCCAAATTGCTATGTTAATACTAGGGTTAATTACCCGTTGGCGGGACGGGTACGCGTACGCGGGACGGGTACTCGCATGGTTTTTGGGCAAATTACCCGTCCCATTACCCGCACCCCAATTACCAGCATTACCCGTTACCCGCCTTTTCATTACCCGCTAACGGGTATTTAACCCCAGTTAATACTCGTATGTTTTAACATTTGGCATAACGTATAAATATGAATAAATTTTAAGTTTATTGTAATTTTAAATCAAATAAAACTTTGACTTTTAGACTGTGACAAATTTTTAAGTCAATGCCACTTAAAAATTTCTTTGAATTAATTTTGTGCCATTTTAATAATATGTGCAATTTTAATAAGCATTTAAAGCCTCCTTTTATGCGTGCATGACAAAAATATAAATGTGTGAAAATGTGATAAAAATCCAAGCAGAAATTTAAAATAATATTTCGGGTGAATGGCAAAGCTGTGGCAATATTTCCGCCTCCCATAAGCCAGCAATTTCCATTCAGCAAGGACCACAACCCCCGGGCGGACCTCCTCCATTGTTGTATTGTGGTTGATAGTAGCGATAGGGTTGCTGCATTTGCATTGTCCGATAATAGTTACGGCTATATCTGTAAATAATGGAAGAATTTTGATAATTATTTGACCAAAAATTCAGAATTTCTTCTGTGAAATTGAATTTTAATTTTAACTAATTTTGCTTATTTAAATATTTTTGAAATCTTTTAGGTAATTAATAAAATGTTTGGTATTGATTATCCAAGACCTAGAAACCGATTTTTAGCACCATTAAAGTCTCCCTATCTATATTTGTCTCAAATTGGTCATAAAATTCTTAGATTTTTTACAAATGCACATAGAAATAAAAATTTCAAAAATTTTTTCTTAATCTGCCTGATATGATAACCGATAATAAAATTTGATCAGTTTTAAGCTCTTCCTATAAAGTATTTGATATCGAAATGATTGAACCAAAACGTAAATGACCAGAATGGCATGACCAAAAAACCAAAATTGTCAGGTTTTGATACGTCATAATTTATTGGCAAATTAAATCTACTAATTTTTTCCAAGCAAGTCTACAAAATTTAATTTTTATCTATTGGAAAATTGATTTAATCGGAAATTAAGCCTTAGGGTATTTGCATTATTTTTGCCTACTTTGAGCCATAATAATTGCCAGGATCATAGGCATATGCCGGATTCTGATAGTATTGACGCTGTAGGGCTTCGCCAAAATATTCAGGTGCCTAAATTATTTTAATTAAAATAAATTTTTAAATCCGATTCAAATTTACCTGCTCTTGGTTTCCTGTGCCCACATAGGGAGCATCACCTAAAAAGAAATTTAATTTAATTTATTGAATTAAATGTAAAAAATAAAAAAAACTTGCCTGTCAATGCCTTCATTTCGGCCATTCCACCGGCTCCGGCACAAATGTGCAAAATTGAGGCCAACAGCAAAATTAACAGTGAAAAATGGGAAAATATTCTGCTGATTGATGACATTTTGGTGAATTTAATAGGAAATTAGGGTTCTCTATAAAATATTTGAATATTTTTTTTAATTTTATATGGAGGAAAGACCCAAAATTTATTAAAATTTCTAATTAAATTTAAGAGATATTTCTAAATAAAAAATTTAAATCTTGCAATAAATTAGATTTTATTGCTAAAAATCTATAAAAAAGTGAACAAACTTTCCATCAAATGAATAGAGCTAATATAATTGAAAGGAAAATTGTCAAAATGAATTAATTGAATTTTTTCCCCAATTCGCAGCTTTTTCAATTTAATTTCCTCAAAAAACAGTCAGAATGTAATGAATGGTGCGCGCGAAATGTTTGGCAAGGAAATTCATGACTTTAAAAAAAATTAAAAATTTAATTTTTATTTTAAAAATATGAAACACTTTTGCTTTAAGCACATTTATCTTCCTATTTCTTCCTTCTTCCCATAATTTTCCTACAACTAAATTTCTTCACGAAGCCCATTTTTTGTGGATGCGCACAAAAATTCGTATAAATTTATTGTAAAGGTGAATGAATTGGTGAGGAACAATTTTCTGAGGAGCATCCATTCTTCAAATTTACAATTGGAAGCTGAATAAAAGTAGATTTGGTGGATTCTTCCTTCCTTTTTTGGATGATTGTTTTGAAGTGCGCGCATTTTGGATGAGAATTTTTGATTGGACTAGAACATCCGCATTTCACATTTAGAAAAAAATTTTAAAAATTATTCGAATATTTAAAAAATAATAAAAATTATAAATTAAAATATTTTGACTCATAAAACAAAATTGTGTTCAATTTTGCGATTACAAAAATATCAAAATATTTTAAATATTAAGCTAATTTTAACTTTAATAAGATTGAAATTCCTTTTCTAAAATACGAAATCACTATAAATATAAAGTACTACTAGTACTAATAAGAAAAGTTTGGTTTAGGCTAGGGGCTAGGCTGGGTTTTTGGGAGGATAATTTTAAATTTTTAGAAAGGAATTTAATTTGGACGCATAACTTTTGTTGGTAAATTAATAATTATTTCTGTTATTTTTATTAGAAATTATCCATGACTTTTCCTGTATTTTGCATGGCAAAATAAGTGATTTTAATAGCCAGTTGGCTCCTTATATAGAATTTTTCAAATAAATGGCATGAATCAAAATAAATTTAATAGCCAATTGTTTACAAAAATAAATGTAGTAAATAGCAATGTTTTGTGCGCAATTTTAAAGCTACTAAAACCACTCTATTCTGACTCATCAGCCTGCCTTTACTTTTGTTGGCCCAATTTTTTGTGGCCATTCGTCAAACAGAGTAACTTCCACATTTTGGAACATTTCTGACTTTGTTGGGTGGAAATTAATTTGTAACATTTTTGCGTGTATAATTTCCGTCAACTCCTTTTTGCAGTTTCTTTGACGAAAAGCCAATGAGTGGTTGGGTGGTAATGTGTGGCCAAATGCGCAATTCGGCCAATGATGAAAAATGAAAGGGAAATTGGAAAGTTGAAGTAAGGGGTGAAGGGGTGAAAGGAACGGGGAATGGCTGGAACCGCGCAAAGAACTGTGAGCAACAGGGAGGAAGGCGTTATGACTTATGAACGATTGGAAATTTGTGAACATATTTTTTGTAGAAATATTTGTTGGTTGTTTTTGGAATTTAGATCATTCTAGTCTAGATTAATTCCTTTTTGCTGGATGAATAGATATAGATAATATAGATCTATCATGATTTCGAGTATTAATTTAATTTTTCAAATGAATATTAACCTATTTTATTAGTAACTGATATATATGAATTTAATTTAAAAAGATGGTGGCACAAGAATTAATTGATTTGATGGAAATTGGCAAAATTTGCGACCAAAAAAGCGGCATTATAGGCCAAAATCGAGCAGTTTTTATTTTTTGGCTAATAGCTTCAAAAATTGTAGATTGGTCAATACTCGAAATTCTATTATAGTCTGTTTTAGTAGATGGAACCGACAATTCTTTGTGAACAATTTGAAAATGAGATCGCGTGTATCTTTAAAATTTAGTTTCAGGAAATAAAAGTTTTGAAGATTGTGTGGAAATTTGGAATGGAATCTAATAAGGAGTGGCGAAAAATGAAGAAGATGGTCGGATGCGCGACGACCCCTCTTCAAATTTTGGAATTGGTGTGGTTGAAAAACACGCAAAAAATGAAGGAAAAAGGTTAAGGAGGAAGGGCAGAAGACGATGAAGAAAAGGGCACCGCCATCAAGAATTTTTGAGGATGTGCGCGACCCCAAATTTAATCGCTTTTTTCTCAATGCTCGTCGCCGATGAAGATCCAAAAAGCAATTTTATGTTTTGTTGAATGGAAAAGAATATGAAGAATTGTTCACAGATTGGAGGGTAAGAAATGAGCACAAAAAGATGCGCGATGCGCGAAGGCATTGAAAATTTATTGGAAATTCTAATAAAAAAAATTCAAGCGATGAATCACATTGAAAGTTGAAACTCAAGAAATTCATTAATTTTATTTCAATTTCTTTTAGAATTCTTATTAGTATAATAAGAGGACTGTCTTAGGAGTTAGGACCATAAAATAGAACAGGGAATTTAAAAATTTTTACAGGATTTTAGCCTTCAAATTCTATAGGTTTTATTTATGTAATTTAAAGAAAGGCTAATTTTTGTGTTCGTCTTCGTCTGTTATTTGTATTTTGAGTAATTGTTCATTTTTTGATCATTTTTTGGGAATCTATTACTCTTTTTTTCAATTTTTATAAAATGAGATTTTATTATATTTTTAACAAATAAAAATAAAGAAAATTATATTATTTCGAAAATTTAAAACATAATTATAATTATTCATCTCTTTCTTCAAAATTCAAATGACATTTTTCCTCCGATCCGAGTTCCGAATGCAAAAAAGATGGAAAAATCTGACTGAGAAAATTGACCTATAAATATGGGAAAAAAATAATTGTAAAAAATCAAAATTTGATATACATTTTATTAGTTTTTTTTTGCCGTTGAATGAGGCCATCAGCAATGTCAGCAAAATTTCACCATTTCTTCTTCATAATATCAAAAAGCAAAAAAAAGAGGAAAAACTGGACAAATTGATCTGGGAATGGGAAAAATTGTAGAAAGTCATCAAAATTTGGTAAATTTTTAATATGTTTTTTACTTTTTCCGTTGAATGGGGCCATCAGCAATGTCAGCATATTTTCGCCATTCCATTCAGAGATCATTCCAAATTTGCTACAATATTAAAATTCAAGTTGTTGACGAAATGTCCTTAAGGAATGGGAAATTCGTCGATTGAATTACAGTATTTTTATTTTTTGATAAATTTAATCGGAAAAAATTCCATAAAAAATTATTTAAAACCAAAAGGAAACATTTTATTTTAATTAATTAAATTTTAAATATATTTATTAAATAAACTTAATTAAAAACTTACAAAATGTGTTGTCCAGGATGTCGAAAAAAGATGAAACAATTTGGCACATTAAGAAAAAATGAATTGCCGTTTTCCATCGCTGTGAAGTGTGTGAATGTGAACATTGGTATTGGCATTGGCAACCATCCATTCATCCATCCATCC
Organism: Pratylenchus scribneri; assembly: GCA_030063045.1. Lineage (NCBI taxonomy): Eukaryota > Metazoa > Nematoda > Chromadorea > Rhabditida > Pratylenchidae > Pratylenchus > Pratylenchus scribneri. The sequence continues at coordinate 752,723 of JAQSEB010000003.1, forward strand.
ATTTGGGAGAATTGTTATTAATTTAAATAAATAAATTAAAATAAAAAACTGACAAAATTTGCTATCCATGATGCCGAAAATTGATGAAACAATTCTGGCATTCTTGCAAAATGAATTGGCCAAAAACCATTATCTGTGTTCATTTCCCGTAAAAGTGAAGTGAACATTGGCATTTGGCATTGGCATCCAACCATCCATCCATTTGGGGAATTCGACAGAAAAAAATTCACAATACAAAAAACATTCGCAAAAGTTCAAAGTCAAATAAATGTACTTTTATAGTCCCACCTAACCTATCCTATAGTCTTATTTTTCCTTTTTTTTCTATCAGTTTTTGAAAAACGGAAAATTTACGCAAAAACTTTTTTTTCTATCAGTTTTTGAAAAACGGAAAATTTACGCAAAAACTTTTTTTTTTCTATCAGTTTTTGAAAAACGGAAAATTTACGCAAAAACTTTTTTTTCTATCAGTTTTTGAAAAACGGAAAATTTACGCAAAAACTTTTTTTTCTATCAGTTTTTGAAAAACGGAAAATTTACCCAAAAACTTTTTTTTCTATCAGTTTTTGAAAAACGGAAAATTTACGCAAAAACTTTTTTTTCTATCAGTTTTTGAAAAACGGAAAATTTACCCCCTTTTTTTCTACCAGTTTTTGAAAAACGGAAAATTTTTTTTGAAAAATTGCTCAAAAAAGTACATTTTTAATCAAAATTGGATAAACAGAATCATAAGTCATAAACAACGGAATAAACAAAACTCTAAAAATGATATTTTTAAAAATATGGTGAGGAGCGCGGGGGGGTGAGGGGGGTGGGGGTGGGATTCACATTTTCAATGCACATTTGTCAGGGAAAAATTTTTTTACTTTAAAATTGAATCTTTGTTATTACCGTTGTTGTTGACGGGGTGGTCGTGGTCGGTGTCGTCGACTGGAATTATTGGATGAATAAATTGGAAATTTTAAAATTTATTTATTCGATTAAGTAAAATTTGAACATTTTTTTGAGAAAGGCTGGTTTTAATTTTTTTTTAATTTTTAATAAAATAAAAATAATAAAGTTTTAATATTAAATTTTTATAAAAAAAAATTCACCTCGTTATTGGGGGGCATGGTGCCATCCGAGCCAGAGGGGCCAGGGCCAGGCTAAAAAATGAAATGTAAATTTTTAAAAATCCATAATAAAAATTTTTATTTGACCCGAACATTTCTCCAAATATTTTCGAATTTCTTTTAGAAATTCTCGTGGCGGGAAAAATAATTCAGAAATTCTTGAGTTTTGGGAATTGCATTTTTGGTATATTTGAGGGTAAATTGAGACTCCGTTTTAATTCTTATTATTCACATCTAAAATACAAATTCGATACTACCTTTTTGCCAAGATCATTTTTGATGCTGGGCCAATTGGCAAATTCATCCAAGAATGACCCAGCTTCAAGATCGCCAGCAAATTGTTTGCCTTCTTTGGGATTGAATTCCAATACACCAAGTCCTTCTTTTTTGGCCCAGAATCGCTTTGCCGGCTTCGATTTCACATCCTTGTCAGGCTTGATCTTTTCATCCCAGCAATGCGTACTAAAAATGAAGGCAATAAATATTTGGAAATTTTTTTTAACAAATTTTATCTTAAATGAATTTTTTAATTTTTAAAATTTATTATAATAAATTATATTTTTATGGTAATTAATTTGACCATAAGATTTTGGTATGATTTTTAATTTAAGTTAAAAAAAATTAAGGGAAATAAGAGAATTTTAATGGCCTTAAAAATTCTTTCCTTTTAGTTTTGAGTAATAAAATAATTTGAATTATTTACAAAAAAATTTTTTTGAATAAATTAAATAAATTTTAAATCCGGGATATTAAAAATTTATTTTTTTGAAAAAAAATAATTTTAATAAAATTCAAATTTGGCACCAATTAAATTAATTCAAATTTTTAATCATTGAAAAAATAAAAATTAAAATTACCGCTCATTGTCGCAAATCACTCGCCATTTGTTGAAATCTGGGCCTGATGAGCATTTTCCCGGTGGCGACTGGTTAGCCTCCAGCGGTGGGCTGAAAAAAGAATTAAAAATTTGAATAAATTAATCCACGGAAATTTCCAAACCTTTCGGCATGTCCAATCCCAACAGAAAAGGTCATCAGAACGAAAAGAATTGGGGCCATCGAAATGGCAAAGTGGAAAAAGATGTTGGTCATCTTCTTCCCTAAAATATGGAAAAACGGTTGAATAATTTTATTTTGTCGAGAATTTGAATGCGAAAATTCATGAAAAATTTTGAAGAAAAGGGATTTAATGTAAATTGTATCAGGAGGGAAAATTATGTATAAAATTCCAATTTTTAATTCCTCGGGTATATTCAATTGCGGATAATGGGTATAAGGAAAATGTAGAGAAAAAAATGTTTATCGTATATATTCTTTTAATTCCCCATGGGGAATTATTTTTAAACCCTTCAAAAATAGAAGAAAATTTGTGGTCTAACTCCCTAATTTATGGACATTTTTGAACAAAAATAGCGGATTTTATAGAGTTTTAGGGAATTAAGAAAATGGAATAAAAAAGTTTCACCCTGTCCGGAGCTTATGGCCCTCAAAGTCGAGGGTGGGGAATTATTAGAGAGTGGGGAATTAAAAGAGTTACTTATTAAATTAATTTAATTCAGAAAAAATTAAAAAATATGATGCCATTTTAGAGAAGGGGAAAATTATATAGGAATGAAAATGATATTTACGTGGAATAAAAATTGTATGAATTTTATGGGAGGAAAAAAGTAAAATGAACAATTTGGCGGTGGAATAAAATTAGGAAGGGAACTGCTGGTTCGCTTTTGGATGAATTTGGATGGGGCCGGCAGGGACAGGCAAAATTTTCTAGGTGGATGATTAAGCCAAAAATTAGGGAAAAATGGAACACCGTATTCATTGCCGTTGGCCCGTCCGGGGTCAATTCCACAATAGATAAAAGACAGGGTCAATGTGGTCAATTCCACAATAGGGTCAATGTGGGCGTTTTCGACTTGTAATAAATCAGAAACTGGTTTTAGACCCTACAAACCTATACCATTTTGTAGATCTCATCAAAACGCATCGAATGGTATATGATTTGTCTTGGTTTGGGCCAAAATTAAAGAGTTTAAAACTTAAAACAGGAAAAGATGGTTTAAACGGTTTAATACCCTTTAATTTGGATCAAACCATGACAAATTATAAACCAATCGATGCGTCTCGATGCGATCTACAAAATGGTATAAGGTTTTTAGGGTCTTAAACCGGTTTCTGATTTATTATAAATCGAAAACGCCCACATTGACCCTATTGTGGAATTGACCACATTGGCCCTATTGTGGAATTGACATAGCACCCCGTTGGCCCGCTCCATTTTTTGGGTGGCGGGAGGTGGAGGGGCGATGATGTGATTGAGTGAATGAATGGAATGAACGAATTTTGTTCCCAAAAATTTTAAATGTGCTCGGCTACAATTATTTTTGGTCCAATTTTGGCCGAATTGATGATTTGTATTTTTTTTAAATGAATTTGGGCCATACTGGCTTCCAAAAAAACAAATTAAAAATATATTCGTCATTTGGGAAAAAATATTTGAAAAAGATTTTATTTATTAATATTATTACGATTTATTAAATAATATAATTTATTTACAAGACTTGATGAACTTGGAACAATTATAATTTTTTAACTTTCCATATTTCGTTCTCATTCATTTTCATTTCATTCCATGTTGAAAGGAAAAATGTTTTTTGTTCAATTTTAATTTAAAATATTTAAATATTTTTCAAATATAAGTAAAGGAGGGTCAAGATTCGAAACGGAATAAAATAAAATTAATCTAAAAGTCATAATTTAAGTCGGAAATATTTTAATAAATGAAAATGTGAAAAACAATAAGAAATAAGCACTAAAATTAAAATAAACCGGTTGAACTCTAAGCATTTTTTTCAAATGTATTTTGTTTTAATAAATTGAAAAAAGCAAAAAAAAAAACAGCTTTGCCAAAAAATCATTATGGAAAAAATGTTTGAATAATTTTAAAAAAATTTGGGGGGCTCAGCCGGCTTCATCGATCAAGGAGACATTGCAATGTGCATTGGGCCGGCCATCCACCGATGATTTCCTTTGACCAACATTTTCCATCCATCTGTTTCCATCTCCATTTTTTCCAATATGCGATAGAATGTCGAAATTTCGTTGGTTTGCGCATTTTCATTTCTTCATCATCCTTTCATCACTGCTGTCCGCCTGCTGCCACAAGGAATGTACCTTGACCTCTGCCTATGGGCACCAATTCCCGCTGAACCCCACAACGTCGAAAAATTACAGGGCGTATATATAGAAGCTTTCCATTACACTGAAGATTTGTTTATGGAAAGCAGGGCAGGGGACCAAACTAAAGGAAAAAAGGAATGACCAATGCCCATTTATTCAGCATTGTCTCTCTCCCTTTCTCCCATTTCTCTGCCCTTCCCCACTGGCCAGTCAATTCAGCGCGTTGACCCCCAAATTTAACAGTGGAAAAATTGTATGGGAAACAAAGTGAAGGGGCCCTTTTATTTAATTTTCCATATAAATGTTTAATTAGAGTATTCCCAAATATGCCTGTTGCTGTTGTTTTTGACATTTTAAAGCATTGCTTAATGGAATCTTTTTGAATTTTATTCTCCACACAAATTTATACATAATCGACCATTTCCATTAATTAATTGTTTTCGCCTTAATTCATAATTCATGGACAATTTAAATAAATTATTTTGATGATGGAGTTATGAGAATTTTGGAGTTTTACTCATCAATTTCTTGAACACTTTTTGATTAGATTATTGAATCAAATTTGGTAGAAAAATTAAATCAAATTGAAGGAAATTCAGAATTTGATGAATGTATTCATCCGATTGACGACCAAATTTTTATAAAATCGCTGTTTTCCATCATAATTTTGATGAAAAATCCAAGAATATTTATATCATAACTAAAAATGTTTTATCTGACACAATTTTTCAATTTCCAATCCATTCTAATTCTGTCTTAAATTTACAAACATTTTAAAACATAAATTATTTGAAAAAAAATTTTATATCCAATATTTATTTCCAAATTCATATATAAAAATTGTGTATGTGTTTATGATTGATTTGTGCTGCGGCAATAAAATAAAATACATATAAAATTATATTTGAATAAAATAAAGAAAATTGATTGATGGAAAAATTGCCAAGAAAATACATATTTTATTTATGGACAAAAGTTGAAAATGATGGAAATATAAATTAAATATATCCGGGAATAAATGATTGATAATATTGATTTTCTAACAATTCCTTGATCGTGATATTTAGGTGGGACTATAAAGGCCATAAAATGAGGTTGAATTGGGGAATTTGTATGTTTTTATTCATTTTATTTGATTGAATTCTCGAATAAATTATTCCAACTAAATACTATAAAATAATAAATAAATTAGATGAGGCATTGGATTCTAAATCCTATAAATTTGAAATAAATTTATGGTGGGCAGATTTTTCAAGAAATTGATAGGCATTTACGAATTTAAGGATAAATATCGATTAGATAAAATTTAAAATTTAAATTAATATTAAAATTTCCAATCGATATCCTCAAGAACTTAAATACCAAAAACACCGAATTTCCAATGAAAATTTTGTGATTTGAATTAAATGTTGAAAAATTTACATAAAATGAGGAAAATTGAGGGAATGAAAGGAAAGTGTGTCAGGAAATATATGGTAAAGTGGACAGAGCACCCGCAAATTGACCAGTTTGGACTTTGGAGACGACATTTTCTTGGGTTTTTGTTCATCATCAAATGCCGAAAATCGACAGATTTGGACACACAGAGGGAATCTGAAAATTTTGTTGAATATTTAAAAAATTTATAATTAATTTTTGGGTATTTATTTTTTAGCTAATTAATTTTTAAATGAATTTTTAAAATAAAATTTTTTAAATTTTGGAAAAATTGGATCTCATAAAAAAATTTTGATAAAATTTATACATTAAAAAATTAAAAAAAATGCTGAATATTTTTTTTAATTTTTTGTATTAAAAAATTTTATTAAATTTTAATTCCCAAATTTCACCAAAAAATGCTCACCAATTAAACAAATTGTGCGTCCAAAATTGGCGAAAAATGTGTTGCCTCATTTCTTGTTGGCAGCAGCGGCCGCAGCCATTGCCTGCCCAAATTCGAAGCTCAATCCGCCCAACATTGGTGTTTTCAGGGAATCCGGTGATCGTTGATTGCCGGCACCGCCTTGAATTGCCGAAGAAAATTTGTTCGGTGTTTGAAGTGCAGCCAACTGACTCATGAATGGGAATGGGGATTGGCCGGCCAGTGGAAGACCTGAATGAGATATGATTTTTAAAAGGAATTTAAATTTTTTTGTAAAGAAAATAAAATCGTATAGGATTATTGGTGGTCCGACAATTGGGCAGTGCGACAATTCGGCAGTACGACAATTAGGCAGTGCGTCAATTCGGCAGTGATTTTTTTTGTAAAAAAATATGTATATAAGGGTAATCGATGATGGGGAATCCGAATATCGTATTAGTTTTTTAATAAAACAATTTTTTAAACCGTTTTCGGTATACAAACCGGTTTGAAACAATCTGAACTTTAGTATTTTGGGTCATATTATATACCCTTCGACGCGTCTTGACGACCTGATCACGAATCTGTCATTGGTTTCGCATAAAACCCAAAAATAAAAAAGTTATGACCATTTTAGTCATGAAATAAGTACTTTATGCAAATTTAAGGTCATAACTTTATTTTTAGGTGTTATGCGAAACCAATGACAGATTCGTGATCAGCTCGTCAAGACGCGTCGAATGGTATATAATAATATGACCCAAAATACTAAAGTTCAGATTTTTTCAAACCGGATACCGAAAACGGTTTATAAAATTGTTTTATTAAAAAACTAATACGAAATACGATATTCGGATTCCCCATCATCGATTACCCTTATATACATATTTTTTTAATAAAAAAATCACTGCCGAATTGTCGCACTGCCTAATTGTCGTACTGCCGAATTGTCTCACTGCCCAATTGTCATGGAACCAAGTTTGCCGATATTAAAAAATTAAATTTCCGATCAACACCCGAATTTGTGAACCAAATCAATTTTCAATATATAAATATATTTTTTGTTAGCAAATTTGATAATATTTTATTGCTCTACTTTGGAATCATTGATTAAACAAAGAATTAGTAAATTTGATAAAAAAAAAATTAAAATTGGGTAATTTTTGTTTTCTGGCTACAACTTTCTGACCAATTTATATTTTAATCAAATCATTTTTGATGTCAAAAAATGCTCTATAAAAAGAGATATTAAACCAATGGTATAAGAATTCTATAATTGGAAAATTACTACTAAAATAGCCATGGGCCAAATTCGAGTTAATTTTATTCCATAAACTTTTAATTTAAATTTTTATTTTTCTTTTTTTCCAATGAGAATTAAGAAATTTACTTAACGTCATTCACACCCTTAGTCCCAGAAATTAATTTAAAAAAAATAATTAAATGAATTGAAAAAGGAAAAAAACTCGCCTGGCGACGACAACATTGCCAACGTATGGGCAATTGCCATATTTGAGGTAGGCGGGAATTGGAAAAGGGAAGGTGGCTGCTGTTGAATTTGTTGCGGTTGTTGTTGCGCAAATGGTGTATTTGGCCCATTTGTCAAATGGTTGATGAATGCCGAAATCACTGCCGAATTTGAGACTTGATTTTGCAGCGGGGTTCGCATTTGTTGTCCACCTGCTCCTACAATGCCCATTCCATTCAAATTTGCGGTGCTGGCATTTGGAGTGGTCAATGCACTGTGCAGCTGGCTGTAGAATTGGGCGGCACTCAATGGTGCTGTGGTGGTGGATGATGTGTGAATATTGTTGGCATTGTTGGTGGCGGTTGTGGCAAATGTGCCACCAATGCTGCTGTTCGGCATTTGATAGGAGCCAATATTGCCCAAGGTATTATTGTTATTTCCGTTGCCATTGGCATTGTTTGTTGCATTTTGGTTTACTAAAATTGGATGATTTAAAATAGGGATTTTATATAATTAGAATTTTTTTAAAAATAAAAAAATAATTTCATATGAGAATTTTAATTGATTATTGTCTATTAAAAATTTAAATTCATTGCCTAAATTTTGGATTTAGACTGCTAAAAAGTAAGAGGGAATTCGGGGTTTAATTAATTATATTTTATGAGAAAATATTAATTTAAATTTCCCATAAAATCATTTAATTTACCTAAATTTTTTGGAGTTAAAACATCACTATTTTTTTGCCATAAAACTTGACCTTGATACAGTTTTTAACTATTGGATTTTTATGATAACTATAGACCTATGATGGAGATAAATTAAGGAAAGAATTTATTAAACAGGATAATGCTTAAAATTAAACCAGATTTAACCAAAAACTAGTACAAAAATTTTAATTTCTCATTATTTTTTTAAAATTTATTTTTGACTCATAAGAAAATCGATTATTATAAAATTCCTAATAAAATATTTTGTAATTTATTTATTCGAAAAATGTAGCCTAATTTGACCAAGTTTTATGGCTTAATAAATGTTGGATATTCCCTTAATTTTAATATATTTTGCCTTTTAAGAAATTCGATTATTTGAAAATTTCCCAATTACATATTTTTTATTAATTTATTCGCCCAAAAATAAAACTAACCACTTGGGCTGAGTGTGGCCACAATGTTGCTGGCCAATTGGAAGGCAGCAGCCTGTGCGGCCAACGGAGATGCCAGCGCAGCCAATGGCGAAGCGGCATATGGATTTGAATTGGAAATGGCGGACAATGCGGACAACAATGGACTTTGTTGTTGTTGTTGTTGCTGATGATGTTGCTGAAGGGCGAATAGAAGTGGGGATGAGGCAACCATTTGGCTCATTTGGCCAGCCAAATTCGAGACTGGCGTTGGTGCCGGAGGATTGTTCACCGAGGTTAAATCCAGGGGGTGAGGGGCGCCTTTTCGACGAAGCGTTGGACCTGGAATTTATTTTTGGCTCATTTTTGGAAGGAATTATTGGATCAAAAATTAATTCTTTTTTCATTTGAAAGAATAAGAATAGTAACTTTATAAATTTATAATAAATTAAATATAGAAAAAGAGTATTATTAGCATTTTTTCGATTGGATATGTTATGCCAAAAGCTGGGAATTCGCGTCAAAATCAAACGAATTCCCAGCTTTCGGTTACCGGATTCATGGAAATCGGAAATTCCGGTTTTCGGGGTAACAGATATAAGGAGAATCAAAATAGAGCTGAAGTGAAGGTTTCTAATTTTTGATAAAAAAATTTCTATTTTTTTTTTTCATATTTTCCATAAAAATAGGTATAAATGAATGACCCTTTCATTTAATTAATTCAAACACTCAAATATTTTTTTATTAATTTTCAAAACCTCTTTAAATTTTAAGCTCATTTTTAACCTAAAAAGAAGTTATTTGGAAGTCCTTTTATATAATTGATTTAATTTATTTGATTTCTTTTTCTTAAATAAATAGCTTTTTTCCATTTGGCATAAATGATTTTCTTTTTTAACTCACCGTTATTTCCAATTTTCGTTGCAGGTTCGTCCTGTGAACTTTGCCTTGGTTGGCCTCCAATCATGCCTGCTGGTTGATTATGGCCCATGTTCCCAAAATTGGACATATCCGTTGGACTTTTCCTCTTCCGATTTTGCTTCGCTTTTTCCGATGGTAGAGGTTGTCCGGCCGATGTGGATGCCATCGGATTGTGCATGGAATTGAGGCCAGGCTCCTCTTTGATCTCCTTGATTTGAATTCCACCATAGAATGGTCCACCTAATGTTGTGAGACCATTGCCTACTGGAAATGTACAGCTGTTGTTCATTCCGCTGTCAATGCTCACTCCGCCACTGCTCACTCCGCTGGTACTATTCACACTGCCCGTTGGACTGCATGAACTAAAATTTAATTAATAAATTTGGAATTATTTCCATTTTACAAGTGCTTTACAAATTTAGACTTAAAATTGAATGGCTTAAAATTTTTAAGCCACTTTAAAATACGTTTTAAAATTGAGTTCGGTCGAATTTCGGTAACCGAAATTATATTAGTCCATTTTATTTCATAAGAGTTCAACTCTATTAATATTAGAAATTAGAATAGATATTTTTGTAGAGAATAGGCCAGTATTAAAATATTCATCTTAATGATTATTTGATGAGGAAAACTGTGCGAAAATTTTTATTTTTTAAAATTTCATCTATTGAAATATTTAATCACAAAAATTTTCCCCACCTATTAGCCGGTGAAGGCGTCAATGTTGTGCCGTTGTTGACCGTCAAGCCACCAGCCATCCGATGATGTGGATGGTGGTTGTGGTGATGGAGCCCATTTGCCGATCTTGGAAGATTCAGTGAAGTACCGTTGCCCGTGGATTTGGTCGGTTCACTAATGATTGTGGATGTGGCTGAACAGGATGGAATGGTACGATGAATGTTGTTGGATGATGAGGATGGAGGCGGTTGAAGAGAATGATCTAAAAATTTTGGGAAATTTTATTATTTTTTATGTAATTTAATTTGGAATTTTGGCATAATTTAAAATTTATCTTGCTAATACATCACTCTAATTGTATTTGGAAAAATAGTTGATTTAATTAGAAATCTTAATAAGGGTGAAATTAAATCAGAACGGATGGAATTAAAATCAGAACAGGCGGAATTATTAAAATCAGAACAGGCGGAATTATTAAAATCAGAACAGGCGGAATTATTAAAATCAGAACAGGCGGAATTATTAAAATCAGAACAGGCGGAATTATTAAAATCAGAACAGGCGGAATTATTAAAATCAGAACAGGCGGAATTATTAAAATCAGAACAGGCAGAATTATTAAAATCAGAACAGGCGGAATTATTAAAATCAGAACAGGCGGAATTATTAAAATCAGAACAGGCGGAATTTTTTATCAATGTGTTTGAAGTGTCAATGTCAGAAAATTCAGTATTAATATTCGTTTAAATTTTCTACAATTTTTCCTTACTTTCATATCGTCCATTCTCATTGTTGTTGTTGTTGGTATTTTGCCTTTGCCCTTGGCCATTCACATTCAACCCGGCTTTATTCATTGCAAGGAGCACCACTTCGGGATTGCACGGCGCTTCATTACTTCCCAATCCTGTGCCAGCGCCTCCTCCATTGTTGCCATTTTTGGCATCCATCACAAAACGGTATACAAATTTTTGGCCAATCACTTTTTTGATGATATTTTTGTCATAGTAATAGCGAAGGGCACGGCTCAATTTATCGTAGTTCATGTTGGGTTTGCCTTTTCGTGTGCCCCATAATCGAGCGACTGCTTCCGAGTCGTGTAACTGGAAAAATGAATTATTAAAATTAATCTTATAAAGGACGGGATCATTTATAGAAACTTTTAAAATTATATTTATTTTATTTTGGGATTTAAATTTATGGCTTTCATTAAATTTTACATAAGAATAAAATTCAAAAACTCTAATTTCTTTCTTATTTTATATTTACTAATAATTACTGATATGGTGCATTAATTTTGGTACAAATACAAAATTAAAAATAAAATTTATATAATTCGCTGATAATTTGTGTGAAAAGTCTGATCAAAATTATTATCATAAAACTATGCCGATTTTTCATAAGAAATGTATCCTACATTTTTCTTTATTAAATTTATGATTTTATTAACGCAAAAATTTTTGAAAGGAATAATTAATTATCTTTTTAGGTTTTTGATAAAAAATGATTGCAAAAAATTAGTTATGCAAATTTAAGATTCTATACTTTTTCAACCAATTTTAAATTGTTTACTTGCCTTGAATTCGCCTTCCGTGTTCGTCCATTGAATCAAATCAGGATGATCATTGGCTGCCAATAATTCCAACAAAAATTGCCAAAGTGTCACATTGGAATCGACACCAGCACCGCTAGAAGCCGAATTCGACACAATTCCATTCGTTGATTGCAATTGGCCAAACATTGTTGCGGTGGAATATGGAGTGGCAGATTGTGGTGGATTTCCTCCTCCGTTTCCAGCAATTTTTGGTGGGGAAAAATTCGACGAAGCCAATGAACTGTGACGTCGAAGTGCCAATTGTGGATTGGCTGGGCCCAGAGGTTGCCGATGGATTGGATTGTCCAAAAGTGTGGTCTAAATTTAGGGAATAATATAGAATGATGGATTTGAAAGGAAATAAAAAATTTTTATTCCCAAGAAAAAATCTGAAAAAAAAATATTTCAAAAATTCCACTCGATTTAAAAAAAAATATTTCAAAAATTTCACTCGATTTAAAAAAAAAATTCAAAAATTCCACTCGATTTTTAAAAAAAAATATTTCAAAAATTTCACTCGATTTTTAAAAAATATTTCAAAAATTTCACTCAATTCAAAAATTTCGCTCGATTTTTAATTTCAAAAATTTCATTCAATTTTTAAAAAGTATTTTAAAAATTTCACGTGAATTTAAAAAAAAATATTTCAAAAATTTCTACTTCAATTTTAATAATCTTGAGTTTTAATCAAATGCCCTCCGGCGGGAATGTTTGCGTCCAAGTCAAAAAGAAATTGAAAGAAAATTGCCTGTTGGCCATAAGAAATCTATCCCCCTTTTAAAATTGTGCCGTGGCATTTCCCGGAAATGCGCGGATTTCCGACCTCATCGCTAGCTGACTAATAAACCCTCCGCATCCCATTCCCCCAAGCCCCAATGGTGGTTAAAATCCATTAAAATTGGCGTCGATGGGATTAAATCAAAGAGAGGATTTCGGTTTGTTTTGTAACCTTTCCATTTCCCTATAGCCCTAGGTGGCAATAATCCGCTGCCGCCCTTTTGTGAAGCCGTTTGCCCTCTCTTTCCTTACGCAATCCACAAGTCAAATCCAATAACAATTAAATGAATGAATGGTTACAAATACAAACCCAAAGCCTGATCATTGAATAAAAAATTGAGGAATATCTAATTCATCGAAAAATGGTTCATAAGTTTATCCTAAGGTCACAAAACTTATATTTTTTCGATGTATCTCGTAAAGATAAATAATTAGATTATAGTATATTTTTGATTAGGGTTTAACCAATTTAAAATTTGTTTTGAACCAAAAAAGTAAGCCGAGTTTAACCGTTTAATACTCTTTAATTTTGACTAATTTATAATTTAAATAAGAAGTGTGCATAGATTTATTGATTGATTTTGAAATAAAAATCATAAAACAGTTTAGACGGTTTAATATCCTTGAATTGTAATCAAACTATGATAATTTATTTACCAATCAACGTGTTTTGATTAGATTTATCGTTAGGCTATAGTGTTTTTATAGTAAATCAACAATTATTTTGGCCTTTGGCGTCATATACTTTTTTCGGTAATTTCAGTGTTTTTCCGACAAATTAAATACCACCATCCAAAGATGTCATTCCTTTCATAGTCTACCAATTTAAAAAACCAGTATTTATGGCTTTATTAAAATTCAAGTTAAAATAGGCTAAAAAATTACCAAAAAATAAACAAAACACACCTGCTGAATTGACGGTGGGCAATTTTCTTCCTTCTTCACCGCTGGCTTCAAATCGCCTTCACTTCCGAATAACATTGGCTTTTCCTCCAACAATGCGGACATTTCACCCGAAAAGGGTTCAAATTTAGCAAATGGTTCAAATTTGCGGGGCAATGGCGTTGTTCTCTGCTGTTGTTCTCCATTGTTGGTGTAAAGTAACAATTCATGATGCTGAAGGCTGGCTGGTCGACCGCCTCCTCCACAAATTCCATTGCAATTCTGTTGACCACCATTTGATGAGTGACCGCCATATTTGCCAGCAGCAGCCTCAATCGATGCGGATGAAGCACGTCGAAGTTGGCTGGCAGGTCGCGCGGAATGTGGCCGTGTGAATGCGTTGAATTGTTGGCCAATGTTTTGGCTGGTTGCAGTGGCCATTGATGTGGAATTTACGGCACAATTTGAATTGGAATTGTCCGAAATTGTGTTCATATTTGGAATGGAAACGGAGGCGGACAATGTGGCAGCCGAAGTCGTGGAAGGTGCCATTGTGGAGGATGTGTTGCAGGAATTCTGGAGGCTGTTGATCAGAAAGGATGGTGACGCTTGTTGTTGTTGCCTGTTAAAAAGAAAAAATTTTATTGATATCAATATTTTTAAGGAATATATTTTTCAAAAAGAAGCTCAAAATCAAAAGCAATGTTTTTTATCAATTTTTTGTTGATTTTTTAAATAAATTTTTATATCAAAATATATCAATATTCTGTCATTTTTTGTAAAGAATACACATTTTGGCAATTTTTAAAAAATATATAAAAAAAATTCCTTTTTTGGAAAAAAATAAAAAAAATTTGGAATTTTTAAATTGTAAATTTTTTTAAAAAATTTATTTTGAAAATTTTTAATTTTGGAAATTTTTTGAAAAATTAATTTTGGAAAATTTTGAAAAATAAAATTTTTAATAAAATAAATATTTTAGAAATTTTCATCAATGCTTCGCCTACATTTTGCCATTTATTTCAATATTTTATTAATTTTATTTCAATAAAAATCCCCTCTCTACCTATTAAATTGTTGTTGCTGATTTCGAATATCGGACACAACAAATTGTGGCTGCGATTGGCCTAGCAACAAATGCGATGAATTCGTCGAGAATTGTGGTGCCAAAATGGCACTTCCACCGCCTCCAGCAAATGTGCTGGTGAAGAGGGGGAATTGTGCGGGCATTTGCTTTTGCCTTTGATTGAATGTTTTGGATTTGGGAGGAAATGTGTTGAAATTTTGTTTAATTTGTTGCTTAAAATCGAGGTAGATGGATGGCGAGGAACTCCAATTAAAATTATCAAGGTGATTTTGTTGAAGCAGATTTGGAACAACGGAATTGATCAAAATGTTGATTTGTGAATCTGGAAATTAAACAAATTATTTTTATGTATTTTAAAATGTGGAAATATTCGCGAAAATTGGACGAAATTGTTAAACGGAGTGAATAAAATAACTGGCACATTTTTTAATTAATAATTTGGATTTATTTATGGCTTATTAATTTGAAATGAATTAGTTTAATTGCAAAAAAGGTAAAACATTGGGCTTAATTTCAATTAAATGCTGTTAATTAGATAATATTTAAATTAATGAATTACTCGAATGGAATTTGGTTTTAAATAATTAATTTTTGCTCACTGTCAATTAGATGATAGTTTTGCCTTTTTGCAGCTATAATTTATTCGCAAAATTGTATATTTTTTTAGGGGGGGGGGGGGGATTTTGGACTTTGAATATCAAAATAATATCAAAGTGGCCTAAATTGCAAAAAATAATGGCCATTGGATTCGCTTGCCCTACAATTAATTGATATGGTAGGGCACTCTCCCGTTGATGTATGAATGAGAACATTGCGCGGGAATCACACACGGTTGGTGTGCCTTTTTTCCCAATTGTGGCCTCTGCCTCCTGGCAACAAAACCCCAATCCCATCCCTTCACAAAACTCCTTTTCCCCTCCGCTTTATAAGGTTTGGCCATTGGCATTGTTAGGGCACAAAAATGCCGCGAGCGAAGCAGTGTACAAAAGGGAAGGAGGGGGCGGCACAATGGAGAAGGAGGAAAGGGAAATGAAAAGGGAAGAGCGGAAATTGGGAAAAGGCCGAAAATGCATTGGAATTTGAAGCAGAAAAATGTGGAAATGAAACGGATTTTTTACCGCATGCCTCCAAATTTGACCGAATGCCTCCAAATTTGGTGGTGCCAAAATTGGATGAGATTTGAAGTGCGAATCTAAATTTGGCATTTGCACAAAAATAAATCTATTCATCATGTGTTGAACCTCACGAAATTTAAGTGGAAAAAAGGTTATTGTGCGAGAATTGGAGGCTATTCTTGTGAGGAAATTGGCATAAATTTGGAAGTGTGTCATTTCCATATTTAGAGGTTTTGGTTAAATTTAGACTAATTTATTTTTGGCCTAGTTCTTCTAATAATAAGCAGATTTCTATGAATCTTTAGCATTAATTTACGTTTTGTAATTAAGCAATATTTGGCTGCCACTCATTTTAGAGATTTATCATAATTAGAGTTTTTTGGGAGGGGGGGGGGGGGTAACTTTTGGCTGCAATTGGCCAAGTTTGGCCCAATATATATTTTGTAAAAAATAAAAATTGTTAGTTGCTGCCATTTTCCTTTGAATTTAGTGAAAGGAAAGATAAGAAATATATTTTTTGTAATAAATTCAGCTTCTGGCTCCTATGGAAAAAAGTGCCGGAGAATTTTAGGGCACACGGCATAAAGGTAGGGCTAGGGGGATTGTAAAAGTTCAGAGGTTATCGCAGGCAAAATGCACACAAAAAGGTGATGGGCTGCTATGTGGGTGGACGGATGGACGAATGTCACCGATGAAAATGAAAATTTTTTTCGGTGGACGGCGAACCCCGGGCCAATACAAAAAAGTGAATGAATGGATGGACGGCACACCGGGGGAACTTACAATGTTGCTGGGGAAAACGTTAATTGAATTTTTTTTAGGGCGACGGAAGAGGATGAATTTCCCCTTCCACATTTTTGGATTGACGGATGGACATAAAAATTGTGGACAGATTGGGCCTACGGATGGGGAAGAGGATGAAGAATTTTTTTTGGTGGATTCGCCGGACACCCCAAAATAATATTCATCGCCGGCGATGATCGGCGACAGAGAATGGACCGGCGGAAAATGTGGGGAAAATCATTTTTGGGATGATGATTAGGGCATTTTTTGCATAATCCCTTTTGGACATGCATTGGATTAATTTATTGAGGGACAGTGGGGCTGATGAATGATTGGTGACCAATGATCAATGGGGCATTTTTGATCATCAATGGCATTTTTGAAGAAATAAAATTATGGCAATTTTTTGGGGAATTGAGATAGGGAGGAAAGAAATAAGGGAAAAAATAATTTTTAATTTGAAAAAACTTTTTTCCGAAAATTTTAAAAATTTTCGAATTTTTAATGAATCGAAAATTTTTTAAACATTTTGGTGTTTTTTTATTTATTAAAAAGTTGAATTAATCGAATGAATTATTATTTTGTTATTATGATCACAATTTCAATTTAAAAATAGCGGAGGCGTTCAAAATACAAAAAATAGAGTAAAAATAAACTAATAATTAGGCTAATTAGGCCTATGGGACATTTGTTGGCAGAATTCAGCAGAAAAGATTAGCTTATCTTTAGGCTTTTACATTTTTTTTGTGATTATAAAAAATGAAAAATAATTGTTTTTATGATATTTTTATTTTGAAGGAATTGATTTATTTTAATGAAGATTTTGTCGTACAAACCATCATAAATCTGGGTATTTTTTTAAGCAAATTGCGCCGAAAACGTACATTAGCCAATTTTATAGGTTCAATCTCAAAATTCTATTTCAAAAGTGTGGCCCAAAATGTCAATCTATTTTTCTTTTGTGACCATGTGAATAATTTAGTCAATTTGCAGATTTTAAATTTGAAAAATGGCAAATAAAAATTAGCATTTTTTGTTAAAGTTTTGAGTTATTTTTGAATTCACCCTCCTTAAATTCATGCGGAGAGCAGCTGCTCCTTTGATGGCTTTTAGTCAAATTATTAGAATTGAAAATGGCAAGGACAAAAAAAAGACAAAAAAGGAAAGAGGTTGGAATAAGGAATGTCCTAGGAAATTTAGGGCCAATGGAAAGTGTGGCCATAAACCGAAGGGAAGGGCCAAATGACAAGGGGAAGGCCAAAACTAGAATGGGGAGAAGGTTGATGATAAGTGGAAAAGGAAAGGGGAGAACGGTTGGTTGGTATTGGGAACACACAAAATAATTGGCATTGGCACACGCCGTGGAATGCGGAGGAAAAAAGGAGGGAATGGATATTATTGAGTGGTCGATGTGCCATGAAATAAGTGCCCCGCGTCGCGTGAATCGACAAAAAACCGACTCAAAAGGTGCCGACAGGAAATGCCAGTGTCTCTATCTGGTGCCATCGAATGCTTCTTTCTCGCTTTGCATATCTCTGGCCATATCCTTGGCCCCAAATTGGACTTAGGTCCGGTTTCTTTTGAAGGCTTTTCCTCTCTCTATTCCCGTTCTCAGCATTCATTCTCTATGCCAATATATCCGGCCGGCATTTTCCTCCTTTCTATGCCCTTGTCTTCCCTATTTGACATGGAACACAGTTCGTGGCGCTGTGGAAATGCGGCATTCTTTATACTCTTTAACCAAAAGCTTAATGCCAATGCTAATGACAGAGGGCAGAAAAGATGTCAAAACTGTTGCCAACGCATTCCTTGGCCATTTTTCCATTAGTGGCTAGAGCCTAGCCTCTTTATCAGTTAGAGATCTCCTCAAGTCGATGGAATATAGAGAATGCTTCATGCAAATATATAATGACAGCCTTTTAGCCGCTTAACCCGCCATTGGCATTTGCCAAGCTGCCAATTCGGCTACCTTTTTTCATTGTTGAACCTTTGGCCACATCGGTTGAATTCTTTCTTCTTTGGCCAACTTTTATCCCTTATTAGGTCAGGCAAGTTTTTCCCCACGGTCAACTAGTGCACAAAATATGTGTTCTCTGTACTGCTCACATTATCTCAAGCCCGCGTGACGAGGGTGGCATAACAAAATTGAAGGCACTTGGCCAAATAGCGCCATAGTAAAGAGGGTCACCCATTTTACGTCCGAATTTATCCCACACTCTATCAAAGCCAAGGCCATCTATTCATTCTCCTGCCAATATTCGTTGAATATTTTGGCAGAATGGAGAGCTCATTTATTAGCTTATTAGAAGTATGATGGATGGCATTAGATCAGGAATAAGGAAATTGTGGCCAATTTAGTAGGGAGGTACCGATGAGGGGCTGATGGGGACGTTTAGCACGGTAAATTGTTCGTTTTATGAACTATGGAAACTAAAGTTTTGGTCCCGCCTAAGCGAGGTGTGGAAAATGAATTAGGGAAAAATCTCGCATTTAATTGACTGCCATTATGTTGTTATTGATAATGGCATTAAATCCACAAGGCAAAAAGGAGCTATTTGTATCCCTTTTCCGGTTGGCCTATGATAAAGAATGAAATTTATTGCGGTGAGGTGAAATGGTTGCCACTAGTCAATGTCAATGAGAAGGACGGGGCTGATGGGGCGGTGACATAGCAAACCGTGTTCGCTGTATATTCTGAACTCATTTAAAGTGTTGCCCTTGGAAGAGTGTGCAGAATGAAAGAACGTATTTTGGAAAAATGCCACATTTAAGCTGCCCACTGTCAGCTTGTTGACAGTGGCAAATTGTTCGCCTTTTCCGGTTGGCCTTTGACAAAATGGATTTTCCGGCCAAAAGGCGCTTTTTTAGTAATTTTTAACCAAATATTTTTCTTAAGATGCAAAACAAACATCATTTAAGAAAGGAATTTTTGAACTTTTTTTTGTTTTAAAATGGAATAATTTTGGGGATGATTCCATTTGGGTTCTTCTGCTCCATTGGGCCAAAAATAAAGCATTCATTGTCTATTTTTATTCGCCTACTTTGCTGGTTGAGTTATTCGCATATTTGTAATTTGTATGAAACAGTGGGCACTGGGTATATTTTTATGCTGATGCGTGGACTTATTGGGGTACTTGTATGTTATCTACCTCTAGATTTTTTGGCTCACCTGGGGGAAGGTACCGGTGATCCCCCGATGATCCCCATGGGTCATCCGGTTTAGGGTTAGGGTTTTTAGGGGATAGGTTATCATTTCACTTATCTCTAACCCTAACCCTAATCACCTTAACTAAGAGGAGATTCAGGTGAGCCAAAAAATCTGGAGGTAGATAACATACAAGTACCTTTTTTGGCCGGAAAGGAACAATTTATAGTATGGAATGGGCCAATGGCCAATTTGAAGGCAAAAATGCGAAGGAAAATTGGAGGTGAAAATGAGAAAAAAAAATGAGGAGGAGGGGAGGAAAACGCCAATTTGGAAAAGGCCACCACTTTTGCTTGTTTTAATTGTAGCAGTGCGCAAGATTTAAATATAAAGATGGAAAATGGCCAAAGAAGGAAACGGGTGGAAGATGCAAAAAAAGGGAAAACTGTGGGCGGATAAAAGGAGTGAAATTCGCATGACTGTAGGGCACAAAATTTGTTGTTGGTTCAAAAATGGAAAATTGGAATTGGTTTTTCGTTCTTTCACCCCCAAAAATTCTCAAAAATGGAGAATAAAATAAAGGGAATGGAGGATATTTTATTGACAGATGCAAAAAGGGGATATGGCAATGGCATGAAAAAAGACAAAAGAATGAACTTAAAATGGAAGGCATAAATGAATAATAGAACAGAGAACGGCGGTGAGTTCTTTTTGGGTGCAGCCTGTAGCCTGAATTTTCATTGGGACAACTTGTTGCAATTTATTATAACTAATTAAATTAAATGAATTATTATGATTTGTATCAAATTAAATAGCAGACACTTTTGGCTATCAAATTATTTTAAATTTATTTAAATTTCTTTTAGAATTGATGTAGTTATGCAAAACCATTTTTAGTATGACAATTATTGTATATTGACAATATTTTAAGTGTTTTTTGAACATAACTTAGTCTAATTTGAACCAATTTAAATAAAATTAACATAATTTGAAAGCCAAAAAATCTTCTCTTTAATTTGATATAAAAATCACCAAAAAAGGTTTTTAATCTTTTATTATTAATATTATTGGCGTTAAATTGGGGCCTTTTCAGGTGTCATTTGGCCAATTCCCAGTTTTGGCATCTCAATTTTCGACTAATATTCATCTGGTTTAATCCACCCACTTTATTGACTAGGACCAGACACTAATGCACAATTTTTTTATTGAACTAAAAATGAACGGAAAATGAATAAAAAGAAACCCAAAGGAAATGGAGGAAAAAAAAGGCCGAAGGATTTCACGCCAAATTGGCTGGCCTAGTTGTGATGGTGGTGGCAAAAACGCAATTCCGGAGGGACGCCGCTATGGCCACCGGCCTCTTCTGTGGGCCCGTTCCCTGTTCTCCTTATAAAAAAAGAGATGAAAGGAAGGTTTTGGACCACTTTCCCTTATAAAAGGGAAGGAGGCCAAAACGCCAGCCGGCGGTCCATTTCCTTTCGGCAGCGGCGCGGCAGTCCATTTGCCCCTTTCCTCTGTTTCCCTTTCGGTTTCCCTCGGTTTTTTTTTGCCTCTATTGATGCCGTTAACGTCATCGACATTCGACATCATCATTGGTTGATGGTGGCACCAAAATTCCTTTGGCCAATTTCGTTCGTTGGCCACCAGGCCCCATGGAAACTAAGGGACCGTGGGCGCCTTCATCAAAGAGGAGGGAAAGGGGCGCGGGAAAAATGGGTGGGCGTAGATAAGCGAGAAGGAAATGGGAATGGGGAAAGGAAATCGAACTGGGAAAAGGGTTTTTGGGCCAAAATGGCCGTCATCGAAGGTAAATTGGAGCCAATTGGAATCATCAATACATATTCGGAAAAACAGATTGGATGGATATGTGAAAATGAAGGGAAAATTCTGTAAAAAAAAGGGGGAATAAAATTTTTAAAAATGATGTAATTTAAGGGAAAAATGAAGCTGGGAAAAATATTGGGTTTCACGTAAATGCGCGATTTTTGCTGGAAATTAAAAACTTGCTAGCCGAATGAAAGCCGAACTCCTCGCCTCCTCTTAAAAAGGCGACTCTACCAAAAATGGAAAGCGAATGGGCGGAAAAGGAAGGCGACTTCCACTTCTAGGCATTTTCTTTAGAAACTTCCCCTTTTAGGCATTCTTTTTTGGACTTTTCTTCCTTCCGTCGGAAATTTACCCTTTGGCGTTTTCCTTTTCGGGAATTTGCATATCTCATGCCTCGCGGGCATTACTTTTGGTACAGTTTCCCGAAGGTAATTTCTTTTTATTTCCCTCTCTGTCCCATTTCTTTTCGGCCTTTCTATTTTCAATCACTTTTTAGATTTCCTCCAAGGCACATCTGTGTGGATTTTCTTTTGGCCTTACGGCGGCATTTTCTCTTCCTTCGCCACTATCTTCTTTTCCGATCCCCTTCCCATTAATATTCATTAAAATGGACTAAGAAAGAATTTTTGGAGTTCTCGGCTTACATCCCCCTCCCATTTTCATCTGGCACATTCCTATTTTCTTCCTTCCTCCCTTCTTTTGTCAAGTATTCCATTTTTGGCATCAATGCCAGCTGCTTTTCCTAATATTCACATTTTAGGCAGTCAATTTCCTTTGACATTTTTCGGCTAGACCAAAGAATGTTTTTGGCACAATAATGAAATTAATAGTAAAACTAATTTTTGGGGAATTAAATGGAAATTAAATCATAAGCAAATAATTTAAAATTACAAAAAACGATAAATTTACTAAAATTATTTTTAGGCTATATAAATTGGCTCAAAACTAAGTGTTGGAGCTGGTTTATATTAAAAGTTAGCTTGGGATTTGAGAAAAGGATTAGACTAGGAATATAGGATTCTTAAATAGTTAAGAATCATTTGGCCAAATTTTTGGCCCAAAAAAGTTGATTTTTCGACATGAAATTTTTAATATAAATTAATATTTTTCCCTAAATTAAAATGCATTTCCAAAACATAATGGTAAAATTAGTACAAATTAAATGAAAAAAAGTAAATAGAAATAGGAAAAATGATTAAAAATGGTTTTAGGATTTAGGTTAATTACACTTGAACGTGGGCGTTTCCGCGCCGCGCGCAATAAAATCCGGCAAAAATGTCATCCAAACAGGAAAAAATGGTCATTGAATGTTCATTAAAAGGTAATTATTGTAGATAAATATGGCGATTAAAAATGGAAATGGAAATGGGAGAGGATGTTTTGGCCTAAAAAAATATGCCGAGAAAAAGTTATGAAAGGGGGCGGCGATTATGGAAGCAATTACCTATTTTTTGGGGGAAATTAATCTGAGTTTATTTTGCTAAAGGAATTTGGCCAAATTGGTGAAAGGAAATTTTGCGAAAAATAAATGGTTAATTAGAATGGGAAATTATGAGAAAATTGCAGAATATATCAAAATTTAAAAATTTAGAAAAATTATAATTTTTCAAATTGGAAATTTTCAACGCCGAAAATTTTTTCCTTTTTGTGCATCTAAAAATGTAAAAAATGTATAAAAATTTTTTGCTGTATTTTAGGCCACATTTCTTTTTGTAAGCGAATTTCCCCCACATGCATTTTTGGCCCCATTTTTCTATTTGATCGTGAATTCCCCACATTTTTTGCTTGGCCCGAATTTTAGTTGTGGCCGGACGAAAATGAACTCTTCATTGAAAGAAAAGCTGAATGAAAGCCCGGCGGATGACCCAATCGGATGAAGAAGACAGCACACTTTTTGACCTTACTGCAGATGGTCAGCGAAAAGTGGGAAAAGTCGTGACGTCCCAGTTGATTGTGGCCAAAAAAATTTTTTTTGCGTGAGCGGAAAGAGCAAACATTGGGGACTATCCTGACTGAGAGGGGAAGGGGAAAAGGAAAAAGGGAGAAGCGGGTCAAGAATTCGCTGGGCACTTTTGGTAAATGGCTGCGGGATCAAAACAGAGGATAGAAGCAATTTGCCTGGATCTTCACCTTACTTTTTTTTGAAAAGTTCAAATGAAATCAAAAATGAATTCATAGAATGGTAGAAGTCTTTTTAAGATTGGTAAATGAAACTTATAAATGTCTACATTTATTAGTGCCTCCTTCGGTTTTTGGATGGCTAATAAGTGACAAGTGAGGCAATATCCAAATTAAGAAAGGCGGTGTATCATTAAAAATCCAAAGTTTTTCCTCTATAATTGGGTCTATTAAAATTTTATGAAATTATTTAAATTTGTAAAAATATTTGAGTACAACCGAATTTTCGAGCAAAAGCTGATTATTTTATAAATTTTTTAAACACTTTTTAAGAAGAAATATAGGGCTTTCCAATTTTCTATTAGTACATTCCTGAATTGGTCGATTTCTTGTTGGGTTATGGCCAAAATAAATGGTCAGGTAAAAATAAATCTTGTCATTTGGGCGATCCAAAATGTTTTGTACTTTTTCTTTCGCCGATTTAACCATCCTTTTCTTTTGATTTATTCCCCCTTTTATTCGATTATCCACTGCCAATACTAATTTGTGATTTCCCTTACCTAATTGCCTAGGTTTGGCCTAAATTGTTCAAAACCGTGGGGAAATAACATTGAATTAAGGTGAAGGCAAAAAAAATTAATTTGATTGTCGGCGTTGAAAAAATTTTCTTTTTAGTTTTAGTCACCCGTAAAGGCAAAAATTTATCTCTAATTTATTTAATTGAGAGAAATTATAACTTGAATGAATAATTTTGTGGCAATTTTCCGCTAATTTCCGGTCAAATTATTAATATGTACTATATAATTAAATTTGTCTAATTTGAAGTGGGAATTTTAATTGTTTTTGTTGAAATTATTAATGCATAAAATTTGTTAAAAACAAAATAATAAAATTAAGGGCATATAATTTGATTTAAAAATGATAGAAAATTAGAAAAAAGGGTTTTTTCCATCAAAAAATGATAAATTTTTGCATTTGAGGATTAATTAACGAAATTTAGAATAAATTTTTAAAAAAAGATACAAATTGGGGAATGCCAATTGCGGGTCTAAATTTAAGTTTAAGGCAAAGAGAATTATTATACTAGAATTAGCGAAGCTTTTAGTAAAATTTTTGGAGTTTTATTATGGCGAAATTGCGAATTTTTTGAAATAGGTAAATTTTTAGAAAACCGAAATTCCTTTAGATATGTCCAAAAATTATATTTTATTGGAAAAGAAAAAAATCGCTTTTTTAGAATATTTTTTATAAATCTACCATAAAATATATTCAATTGTTTCTCCCCTCAAGGGCCAATCCTAAAGCAATTTTTTCCCATTAATAGTCCACGCGCTTCAGGCAAAATCAGCAATCGCTTTTTTGTCGGAGAATTTCTCTATCGCCGCCGGAGTCATTTTCCCCAATGGCAATTCGGAAAAACGTGAAAATCGTATTCTTTTTTTTATTCATTTTTATTCTTATTTATCCGATTTTTCACTACCCTGGAGGGAATTTTGCCTCCATTTTGGCTGCGGCAAATTTCGGGTAAAAGAGGAGGGAAATTGTCCGAAAGGATAAAATCAAAAATGAGGGCCAATTGCCAAAAGACCAAAAGGGGGGAAAAAGACCTTTTTTTTGTATGGGATGGACCCATGAATGAATTAAATTTGGGGCGAATTTTGACCATTTCCCTCAATTTTTTTTTGCCCCAAAAAATCTTTTAACCAATCACCGCATTCCCATATAAATGTGCCCCCGGCATTCCGGCTAAAATCATTTTTTTGTTTATATTTTTGGGACTTTCTGTGGACTAGAGAATAGCCCTTAAGGATGGGACGGTGACCGTATATTAATTGAGTGGGGCGGCAAGTTGTTTTAATATTTATAAAGGAATTTTTGGATGAAGAAAATTGAGTGAAGCCGAGAAATTTGGCGAATTTGGACATTCAAAGGTCAAAATTAAATTATTAAATTATTTTTATTAATGTACAGTTAAATTTTTTGGGTTTTCATGGATTTTTGATTAATTAGAGGATATATGGTAATAAATGTTACAAAAAAAATATTCGAGATCAGAAATTAGATTCGACGAATTCATGGAAAAAATACATGGGAGATGTTTGATTCTTGTGATTTTTTAACAAAGAAAAATTAAATATGTTTTATTCAGAATGCTTTTTGGATGCGGAATTTTCAGTTTTAAAATTATTTTGAAGAGGAAATGGAAGGTAAAAAATTAAAAAAATTTTTTCAGAGAATTAAATAAAAAGATAATGGAATTATTTACAATTTTTTTGAGAAAAAAATTTTTTTTAATGATTTTTAGTTTTTTACAAAATTAAATTTTTAAATAAAAAAAATCCATTTTTAATAATTTTTTAGAAAAATTTTTTAAGTTGAAAATAAAAATTATGAAGCCGGAAATCATCGCATCTTTAAATTTGTTTTTATCAATAATAAACATCGTTTTTTTTGGCTTACACTCCTAACTAAATGTTCTGTGCTGCGATTTATGGCCATCATGGCCAATTCCGTGTGTTTTCTCCCCTTCAATTTTTATCAGTACAAATTTTGTTCCACTCCAAAATCAAATGGGAAATGTTTGTTGATTTCCTCCAGAAAAGCTTTTTATCAATTTGTTCTCTCCCCAAAAGAGTAAAATGTGTGTTTGGATGACCAACAAAAATTCACTTTTTAATTTTGTTTACTTCCTAAAAAACCAAATTTTGGATTGAAATTGTTTTTATTTGTCATTATTCCACACGGAATAAAATTATTATTTTGCGCTGAATGGAAGAAGATGAAAAATGGCAGAATGAAAATAAAATGTAAAATAAAAAAAAGGAAGAATGTACAAAAAAAAGTAGGGGATTTTACATCCTAAAAAACCAAATTTTGGATTGAAATTATTATTAATAATTAAGTAATCGTCATTCTTCCCTAATAAGGAGTTTATTAATCTTATATTATCATATAATGAGGTTGGTTTTGATTGAAATACGATGGAAAATTAATAAGGTGTTAAATAAAAAAAAGCGAAGAATGTGCAAAAATTGAACGGGGGATGAATGGTAAATGGATGATGTTTGTTGTTGTAAACAACAAGAATGGGGGTCGGGACGGGGAATGGGGGCGAAGGATATGGCCAAGGCTTATAGAAAACATCGCCCTACGGCGAGGGGGCTTCGCATTTTTGCCTTCTTCCTTTAAAAGGAAAACTCTTGGGGCCACGATGATGAACATCTTGATTATTATGACTGGCTTAAATGAACAGAGGGGAAATAAATATTATTGAATAGGAAAAGTCATCCGATTTTAGCATTTAATATTAAATTTTTCCAGACAGCTATGTCCACATATTTATCGCAAATCTGTTGTCGGTAGGAGAACAGAAATTGTTGCGGTTTAAGAAATGCGGAAAAAAACAAGAGATTGGGGGAGAAATTTAAATTCAAATTAAGTCATCTCTGTCTTGACAGAATTTTTGGTTTAGTGAAAAATTTTTGCTACTAGGTTAATTTGCGTTTAGATTTTTTGACCAAAAATTCCTTATTTAGGGAGGAATTGGGCACAAATAATTGAAATTTGGTTCATTAATTAATTTTTGGTGATGGAAATTCAAATAAAAATCAGAGTGGAAAAAGGATGTTCAAATAAATATGGTTCAAAGTTTGGGTGGAAAAGCTTAAAAAAGTAAACATTAAAATGGCGGAACAACACAATATCATGGCATTGATTACTTGGCTTGTTCTTTTGGCCTTATTAACTCAACAAGGAAGTAGCCAATTTGGTAAAAAAGATATACTATTTGTAAGCTCAAAAGTTCTCTAAAAGGCGGCTTTATTAATATTTTGAAAATCTAAAACAATTTACAGAATAAGCAGCTTTTCCATCAGGAAATTCGGTTCACATTTAAAAGCATTTATTTTTTTTAATTTGATAAAATTTAAGATAGGTCAATTTTTAGATGGCCTCTATCTTTCAGAGAGTATACCATCTTCTTGGATTGGTTATTTCCTCGCTGAGTTATGACTCAAAAACCGATGGTAGTAGTATTCTATTGGTGTACTTATTACTTAAACTCTTTATCGAAATCAAATATAGATGGTTAATGTGAAATTATTTCACTTTTACATTTCTTAGTGAATCATTGTGCCTGCCGACTGATTAAAACCCAAATTATATGTGTTTTCGGCTCCAGGATGTCTATTTTCCTGATCAGCGCCCAAACGGCGGAAAAGGAAGGAAAGTGGGAAAAAATGTGGGAAAAGCCGTCAATGTGGACACCGCCGGTTGTTGGCTGCGCATAGTGGACATCAATCAGCAAAGAGGGAGGAAGGAAAAGCTGCTCAAAAGAGAGAATCTTCTCTTGTTTTTGCCCTAAGGGGTTGGGATGGCGGCGCATCCTCTTCTCCTTCTTTTCGGAGGGGAACGGAAAAGTGAATTAGGCTGGATCAAGGAGTGGCTGATGAGGCTGGATCAAGGGGTGGAGAAGGGGTGGCTGGATGAATATGCCGGGGGACAGGATGCGCACAGCAGTGGGTCTTCCACTTTCATTTCTTCTTCCTCTTCTTCTTCCTCCTCTCTTCTTTCTTTCTCCTTTTCCTATTCATTCATTATGCTGTGCCCTAGCCGGATTGGCGCGCCCATCTTCTTCCCTTAATTTCTTTCCTTTCCAGCAGCTTTCCATCTTCCAACGACCCGCTTTCTTCAAAAGTCCATTCTCCCCTTTATCCATAAAATCCTCTTCATCCCCCTCCTTCATCCGTCCATCCGTCCATTTCACGTTTTTTGCTGGACATCAAGTCGCCCACATCAAAAGGAAGAGAGGAAGGAGGAACGTGCACTAAAAAGGAGATGAGGATGAATGGACGATGAATGGATGAGGGGAAAGTTTTTCGTCCGGCTGGCGCTAATTGCCCCTTGGGCGTAATTTCCCGCCATCTTTTTTCTTTTTTCCTTTCCTCCATTGTCGTCTTTGCTGCCAGCCGGAGGCCATCCTGCCAGCCGGCTGCCTTTCCCTTCTTCCATTTCCCTCTTCACAGCTTCCTCTCTTCTCTTCCTCCTCTTCTTTCAGTGCCCATCTTCATCCTTCGCGCAGTGTTCCAGCCCCATTTCTCCTTCCCTCTATTAAGGAGGGGACCAGCCGCAAATAAGATGCCCAGTGGTCATTAAGTTTCTTTCATTTCATTCCCTCACATTTACTAGTTCTAAAGCCGGATGGATGACTACTTATTTGGACTAATTTTGAAAAATAAAAGCTAATTCGAAAGGGAATTTTTGATCAAGAAGAGACTGATCAGTCAGCTGATCAAAATTAAAATTATCTCATTGATCAAAATGATCAGATTATAATGACTTTAAGAGCCAGATCAATCAGTTGATCAGAGGATTAAAATTGATCAGATTATAGTACTTTTTCAAATCAATCTTATTAGATTAGTATCATTTTTTGATTTCGAAAAGATTGATTAGACAGCTTATCAGAATTGATTTACTTCCCTGATCAATGGATTATGGTGTGCTTTAAATATCCTCTAAAGTCTAAACAATGATCATCCGCCATCCACTTTTCATTTACCAAGTTTTCTATCTTCATTTTAAAATCATTTTCATAAAAAACTCCTTAGGCTTGAATTAATTTAAAAATTTCCATTTTTGGGAAACAAGTAAAAATGTAAAAAATCAGTAGGCGGCAATTTAAGAAGAATATCCGCTTAATTCGCTTTCTTCCACACAAAATTGTGCGCAAATGCAAAACTGGTTGGATCAGCTGGAACGGCAACAGGAAAGCGAGACGTGAGAGAGGGGGGCAAGAAAAACAACAATGAAATCAACAGACGGAGCCCCGATGAAGGGGAAAAGGAAAAGGAGGGGATTGAAGCGAAACAGGAAGGAAGAGCCGGATGGACGGCGGGGGATGGGATGGGTGCGACACGGACGGAGGAAGAAGAAAAGGATGGAACAACCAGCAGCCAGCCGGTCGCCGGGAAGGACGACTTGATTGAAAATTGGATGGCCTCCCGCTGCCTTTGAAAAAAGCCGGCCGGCGGGGCAAAAGGCGCGCATAGATCCGCTTTCGCGCATCCCACAGATGCATGCCAAGGGCACATATCCTCCAATTGAAAATGAAGGTGGCAAGGATGGAAATTAATAGCGCGCGAGGGAAAGGCGGATTAACGGGGGGGTTGATTATGGACAAAGTAATCAGGAATTTTCGATGCCAAAATGAATAAAGTAAATTCGGTGAAGGGAAAATTTAGAAAAATTATATATATGATCAAATTTTGGGCCAATTCTTTTTACTATTTTTTTTTCAGTTTAAAATAAAAAGTTCAAAAATGATATCATAAGAATAAAATTTGTAGCCTCATTTCAATAAAAACGGATTTATTCAGAACGTGTTTTTGTAAAATGCACGATTCATTCATAAATGCCAGTGAAAGAGAATTGTGCGTGCAGTTCAATAAGCCATAAAATGGCAGTAAATAAATAATATTAATTTTTGCACATCATTTTCATATGATATTTATTTAAATTTTAAGAATAATAAATAAAAAAAAAGAATAGAATACCTATGCGTGAGACGAATTCTGCTGGAGGATAAAGCAAAAACCCAATTTTAATTAAATGGAACGGAATGGAATAGGGGAATGCAGGTAATTTTGGAGGCAAATAAAATAATAAAAATATGCTTAATTAAAGCAAATATGAAATTTTAATTGATTTTTTAATTTAATTGATGGAAAAAGAGGAAATGAATTTTTCGGGAAGTCCAAAATTTAATAAGCTTTTATTAATGCAAATAAATAGAGAATTTTACCAATATTTAGCCATAAATATGTAAAATGAATTTATTTGAATTTGAAGGCCACAAATCGCGAATAGCTATCAAAATACTTTGTAAAGAAATTTTTTATTGAATTAGGAGAATAAAGTCAAATTTTGGCATAAATTTGACAATGAATTTATTTCAATTTGGGCAAAGTTATTTAATAGAAAGCCAAATGCTTTGTAGAGAATTTTTTATCAATTAAAATTCATCATAAAAAGTTCAAAGAGCAATTAAATTAAATAAATATGCCACATATTAAATGATGGCCAAAATAAATTTAATTATATTCTATTGGCCATAATATTAAGGCAAAAAAAATGTTCGGTTGCTGGGGGCTGGTGTCAATGCCAACCTTGCGAGGGGGCACTTTCCACCATTTCCGGTGCTTTTTAGCCTTCTTTTTTTCCTATCGATAAAGCCAAAGGGAAATGGGTGGTAGGCACACAAAAAGGTTGGCGCCGGCGGATATGGGACTCCCAGTCCCAGGGTCCCAGGTCCAAAGGAAATGGTGAAAAAAGTGGTTGTTGGTAGTGGTGAATGATTATGAGGGGGAAAATTAGCGGAAAAGAAAGAGGGACAAAGGGCATAGAATGGAGTGGAAGAAAGGCCAAAGAGAAATTGGCTGGAGGGAAAATCGGCTGGGAGGTCGAAAGGCTGGCAGTTTTCAGAGTGCGCCAATGCCGGGTTTTCTTTTCTTTTCTCTAAGAAAGCTTCACTTCTAGCAATGGCGGCTGTCAGCGGCTGGCAGCTTCTGTCTTCCTTTCAATCTCTTCTCTACTTCTTATGGCCAAGCGAGCGAATGGCCAAGAGCCGTTGACGGCTCTCACGTCGTTCCTCTCATCCAGAGAAGTGAATAAATAAAAAAAAACGCGTCGCAGGCATTCTCTCTGCCTTTTAGGAAAGAAGCTGGAGGCAAAATGCCTGAAATTTACGGCCAGAGAGGAAACGAAAAGTGGCCTTTTGGGAAGTGAGGCGAATGGCAAACTGTCTTCAAAATTGTGGCCAGAGAAGAAAAGAAATGTAAATGGCCAAATTTTATGTTCAAAAAATTGAAAAATTAGTTCAAAAATAAGAAATGACTAAAAAAATTAGAAAAGGTAGAGTGGGAAAAGCAGCTGTGTCTACGCGCTTCCGGCCAAACCCCCTTCTTCCACCCCATTTTCTGCTTGAAAAAATGAGCCCCCACTTTGAACGTGCGCCTCACCCGCCGCACCATTTGGCCCAAAAGGTCGATTCGATTGAAAAAAGGGAGGGAATGAAGGGAAAAAAGTGGCTTTAGGCTGGTGGGAAAATTCGGAGAAATTAAAAGCTTTTTTCCTTTGCTTTGGGGGAAATTAATGGGCTAAAGGGGATGTGGCCAAAATCTATTGGGGTTGAGCCTTGAATTTGTGGTCGCAGCTGCGCCAAACGCATGGCAAAAATTTTAAATTGCCGAAAATATAAAAATAGAGAAAATATTTTTCCACCTCTTCCGAAATTTTATGATTCCCTAAATATGGGAACAAAATGAATTTGGGGCCAAAATTTTTAATGAAAAGAGAGAATTTGGAAATTTTGGTGAATGAATGGTGTAAATCTGTTCAAATTTAAAAAAGTGACGTTTTTGGAATTTAATAGAGAAAAATTGGGGAAATCGATGAATCCAATAAGAAAAATTCGATGAATTGACGTGTGAAAATTGCTTTAATGGTTTATTAATAAATATTTATATTTACAATTATGGACAAAAAAAATATTCACGGGAAAAATCATAAAAATGTGACCAAAAATTGTTAAAATAATATTTTTCATTTTTGGCTATAATATTTTAACCAATACATTTTGGCCAATTATATTTTGATGAATTATTTTGATATCAAAATTGTTTTAAAAAAGCATAATTAAATAATACAAAAATTTAGAAATAGCTTGAAAGATTGTAGAAATACTGGTCAATGAGTAAAAATAGGAGAGAAAATGAAATAAAAAAAATAAAAATAATGGAAAAAATATAACAGAATAAAACGTTTAAAGAAAGCTTCCAAAAATCCTTTTGGTCAAATTCGCCCTAACATAAAATGTTTTGATTACTCTTTGTTCCGGTGATAAAATTGCAATTTCTACGCGATTTCTTGAGACTGCTTTTAACGACTAATTCGCAGAAAAAAATTAGGAATATTGTTGGTTTCTCGAAACCGAAATTATCAAGGCTCGCCTTCTACGATTGGGAATTTGGCGGAAACAAAAAGCAGAACATAAAAAAAGCATACAAAAATGGTAGAAGAAAGGAGGAAAGTGTCGTCAGAGATGCTTCCGGTTTTGGAGAAATTATATATGAGTGAGGAATTTGGTTTTTGTGAGGCTTTCTTTTGTTTGCTAATTAATTTAAATGGGTGGGACAATAATGGCAAAGAAAATTTTGCCTTAAAAATGGTATTAAGATTCAAAATTTAAAAATTTAAATAAAATTATATTTTTCGTTGATGAGCTATTGTCAATTTTGACAATTTTTGAGATTGAGAATGAGAACATTGGCAAAAGGTCCCATGTGCGCGAAAATGGGGGGGGGGGGGGTGTCAGTTTCATATGGATATTTCCGATTTTATGAAAAATTGTGGGAGAGGATTTGTTTTTTGCGAAGCTTTTTTTTATGAAATTTTTTACTTTCTAATTAATGAGAGAGGGTGAAAGCAATATCCCTTGGCAAATGGGAGACGTGCTTAAAAATAGCATTTTTTCTTTTCAAAAATAATAAATTTTAATAAAATACATTTATTATTGAGGAAGTGATTTAGTTTATTTCTGGGGAAAGGGCATTGATGTGCGCGAAATTGAAGTGGAAGGCACGGACATGCCGCGGGAAAAAGCCATCGTCATTTCCACTGGACTTATTTTTGGCTCACCCTTTTTGTCCTTGTTTAATCCACATTCCACACCTTCCTTCCTATTCGACTCTGCTTTTCCTTTTTCATTTTGTCCTTATTTTCAGTGCCCTTTTCCATCAGGGCGAACTCTGAAACCATTTCACTAAAATAAGGAAATGACTTCATTCGTCGTGGCAAAAATAAAAGGTTAAGGCGAAATGAAGCGAATGAAGCCAATATTGAATTTTTTCATAATTTCTTCAAAATTTGACGGTTGATTTAATGTTTAGATGCGGATCAAGAAGTCTATGCTAATGATATTTTGGCTAATTAATATAAAATAAATGGTTTATTTTAAAATAATAAAGCCTTTGAAATTTTCCTTTTATTGTGTCTATTTTAGCCAATAATTCTTCCTTCTTAAAATGAAAGAGAATTTGAAAAAAATTTGTCCATTTGAATTGGGCTTTTGACTATTCAATTGGCCTAAAATGGCGTTGGCAAATGTGGCAAAATTTGCCTCCTTTCTTCTACATTTTTCTGAGGCTTTTTTCTCGCAAATCAAAGTCCATTTTAGTATTGGACGGTTGGGTTATAGAAATTGTAGGCAAAAATTGGCGGATAAATTTCGGCATTTGGGGATATGGAATCAAAGGAAGGGTAGGAAAAAATAAGGGGGATTGGCAAAAGCATGTGAAAATAGCCTCGCCCTAGAAAATGATCGCCGAAAATGATCGGCAAAATCCACAGGACCCAATAAAATGTGTAATGCCACTTTCCTTCAAAGACTTCATCCTCCGTCCTCTGATCATTCCCTCCTCCCCCTTTCATTTTCCTTCAGCCAAAGGCCTCTTTCCTCTCGGGCTTTATCCTCTCCCTCCCTTGATTTTCCCTTTCCTTCATCAGCCTTGGACTTTTCCCCTATAATTGGGAGGGGGAGGCGGGAGGGATTGGCATTCGCCTTCCTCTGGACCTCCTCCATTTTCACTGCCCATAATCAATGATTATTTACTTCCCTGTGTGGATGGGTGGGAGGTGGGTGGCCATAGTATTGATTTGGCCAATACACAATTTGAAGCCGATCAAAAGGGAGAGGAAAGGGAGTGTTTAGTCCAGTCATCAAAGTGCAGTCTTTAACCAATATTTTCGTCGCTAGCTTTGGGAAGTTATAAGCTTTAGTTAGTATATCGGAGCGGAGCATCCCATTTTAACGCTTATTTATAATAATATAATAAATCATCAAAATTTACTGAATTTTGATGATTTTAGTATAAAAATTAAATAACTGAACTTTGGCTATCAACTGATATCAATTTTTATTTAAATTGATTTAGAATTAATGAAATTATGTCCATAAAACCATTGAAAATTTGAATTAATTTAAAATAAAGAATATTTTAATATATTTTAAGGGCACAATTCCACCAATTATGAACTAATTTAATTAAAATTAAATATTATTAGATAGCCAATAATCTGCTCCTTAATTTGATATGAAAGTTATCAAAATAGGTTCACGCCTTGTTTAGTTATTATTAAAGGCGTAAAATGGGCTCACTTCTATCGAAAATAGTAGGCACTTTAAGAATGGGCTAGGGGGAATTTTTGAAAGGAAAAGCAGGAAAGGATTGGCTTTCCGGTGGATTTTGTTGATTAGGATGTGCAAAAATATTGTTCCTTATTCACTTTTTGAATGGCCACTAAGTGAATTGATCGATTTCCGCCTAAACCAGACTCTAAGAGAGGAAGCTGTTGGCTCTAAGAAATAATTGTTTAGGCCAAATGAAATTCAAAGGGCAATTTACAAAGATTAAAAAGAGGGCAAAAAAAGATGATCATCACAACAATTGGCTTTTGAAAAAAATTGGAGAAATTTGGAATCATCAAATGTGGTGAATTGAATGCCGATTAATCATCAAAAAGGGCATATAATCGAGGGCCAAAAATGGAAAATGAATGGCAATGCACTGATTGGCTTATAGCATAAAAAATGTGCAAATGCAAAAAAAAGTGCGCTTAAATGGTTTTGCTCAATAAATGGATGGAAATGGAAGGAACGGTGTTGATGATTTTCCATTTTTTGTGCGAATTAGAGGTGAAAATGCGAAGCAATCGGGGGAAGAGGGGGCAAAAGGCGAAGTGAATCGTCGCGCCCCTCTGGGGGCGAGTAGCGGAAGAAGAAGATGGTTTTGGAGGCGATCGACGGTGTGATGGGGGTGGGGGCACCGCATTGATGACTGTGAAATGATTGGAAAGGGGCAAAAGAGGGAAATGAGAGGAAGAAGGGGCAAAGGGTGTGGAAAAGGGAAGGGAACATTAGAGGCAGCCGATGATGACTGGGCGGCTGGCAGCAATGAAGACGGAATATTTCTTCCCCTTTTTGTTTCGGTTGATGAAGGGGAGGCAGTGAATTCAATCAGCAGCGCCCAAAGGCAAGATGGGGAAGAGAGAGAAGCGGAAATGGGAAGAATTAAGAGGGAAGAATTAAAGGAGGGAAGAAAAGGGCCGATTGATGAAGGCGGAAATGGATGAACACCACTGCTGCTGAAGGCAATGATGAA
Organism: Pratylenchus scribneri; assembly: GCA_030063045.1. Lineage (NCBI taxonomy): Eukaryota > Metazoa > Nematoda > Chromadorea > Rhabditida > Pratylenchidae > Pratylenchus > Pratylenchus scribneri. The sequence continues at coordinate 788,581 of JAQSEB010000003.1, forward strand.
GAATCGTTGGAGGCCGATGATGAAAAGTGGCGGAATTACTCCTTTTTAAAGGGAAGTTGCCTTCCCCACCCAAATTTGGTGATAACGACAATTTTCGGTTTTGGGTGGAGAGAGGAATTTTACTGTTGCTGAAGGCAGCTGAGCGGAATTGGTTTTAGTTAGAAGAGAAATTTGGAGGAATTGGATTGGATGATCGATTGTCGATGGGAGCGAAGCCATGGTGATCAAAGTGATCAGCGACAAAGAAGAGAAAGGGTTAGCGGTTTGAAATGGCTGATCCGATTTGTGGGAAATGATTGCGCAGCGCTGACATTTGGTTAGGCGGCACGATTGTGGGTATCAGGGATGCCAAGGCAAATTTGGTGATGGAAATGTCATTTAAATTAATGGGTTGAGAAGAAAAAATGTCGAAATTATTTGTAAAAAATTTTAAAATTTAGTTTGACATTTTCAAGTAGCAGATAAATTTAATTTTTACAATTTTATAACAAATTATTTGCCTGATTATAATTCGCAAAATAATTTTTGGTTTATTCTACAAAAAATGCGAATGATATTCGCCGAACTCCAAAGATAAATAAATTAATGAAAATTGAAAAGGAAATAAACGTATTTACTTTACAATTATTGTAATTAGGCAATTTGGTAAATTGGGCACCGGAAAAACAGTGAAAATTTCCACAAAAGATCTTTGACACTATTTTACCCTAAATAAAAATATTTTTCGGAACGGCGAAACATATTTGAGAGAAAATTGGAAAGATTTGAGAAATTGGGGAAGAAAAAATGTTTTGGAAAGAAAGGGAATAATTTGCCGAATTGGCTCAATTTCGCCACATTTTTATTCCCATTTTGCCGCCTTCCTTTGCCCCAAATTGCCTTCATATGAAAAGGATGGCGGGAAAGATAGAGGCATTGGTTGGGGAAGGATTTCTTGGGACGTGTAAAATTTTGGCGACCTTTTTGGCGGCATGAAAGACCGCTGAAGGGAAAGGGGAAAAGACAAGTCAACAGGAGGCGACCAATAAGCCAATTTGGCCCTTTAAAGGAATTGGCCAAAAATTGCCGCCTGCCACCATCATCGAATTTTCAAGGGGAGAATTTGAGAATTGCGCCAATGACGAACGCGCCCCGATTTGTTGTTGGCATTGGCAAAGAAGAGGAAATTTGAAGGAAAAGGCGAGGCAAAAGGGCACCAACAAACAAATTGGCCAAAAATTCCCGTCAGCCACCACCGTCCTTTGAGGCCATGGACATTGATCGGCGGGGAGATGGGGGAGAATTGCGCCAATGTCCTAATGGGCCAATTTGATGTTGGCAAGAGGGGGAATTGAAGGAAAAGGAGTGGGAAATATAAAAGGGCGCAACAAACAAATTGGCCAAAAATTGCCGTCAGCCTTTCATTTGGAGGGCAACTATTCCAATTAGGGCAGTGGCAATCAGCCAATCATCTGCTGGAGCTGAGGTGGGATGGGAAGGATGGGGAATTGAAGGAAAAGGAGAGGCAAAAGATCGGCCAAAAACAAATAAATTTGCCAAAAGCTACCGTCAGCTTCAGAGAAAAGGTAATGGGGGCGGTGGCGGTGATCAGGCAATCAGCTTATTTTAAGGGAGAACAAGTGGATTGCGCTAAAAACCAAAATCAGGGTAAATGGCACACCCAATGTTGGATATTAGAACAAATGGGAAATTGAAGGAAAGGGCGAGGCAAAAGGGCATCAATAAACAAAATGGCCATAATTTTCGCCAAGTTTTCATTTGGACAGAGCATATTTCCCGTGAAAGGCAGCTGTGATCAGGCAATTATTTAGAGGGGAAGAGTTGGGAACTGAAGGAAAAGGCGCGGCAAAAAAGACGGCCAAAAACAAACTAATTGGTCAAAAGCTGCCATCAGCTTCAGAGAAAAGGTATAATGACGGCGGTGGCGCTGATCAGACAATCAGTTTATTTGAAAGGGAACAGCAGATGGATTGCGCTAAAAACCAAAATCAGGGTAAATGGCACACCCAATGTTTAGGGAAGATAAAGATAAGGAAAAAATAAATGGGCGCAGTAAAATGGCCAAAATGCCCGTGCCGACGAATGGGCGGCACAGGCAGAGGCAACTAGAAAGACAGGCTAAAATTTGATCAAAGACGAGAACTTTATCTGATTTAAATGGAAGATTGGAAGAAGCCGAGGGTTTCATGGATTTAGCCTAATTAAAAAGGGACTCAATATTTGGGTAAGTGAAGGAAACGGGAAAAAAATAAATGGGCGCAGTAATGGCCAAAATGCCTGTGGCGGCGAATGGGCAGCACAGGCAAATAGAAAGGATAAATTAGGCCAAAAATTTGATCAAATGACGAAAGCTGGCGGAAGGTTGGAAAAGGTCGCAACTTAAAATGACATCGAAAAGGGGAAATTTAATGTAAAATTTGGCAAAGACGACTTAGTTAGCAAAAAAACACAAATATTATATTGCGAGGGAGGCAAATGTGTGAAGCAGAATATTGGCTGTTAATAGAATGGGGGCAGCCGCGAGCCCACCTCAGAATCGGTGGTCTCAATTTCATTCAACTGAGCACTAAAAACTTCTTCCTTCCGCGCCACCACCACCAACAATACGACCTTCACATCATTCAAAGTCAGTCCCAAAAATGGCGGCGGCACTGCTAAATGCGATTTTTGGGGTTGGAAGAAGAAGGCAAGGCCGAATTGTGTCGTTCAAAAATGGAAAGGGGAACATGGAAGAGGCCGAAAAACGGGGATGAACGATGAACGGAAAGAATGGAATGGAATTGGAAGGTGGAAAAATATTGGGTTCGAATTTGGGGTTTTGGATGAATTGGGTGGAAGGAAATGTGATCTGCGGCGGCGCGCCATTTTCGAACGAACCTCCGATTGATGGGTGGAATGTTCATTTTTTAATGGGCAATTTAACTTAAGGGGATACAATGTTTTTGTGCATGCTGCGCGCGATTTGCAGCCAATTTAGCTATCTGTTTTCGGGTTTGATGATTAAATTGGGTTTTTTGGAGGGAAAAAAAGAAGTTTGAGGATGTAAAAGTTCCTGTTCCGTTAAAAAAATAAAAAGAACGGGAAGTGCAAATTTCTAGAAAAGATTTGGCCTCTGAAATTGGAATTTTCGAACTTGGGGCTCTTTTTTTAGCCTATAGCTTACTCAAGGTGCGATATCTTAAAAAAGTGGTAAAATTACCGAGTAAAATTACTCTGGTAAAAATACTGGGTAAATTTACCAGCAGTTGCTGGTAAATCCGTATCTTAAAAAATTTACCACATTCTTCTCCTTTTACCAGTAAGTTTTCTTTTACCAGCTTTTTAAGATAGATATAATGGTAAAAATTTTACCAACTTCGTTTAAAATTCACTAAAAAATCAGAAAAAATTCTAAAAATTCAAAATAAAATTTATTCATATAGAAAAGACTCTCCCCTTTCAGAATATGTTAATTGCAAATTTTTTTGCCAGAAATTTTTATTGCGTCTATATTTTAACTCTAGTATATATTACAAAATAATTGGAATTTATTGAGATAAAATATTAAAATAATTTTATTTTATAAAATATTCGAAAATTTTTAATTATTTATTCATCTAATGGCAAAGACAGACAAATATATTGTTAGCATATTAATAATATTCAATGGCAATAAAAAATTTTAAAATTGACATATTCTGAAAGAGGAGAGTCTTTTCTATTAGAAAAAATTTTATTTTGAATTTTTACAATTTTTTCTGAATTTTTTTAATGAATTTTAAAAGAAGCTGGTAAAATGATAACCGAGCCCCCTATCGCGGTTAAAATTTTACCACCAACTCCTAGTAAAGTTACCAGTTACCTTCTTTTTAAGATGCGGGTAAAAAAGTTGCTGGTAAATGGTGCGTTTACCAAGGTAAACTTACCAGAAACTCGAGGTAAATTTACCACATTTTTAAGATACGCTTTTTACCAGCAAAAAGATACTGGTAACTCTGGTAAATTTACCATTACCTCGTTTTTAAGATATGGGCCAAGAAGGAAACAATCAATTCAGGAAGATCTTATGCCATTGGAAAGCCCTAAAAGTCTTTTAAAATGTGGCTTTTCTGAATTTATAAACTTAAACTAATTTATAAAATAAGTGACTTTTCTTCAAAATGCTTGGGTTTATTTTACACAAAAAAGCATTTAACTTTTTAAAGCTTTATTTCTAAATATTCTAGGTCAAAATATAGAAGGCAATTTAGGTTTTTCAATGGTTTATCACTTTACTAGACTGACCCATTGCCTTATTTAGAAAAAGCCAGAGATGGATGAGTTTACTTAGATGGCAGGTAATTGTTTCCGATGGGACATATTTATCCATTTTATTAAATAAAATTTATGTAGTGTCATGGATTAAAAATCAAAATATTGTTCATATCCGGAACTATTTTTATTGTTAAGGGAACATCAAAATGAATCATAATTCCTCTTTTTATTGTTTATTTGAAAAATGGGATTGAAAGGTCGAGATTGATTTTTTTGTGGAGATGTTTTGTTTTTTCCTCAATTTACGCAATCTCGCGCTCATCAAACTGGTTTATGCCTGACCAAAAAAAAAATCCGTTCCGCCGCAATTTTAAAAAAAAGAATGGAACCGCAAAAAAAAAGGAATTTTAGGGACTGCGCGAACAAAATGAAAAACTTTTTTGGAATCCGCCCTTCACATCATCAAACGGCGGCAATTGATTTCCTGCGATGGTAAAAGGCGGTCGAGTCAATGAAAAAAGGCCAAAAAGTTTACTTTCAGGCGCTTTCCTTTCGCCAGCCGCTAGTCCATCAATTTTATGCGCGAGCGCCAGCCGATCAAAATAGGAAAAAAGAGGCCGAAATTTTGGGGTGAATTGAAGAAGGCGGCGGTGTCGATTTGTTTGGGCCAATAAAGGGCAAAAATTTTGGAATCCGCCCTTCATATCATCAAACGGCGGCCAATTTCCCGCAATGGTTTAAGGCGGTGAAGTCAATGAAAAAAGGCCGAAAAAGTTGACTTTCAGGCGCTTTCCTTTCGCCAACCGCCAGGCCATCGATTTTGTGTGCGCGCGTCAGCCGATCAAAAATAGGCAAAAAAAGAGGCCGAAATTTTGGGGTGAATTGAAGACGATGACGATTGCGGCGGGCAATTGGTTTTGGCCAATTTCATTGGTTGGAATAGATCGATCGAGAGAATCGATTGCCAAAATGAGACAAATTCAAAAAGGGGGAGAGGAAGGCGCGCGTATTCTTATTGTTGAGATTGAAATTGAATTTGTTTAGATTCTTTTTTATTTGGCCCAACGGATTCTGCGCGGAATTATCAATATGAATATTTTGTCCTGAAACATTCCAATATCCTTTATCTAAAACTTTAAACCAAATGATATTGTGATTTTTATTTTCAAAGAAGAAGGAAGATTCTACTTTCTATGCCCTCAAGCCTAATCAATATTTTTATTATTTGTACTTTGAAATACGGTATCTAATAAGGCATAGAAAAGGATATTGAGGAGGTAGGAAATTGAAATGGTTTAATTTTTTATTTAATTTTTTGTTTAATATTTAAGGAAATAGGTAGAAAAAGAGCCAAGTGCAAGGACAGTTAGAGAAAGTAAGGAGCCCAAAAATTACAGAAGGAAAAGTGCCAAAATTCATTTGAGGATCTCTATGGTAAAGGCCGAAAATTTGAAAGGGGTAATGAACGGAAAAAAGAGGAAAGAATAAGGATTGAATATTTGTGGATTATGTCAAATTCAAATTCGGGAACCTAAAGAAATATTGGGCTTTTTCCTAATGCTTTAATAAATAAAATTATAAAAGTAGGCGAAAAATTGGCAAGGAAACCTTATAAGGAAGGAAGGAGGCTCAAAATATTACAAGAAGGTCGACCAAATTCATTTGAGGAACGGCACCGCGGTAAAGACCGAAAATTTGAGAAAGGATATGGGAGGAATGAGGAGGGGAGGGATGATGGAATAAAAAGGAGGGAATGATGAGAATGGTGGGTGGCGGCACGCAGCGAGGCCAAAAATATGCGCACGGATTTGCATGCATAAATCAAGGCCATTTGTGTTCCCTCAAGACCATCATTTTGGGTTTAATGTTCCGGGGATGGGATTTGCGGTAAACAAGATCGCACGACCCTCATCAGGGCGCGCTGAGAACAAAAGGAAAATGGATTTGAGGAATGAGGGGAATGGGGTTATAAATGGATATTTTGGGGGATTTTGTGGCCTTTGCTGTTTTGGAGGGAAATGTGTGCCGGGGATTATCCCCCCTTTCTTTTCCTTCCATTTGGGGTCATATTCTTGGCGGTTAGGAGACTACGGTACTATGTGGAAAATTTGAGGAAAATAATAATGGAGAGGAAAGAATATTTTTAATTTAGAAATAGCCGAAAAACGGTCATTCTTTTAGCCATAATTCAAGAAGGAAACATAAGGGAAGGCGAAAAGCCAATCGAAAGCCCTAAAGGTCTTCTAAAACGGCTTTTTTAATTTTTTGAAAAGTTAAAATAATTTGTAAAATAAGCGGCTTTTCTTCAAAAATTTCGGCATTTTAAAACTCAATGATATGTAGCCTTTTTGAAAAGGTTAATTTCAGAAAATAGTTTCAGAAAATAGATTAGACATTTTTTAAATGACATTTATGGATTTTGAATGGCTTATATTCTAGACTTTCAGAATTGGTTGCTTCCTTCTTGAAATATGGCCTAAAGTATGCCTCAAATGTTGGTCATTCCTAGCTGTTAGATTCTAATCTAAACAAAATAAAAATATTAAAATAAAATATTTAATAAAATTAAATACATTTAAGAGTATAAATAAATAAAAACTAGGAAATATTTTATCCAAATATTTGTCACAATTAAAAACATTGAATTTAATGTCATATATTTTAGCCTAAACTTATTATTGCCAAAAATTTGACCTTTTGTCCTCAAAATCTTTTCCGTGTTCGTCCTTGTCATTATTCCCATCTTCCCCTTCCCCAAATCCATGTGTTGGACCCTTATTCCCCGCGCACTGTTAATCCTCTTTACCACTCATCAGAAAATTTCCCTTCCCTTCAAAATGGTCGTTAATCTGTTCCTCCCTCCCTCGCCTTTCCTTTCCCCCCTTCCCCATTTCTATTGTATTGGGTACAGTATGACACAAGGAAGGAAGGGGAAAGGAGGAGAAGGGGTGGATGCCCTTCCTGTCTTGTTCCGTTCATTAAGCAGCACAAAATTGTGGGCGCCAGGTTTAATGGGCCCTCATTTTGTGACCACATTTTTAGGTGAGAAAATGGAATAGATTTTAGGGTTTTTAGATTTTTGAATGGGTAAGGTAAAAGTGGGGTGGCCTTGCTAAAAATTGGAGGGGTCCTAAAGGAGAGAAATTAAAGGAGGAATTAAATGAGGAAATGAGGGGGAAATTGTGGAAGGTAATGAGGGAGAATTGAATGGGTTCCTTCCTTATTCTTTCAATTGTTCCCCTCTCAAAATTGTAGAAAAAGTGGATTAGAATTGTAGGAATTGGAAAGGAAGTGAAGAAGATATTCAAAACGGAAGGGAAGGAGGAAATGGTGGCCCTAAATTTTTGTGAATGAATAGAAAACAGGGAATCTGATGGTTTGAATGAGGGGATTACTACAATTTTTGGCACTTTGGAAAGATTTTTGAGTGGCGAACAGGTACATCTGCCCTTCCTCACATTTAAAGAAGGGGAATTTGGTGGATTTGAAAAGTTGGCAAATTATTTAGAAAATAAAAATTATTATTCGATAAAGCATTTTAAAGAACGAAGGCATTTGAAAAAAGGTGAGAGGGAAAAATGTGAGCTAATTTATTAGAATAGACCGATTAAGCAGAATTTCTTTGAATTTTTAAAGATTTGTAAAGAAATTTTTGAAAAATTAGCAAGAAAATTTTATAGAAATTTAGCTTTTTTTAAGAAAGTCTATTTAATCGAAACTTGAGGGAAAAAAATTTGTTCGATTAAAAATTGACCGAATTTTTGGCTTAAAAATTCAATCAGATCTAAATTGGTTTTTGTCCCCTTTCAAAATGAATGAATTGAAGGGTAAAGAGGAGCGAAGGGGGGGGGGGCGGTGATTTGCCTCTTTGAAAGGAGGCACTTTGGACATTTTTTTGGCCATTTGCCCCTGTTGTAAAGGGCAACATTCACAGCGCGCCGCCGATAGAGTTTTGAAGGAAATGGATCGGGAAGGGAGGAAATGGGAATGAAATTATACAAAATGGTGAGTAATTTAAAAGGATGGGACATTTGTTGAGGCATTCGGGTTTGGGGAACGGTGTTTTTGGGAGATGAATCGTCGCCGCCGGCGCCGCCAGATGATTTTTAGATGGGCGACGGAAGAATGGATGAATGCCATTTCATCTTCGTATCCCACTTCTTCTTCCCTTTATCCCGCCTCTTCTTTTTTCACATATTCTTGGCGAATGGAGGAAGATTAAATACCAATAATTTTTGGTTCGTTTTTGGCCATAAACTCAATAAAAAATAACTAATTTAGGAAGGCAATTTGCTATTGGAAAGCCTTAAATGGCCTCTAAATAGTGGACTCTAATTTTAAGATATCTATCTTTACGGAAAGTTACATGACTTTGAAATATGATAAACCCAAATTGTTGAGGAAAAAAACCATTATTTAACAAATTATTTTAAATTTTTATAAAATTATAAAAGCCATATTTTAGTGAATATTTGGTGCTTCAAATTTTTAATCGCCTACTCGTATTGATTGCTGCATCCTTATTCCTTTTATTAAGATATGGTCAAAAGAACGGAACAGAACAGATACTGTAATGAGTGAGTAGGCTGTCCGGAATCATTCTGTTTCATTCTGGACAATACTCTTCTTCCTATGCTCTTCCTTTCCCTCCTATTCCGTTTCATCCTCATCTCTCTTCATTTTCATCCACTTGTTTCCTTTCATTAAACCATTTTAATAAATACTTATTTTCCCTTTAAATGTTGCGGCATTTTCTTGTTGTTTTTGCCGGCACCAAATTCCCTAAACTAATTTTTTTAACAATGCCTTCTTCTTTTGAACATCCCTCTCCTGTATCTTTTACTCATCGATCATCCCCTTCCATCCTTCCTTCCTTTCTGCCGAGTTCCAACCGTCGATTCTGTTTCCCCTTTTTGAACCGCTGTGTTCTTTCTATCGGATGCTTTTGTTGTGGGGGTAAAATGGATGGGAAAATGTAAGGAAAATGTTGTGAGGGGAGGCAAAAGGGATAATCTAAAAATGATGCATAATTCCGGCGGGATCAAAAGGGGAAAAGTTTCTGCCAAACTTTTTTTGATGGAATAACATTGGATCAACAAGCGCCTTTTTTTGATTGATCGTAAATCGGCAAATGTTTTTGTTATTGCCAAATGCCAATATATGGAGGAGGCACAGCAGAGAAGGCATTAATGAAGGAAAGGATAATGGGAAAATAAAACAATGACTATTGAGTACCTGGTACCTGGAAAAATTTTTTTTTGGCCATAATTAAATTAGATAGCAACCAATTTTGGAAGGCGATGTGCCATTTGAAAGCCTTGAATGCCCTCTAATAAAGAGTGGCTTTTCTAACTTTTAAAAATTCAAAATATTTTTTTTAAAAATAAACAGTTTTCTCCAAAAATTCTAGTTCTTCTGACTCTAATATATATAATTCTTTAAAGCTTAATTTTTATTTAATTTTAAACGGTCATTTGCAGAGTGCACTTTAAGCATTTTAATTGGGATATCGCCTTTCAGAATTGGTTAATCCGTTAATGCTTTGATGAGCTATGGGGAAAATCCTTTTAAGATGACTAATTGGCGGGTATTTTTTTCAAAAGTGCTCTTCTTTTCGATGGAAAAAGGGAGGAACAAAATTAGAATTTTAATTTTTAAAAATTTACATAGAATAGGTATTTTGTTAGCTTAGAGAATAAATCTTTTTTTTAACTACCTAATTTTTGGTATTAATTATATTTAGTCTGATTAAATTCTTTGTCTTTGGATATTCTTTATTTGGGGCATTGGCCTTCAAAAGAAGATGGAAAAAAAACAATTTCAAGGTTAATTGGCAAAAGTTGGATGAAGGAAATGAGTTCGATGAGAATTTGGTGGAGTAAGACAGCGGGAAATGCGCAAAGCACAGTCCGGTTTTGAACATTTTTTTTGCTGTCAATTTATGTGGATGAAAATGAGGAAAGAAAAAGGCTATTCCCCTCAAAAAAATTGTTCTCCCATTAAATGTGTTTTTTGGAGGATTTTTTGGAGGAAGGAGAAGGAAGATTTATTTCGCCTTTATTTCCGCTATATTCGCAGGGCATCGTCCTAGTTTTTGTTCCAATTTTCGAATGGATGTGTGAAAATTTTTTCGAGGTTCAATTTTTTTTTTGGTAAAATGCAAAATGAGGTGAAAATGAATAGCAAAAAAGTTGGAATATTATTTTTAAAAATAAATGGAATTTTTGGTTAATAAATTAAAAGCATTTTTAGTCAAATTAAATATTAATTATTTAAACAACTATTTAAAATTATAATTTTTATTTATGTAGAAAATATTTTTGTTCTTAAAAAAATATTTTATTAACCAGAAATAATTTAATTTAGGTGAGTGGCTAAAAATAAAAGCAGGATTAAATTTAAAATGACTGTCAAGAAATATGGACATAAGCTCCAATGATAAGGCCTATAAAAATGCCGAATAAAAAAATATTTTCTTGCCTAAGAAAATATCCTTCTTATCATTTCTTATCCATATAAAGATTGTATAAATTTTTCAAATGACAAAAAAAGGCTCCCATGATTTTGCCATAAGTTCCAGAAAAAGAGAAAATTGCATTCTTATTTATTAGAATTTTATGAATTTTTCAATTAACAAAAAAGCAAAGCCAAAATTGATCAGAAAAGAACCAAATTTTACCCCAATTTCCGCAAAATAATCACATATGGAAAAATATTATAAACCCATTAAACGGTGTGCGCGCCCACATAATGAACGGTTTCAACCATCAAAGGGATGAAATGACCGCCGTAACCAAAGAGAGGGAAGGGGGATCTGCTGATTAGATTGCGGAAATAAAAAAAAAAAAGGTAGGGAAAGAAGGAAGGGAACGATTGCAAAATGGAATAATTGACGGGGATAAATGAATGAATGCAATGGAAATTGGTGGGTGGCGGTCTTCCTCCTCGAGAATGGGGCTCAATGCCGTCGGCGCCTCCGGTGCCTTTTTGCCTTTATTAGTGTCTACAGAAGCCGCGGGAGGAAAAAGGCGTGCCGCCGCCAAGAGTTTTATTTTGTGAAGAGTGGAATTATTTTTGCGCGCAATGCCATTGGATGGAAGGGGAAGAAAAATGAATCGGAAGAGAGGCAAGGAGGGTATAATGAGGGGATTTCCTTTTTAATCGGATATCGGGAATCTTGATTATTTGATCTGTTTTTAATATTTAGATAAATATTTACATTTTTTGATTGGCACTTAAGCAATTTAGCCAAGTTAAAAATATCGTAATTTAATGTTTTGGGTACATTTAATTATCAAAATAAAATAAGGAAAATTCGCTTGTTTTTATGGCCATAAAAATTGACCAAATCTTAAGGTTTTTGAACCTAAACCTTTTTGCCTTTATTATTAGTGTCTACAGAAGCCGCGGGAGGAAAAAGGCGTGCCGCCACCAAGAGTTATATATTATTTTATGAAGGGAGGAATTATTTTTGCGCGCAATTCCATTGGATGGAAAGGGGAAGAAAAATGAGTCGGAAGAGAGGCAAGGAGGGTATAATGAGGGGATTTCCTTTTTAATCGAACTCAGGAATCTTGATTATTTGATCTGTGTTTTTTAGACTTATATAAATATTTACATTTTTTTATTGGTTGAATAAGCAATTTATTCAAGACAGAAAATATCGTATTTTAATTTACTTTGGATTAGCTTACAAAAATACGGAAAATTTACTTTTAATTTTAATACAACAAAAATAGACCAAATCTTAAGAATGGGGAACATAAACCAGCCATTATGGTCACATTTTTGGTCATAAAAACTAACATTTTTAGTTTATTTAAATATATAATTTTAAGTCTTTTATTTGAATTTTTCCCTAAACAAATTTCGTTGGCGGCTTGGCTATTTAGTAATTTGGTGGCATTGACAATTTTTTAAATTATAAAATTTCTTCAATATTATTTTATAAGTTTCTCCTTTTGTTTTTAAATAAAAATTTGAATTTAGAAATTTTATAGTTTCCAAGGAATTATGCTTTAGGGAAATCATTGCTTTAAAAAATGCAAATTTAATGAAATTCATTGCCCTATAGTCTCATAATTCTAATAAAATTACAAAGCATTTAAGCAACTAATTTGGGTAAAAATTGCGCTTTCCCCACCTACTTCCCTATAAAATGCTTGGCTAATCCACTCAACGGCACTTTCTCCTTATTCCCTTCAATTTTTGTAGCCCTTTTCAAATTTGTGACAATGAGCAAAAGAGGGAGGACATCTGCCCCTTTTTTGCCATTTGCATTCAGATTTAAAAAGGGAAATTCAAAAAAGTGCCAAAATCATTGCAATTGGCAAAGGAAATTATGGCTAATGAAAAATGAATGGCACCCAAAAATGCCAATGCAATTTTTAACCAACCATTTGAGGAGGTTCCAAATTCATTTGGGGCAGATGCTTTCGTCACTTTTGCCATTTTTGGGAGGAAATCATTGTCAATTTCTTCTTCTTCAATTTCCTCCTTGATGGCACATAAATGCGGCATCCCGCTGCCGGCCATCGTCTTCTAATAATAGGGATATTTTCACCAATTTACCCGAACTGTAAATTTAAATAAAAATTAGTATGAAATTGAATGGGATTTGAGAATTGGGTGCGGTTTTTTTTGTCAATAAAATCGGTTTTCTTTTTGTCCATAAATCAATTTTTTGAGTATGACTTTTTAATGCTTTATCCTAGACCCCCAAAAATTTTACCCATTTTATAGATCTCGTCAAGGCGCATCGAATGGTATATATTTTGTCCCGATTTGGCCAAAATTTAAAGTGTTAAACCGTTTAAACCCTATTTTAGTTTTTGGTTTATAACTCTTTTAGTTTTGAAACAAACCTCGACAAACTATATATAAATCAACGCGTCTTTATGATCTCTATAAAATGAGTTTAAGGTTTAGGGGTGTAGGGCTAAGCATTAATAATATGTTATTGCGTTATGGACCAAAAGAACCGATTTTATGGATAAAAAAAACTTTACTCTTTGAGAATTTGATGGTAATTAGGTAAATTAAAAATAAATTAATGGATTTGCTCAAAATTTTCATCATATTTTAAGGCCATTTTAGCATAATCTTGGATTTATTCTAAATTCATTGTTTGCCTAATTGGAAATTCAAATTTTATGCCATTTCACTTATACATAAGCCCAAGTGCCGATTTTTTAAAAATAATTGCTTTTAGCTTAAAATCCAAATTTTCATTTTTATTTTAATTAAACATTTTTTAATGAACTTATTTTGTGATTTGAAGGTGGCTAAAGCCTTGGAAATGGTAAATAATTTTCAGAGGAATGAAGTTAGAAATTTGGAATAGAAAAGGAATTAAAATGTTGGATTTATTTTACAATTATGAAAATAATAATATAAAATGTGAATTGCGTAAGCGCACTGTCCTTTTTTAATGGATATCAAGAATGGATGAGAGCCGAGAAGAGATGGAAAATGGGAGAAAATGGGGCCAAATCGGCGGATGTTGCCATCGCATAATTTTTGATGATGGGAGAGCCAACATTATACGCACCAAAAACCAAACGGAAATGCATCAAATTCAATTCCCAATTTGTTGATTACTTCAATTTTGATAATAATAATGTGTTTTGTGTAAAACATTTGACTATTTTAAATTAGGCTTAATTCACGAATATCCTTGAAATTAAGCTTTTCAGTTTTATTACCAGTGAATTAATCAGCAGGAAATGAAGGCTTATTATCAAACAAAAATTAGATTAAAAGTAAAGTAGTAAAAATGACATTTTGGCGATAAAAGTTTCTGTCTCTATATTTTTGGAATGGTAGATCAATCACACTTTTTAAATGGTCTTATTCAAGAGAGCCAATTGAAAAAAAAGTGTGCAATTTCTTCAAAACCTTTATTTAAAATTTGAATAATTATGGTCTTTTTGACTTACGAATTTTGCCATTTTGCCATTATTTTCAAAATTAAAATTAAATTTTGGGCACATATGAAAGCGGAAATTATTCCATTGCTTTGTATAATTCCATCATCCTTATTTCCGAGTTTTTTCCAACCAAACTTTTTGCTCTCACATTCATTTTCCTCACAGCCAATTCAGTTGGATTGGATGGCCTCGCTCCTATCTTTGTTCATTGTCTTTGTGTGCCAGTCGCGCACAATTGCCAATTGGATATTGGACCTTGAGAATATGCCAGAAACAAGTAAGGAAAGGAGGATGGAAAAATTTTTGGCGAAAGAAAGAAATGCCATAATTTTCCTCCCATTCCTTTGTCCTTCCAAATCTAACAAAACCAGTTTTTCACACAATTTTTTTTTTCATTAGCCAATTTCATTTTTCTTCCTAATTTTCACCTTCATCAACAATCAAAAAAAAATGGAAATATTAAAAAAACAGAACAAGCGGAATTATTTTTTTTTATGAAAATTAGATCAAAAATGAAATATAGCCATGGAAGTAGAAATAAAATTTTAAATAAGAAAAATATGATATTTTTGCGAATATTGAATAAATTTACTCTACCGCTAAATTTCTTTATTCCATTGAACCAAATTTCATTTATCCTACCTTTTTTGGGTAGAATAAATTTGGCTAATTCCTCAATCAAAATGTTTGGAAGTTTTTGCCATTTTTTACCCTTTTTCTTATATTGACAATCTCAAATTTGGTTTAAACTAAAAATTGTTAGACCGTATAAAATTTTATGCCACTTGAGTTCTGATCTGATTCAAATTCCCTTTGCAAAAAAAGGAAATCCTCTTGATAAATTGCAAATTATAAAATTTAATTTTTATTTTGGTTGTTGAAAAAACAATGAAAAAATAAAAATAAAAAATTGGGTGAAAAAATGTGATCATTTGATCAAAATGGAAATTGAGAATGGTGAGGCCCAATTGTTAATATAAGATATATAAAAATAAAGAATTTAAGGAAAAAAAAAATAATGGCAAAAAAATAATATAATTTCTGGATGGGAAAATGAGCCGGTAAAAATGGTTTAAAAAATTGTTGACACAAAAATTTCATAAAAATATTGAAATTGTAAACGAATGGAAATGCTCACAAACATATATCAAATTATGATTAAAATTAATGAATTAATTAATTAATATATGAAAATGAATAAATGGATTGATTGAAAAAAAAAAAGAAAAATTGAGCGTGGATTATTAAATTTTTGTGAAATTATTAATTTTTAAAATGTCTTCCAAAATTATATTTGTTTTTTTTTTTATTATTTCATCAACTTAATTTCTAACGAAAATTTTGGATTTTGTCAAAATGAATCATTGAGACAATTATAAAATAGTTAATAAAGGTAAATTCGCTAACTTATTTTCTTGACAATTTCCCCTTCCTATCAGACAAGCTTTCATGGGTTTTGAGAATACGAAAGATTTAGATTAGCTTAATAAGATTTTTAAAAGTCCGGCAAATTTGTCTCTTCAAAAAGTGTTAATTGGCCCCAATTTCCTTGTAGAATTGATTGTTTTCTGTTTCGATTGGCCTAATTGATCAAAATAATTTAATTTATTATCCTAGAGAGTAAATAAAAGTAATGAATTGAATGAATTTATTTATTCCCAATTAAAATCATTATTTATTAAATAAATTGTTTATATTTTTATTTAATGAGTAAAAAAGAAAAAAAGGAGCAAAATATGAGGAGGAGGAATTGAATGCAAATGTGAAGGAGGATGTGTGTTTGTGGCTTCTCATAATTATTCATCAGAGGTTCAACTTCTCGGCCACGGCCGCAATCAGCGCAGCCCCTTTGACACTGCCCTCATCGGCTGGCACCAATTCCCACTGAAATTAATGTGTAAATTATCCATGGAATTTTCTTGTTTTTTTTAAAATTATACCAAAGTCATAATTTAGCCTTAAAGCCCCTATTTGGGACACAATACCATTCTAAAAATTGTAATTTCTTCATTATCTATTAGTTAATATTTAACAATTATCCAAGGACTTTTGGGGGTACTTTCTAGAAGTTTCTTCGGTCAGAGCTCAACAAGAAATAAACCAATTCGAAAATTAATATGACTTTACAAAACACTAAAAATTCTCTAAAAAAAGGCTTTTCTAAATTTATTAAACTTTAACAATTTTTAAAACAATTTTTTTCCTCCAAAAATCGGGTTCATAATTTTCATTCAAAGATATGTAACCATTTTTAAGTTTTTTTTTATAAAATTAAAATTTGTCATTTTTGAGGACACTTTTGGTTTTCGAATTTATATGGCCTTCCCATTCTAAAATTCATTCTTTCCTCGATGAGCACTGATGGGCAGGAAAAAGTCCCCTAAACGTAATTACTAAATCTGTTTCATTGTTTTGACCAAAATGTTCAATTTTATAATTTTTCCCACTCACCTCAATATTCAATGGGGCCAATGTGTTGAGTTGTGCTTCTAGGAGTTCATGATAGGTTGGATGGAATTGGATGAGGGCACCGCCGACGCCCACTTTCACTTTGGAACGGCCAACATGGCGAAGGAGGGCACTGATTGCTGTGAAATTTGGAGGGAATTTATAAAAAAAAATATAATTATTTTTTTAGGTAAATATTAAAATTTTAAATGTATCCGAATTTTCCACAATAGGGGAATTTCTTGGTAATTTTTACACAATTAATATTTAGCACAAGTCCTATAATTGGGATTAATTAGTTAGAGGAATGAGAAAATTGAAGAGAGAGTAAAAACAGAAATAATTCCCTTTCCAACTGGCTTTTTGCTTCCCATATATTTTTTCACACTGCTAAATTTAAAAGTCAAAATTTTTATTCCGACTAATGAGAGAAATTAGAGAAATTGAAATAGACAATGATGAATGATTGGCTGTCCTTTGCCCATTTCTGATCCATTGGCTGCTTCCCATAAAATTTCTTGAACCAATTTTACTTATCCTATATAAATGCACACCTATTTTAAAATAAAACAAATTGAAGCATTTGTTCAAGCACTTCTTATTGTAGCCTGAGCATAGCTTCAATTTTTCATTAAAATATATTAATTTAAGATTAAATTAGATTTTAAAAATATTTTTTTTATCTTTTTCTCACATTCATAGAAAGATGTTATTGGAGAGAGCTTACGGTATTTGTTGGCTTTGGGTCTCCTTTATGGGAAAGTGAAGGGTTCCCTATGGATCAACAGATTTAAGGTTAGGATCATTCGTGGATAGGATACGGATATGATGTGGTAAAAAACATATCACGTATCCCCCTAACCATAACCCTAACATCCGAAGGATGGACATTTCACTTTTACGCCTCTCATCACGAAAAAAAGGGACCCAAAGCCAACAAGTACCGATCGAGCTTACTTATGTCAAATAAATGGCAAAGGTGAAATTGACCAATGCGAGGAAAATTCGGGTATCCATTTTATTTGAGAGGCAGAAAATAAAACCTGCTGCCACAATGGCCGCCGACCGTTGCGACACAACATGGCAAACTTCGTGCATAATCAAATAGTCACTGCTTCCATGGTTTGGAACTTCCAGCTCGTCACATATTCGCCGACTGTTTTTGTATACTCCACTGTTATCACTGAAAAATTGGAGGGTTTTAAAGTATCATAGGCAAAATATATTTTCCAAAAATTGAGAGGAATATTTTGTAGGGAATATGAATAAAATGGGCAAATTAATTATTAATTATAATTATTCAATGCGGGCATAAAATTTGTCATTTTGGTGGTTAAAGAAGCTCTTTAAATGTACTAAAATTCAGAAAAGATTTTAGTTTTTATTGTCCTAAAATGTGGAACTTTTGACTTTTCTTTTCCTTCATTTTCTATAACTAATAAGATACATGGGAAATCCATTACATTCTTTATAATTTAATTTTCTAAAAATTTCTAATTTATTTTACAAAAAAAAAAATTCATTTCAATTAATAAATTTTTGACTAATTTCAAATTATATTTTAATTAATTCCCTCAAAAATGCGTAAAACTGACCCTAGTATTTCGCTGATATATTTGGTGGGAAATGTGTCGGGCCTGTCCAATGCTTCGCACGGTGTCCCATTGAAGAGTAGTCGATCCAAAACCAATTGTGCCAAAATTCGCCTGATCAAATCGCCCAAATACAGGGCTCCAGTCAATTTGTCAATTCTATAAGAATTAAATTTAAAAAATGGGAATATTTTTATTTAATTTATTTTAGTAAATTTAATGTCAAAAAATGTCCAAAAAATTTTTTTGTAGGTCTCATATTTACGATATTACCGTTCAGCATGAGCAGATCAGCCTGGGGCGGTAACTGACTAATCATCGACCTTTTTGTAAAATTATTTGCCTCTTGGCGGATTCGAACCCGAGATATCGGATCCAGTCTCTTTACCCATTAAGCCAAAGAAGCCCTTTCAATCGTCTAATAAAATCAATTTTTCCTTCTAATTTTTTACCAAATTCAACTTATTTAGGTGATAAATTTTATAATTATGACATTTTCACACTTACATTTGTTTGCCTTTGTGCACGGATGCTTGGTCAATTTCGTGGTCAAATTGTGTCAAAATGTCGGCCAATTCTCCCTTCAATTTTATAAGTTTTAATTATGGTAAAATTTACTCAAAAAGGAAACCTTTTTGCCAAATTCCTCCCATTCTGTCACGATGACCATTTTTTCATGTTTATAGTTAGCTGATTTGGCATTGAATTTTTTGATATTTTTCACATCCTCCAAATATGATGAATTGCACCTATAAATTTTATTCAATATTTTTTTTATTATTTTATGTAATTTTATAGCTTAAAATTTTCAATTCATTTTTAAATTTTAGAAAATAAATTAAAAAATAAATATTGAATTAATTTTAAAATTAAATTTCCTTTCTTGTAATAAATTTAATTAATTTAATTTTAATCTCTGTTGATTATTCTCTGTTTTCATTTTTATAATCTGTTAAAACAAATTAATGGACTATCATTTAGGATTTAAATTTTGTTTGAATTTAATTTTTATCTCAATTTTTAATTAATTCCCAAATCAAAATTAACCCATAGCCGATGACCACAGCGGCAATGCAATCCTCTCCATATTTGTATGCAGCTGCTGCCAATTGACCGACAGTATCATTCATGACTGCTTTGATTTTGGCCTGAAATTGATTTACGGATTACAGTAAATTATACTACTATATGATATGGCCTTCTCCCAAAATTATTTTATTTATGGAGATAATAATTATTAAGTGCTGTCTAAATTGTTGAATAAATTAATCAAAAACATCCATTTTCTTGAGAATTTACCTAAACAATTTTTTCGAAAATTATTCGGACGAATTATTTTCCAATTAAAAAATTTTACTGGCAAAGATTTGATCAGAGGGATCAGACCCATTTAAATGTGCCAATTTCATTAATTCATTGTCGCGGCGAATATACGGCCGATTTTACTGTATTTTACAGAAAATTCTTTCAATTTACGAGGATAATTAGCCAGCCAATTTTATCGATAATTATTTGGATATTTTAATTTTATTACCAATTTCTATGGGCAAAATTTTTGTTGTGCCCTATTTAAATGTATTAGCCAGTTCCAAAAAAATATAAAAAATCCAAAAATAAACCTTTGTGGACATATTCAACTCCAATGCCTCCTCCAGCAGTTCGACCACATCTTTATGCAAACAATCCTCAATGTCGAATCCTTTTGTCCACCAAAGTAATCGAGCTGATCGAATGGAAAGCAGTTCGCATGGATAGGAGAACACAAAACCAATGGGCAAATTCGCATTTTCCAAGTGGAATTCTCGAAGGAACTGTAACAAAAATTGGTGTTAATTTTTAAAAAAAATATTTATTTTATAACGAAATGACCAAAATCCGAAAAATTGAATCGTTAAATTTGAATAAATTTCGAATATAAAAATCTTTTAAAAATTTTTCTTGATTATTTTGGATGTGCTAAACACGAATATGGCCATATTTTAGTCATGTTTATAATTTTTTTTTAAAGCAGTGGCTACAGTCTATCTCGCTCCGGGGCTCGAAAAGAAAACTGATAAATGGCAAGGTTCATTCTCGAGCAAAAGAGCGACCTCTCATTTTCCAATTACCGATCTTTTTCAAGCTCGAACGCGACCGACAGTAGCCTTAGTTTTAGGCAAATATAATATGCCATATCC
Source organism: Pratylenchus scribneri (assembly GCA_030063045.1). Classification (NCBI taxonomy): domain Eukaryota; kingdom Metazoa; phylum Nematoda; class Chromadorea; order Rhabditida; family Pratylenchidae; genus Pratylenchus; species Pratylenchus scribneri. The sequence continues at coordinate 808,960 of JAQSEB010000003.1, forward strand.
TTAGTCCCAAATATCATTTTCAAGTTCAAGCGTGATAGACTGTGGCCATAGCTTAAGGTAAATTTAATGTCCATATTTATACAATAGTGTAAATGTCGGTATTTATTTACGAAGATTTGTAAGTAAATCAAACAAAATTGAGATCAGATTCATGTTTTGCATTCCGAATTATTAATTATTAACCAAAATAAAATAAATTTTATAATTCGAAAAATTATGGTCAAAAATCAAAATTTTAGACAATTTAAAGTCTAAAATTCCTTAAAAATCTTTCCCGCGATGAAATGAAAGAATTCACTCTGTTTTTTTATTGCTTTTTATGAACCTTTTGTAGGCAATTGACAATGAAGTTGAATAGTTGCTCGCCGGTGCCCTTCATTATTGGATTTGGCACAACGAAATTTTGAGTGTCCACATTTGGATCCTTGCCGTCCTTCCCATTCAGAGTCAATAATAGAATGCGCAAATTTTTTCCGCTCAAATCGATGGCCACATATTTGCCACTTTCTTTAATATATTCCAAATTAATTTAAATATTTATTTTTTGATTTATTAAAATGGTCAAAAAATGAATATTTCTTGAGTGGTGTTTATTATACCAATAATATTGAAAAAATCGGTACTTATGGAGTTTACATACTATTTTTTTTTTGTGGGAAGGCTTAAAGTCACGGTCGCCATTTCAGAGGTGTTAGGACGACAAGAGTTTTAGGAGATATGTGAAATGATTTTTACCCCATAATATCCGTAGCCTGTCCATGAATGATCCTAACTAGAGACCGGCAAAATGTCATCTGCGGGATTCCGGACCGGATTTTTTTCCTCCAATTTTTTGCGGGACGGTTCCGGTGCGGGATAATCTCGCAAAAATCCGGTCCCACGAAATCCCGCAAAATCCGGCGCAGGATCCGGTCCGATGCCGGTCTCTAATCCTAACCCTAATCCTTTTACCCTTAAGGGATCCCTTCACTTTCGAAAAAACGGCGGGATGCAAACTCAACAAGTACCAAAAAATCTACAGTATTTTGCTCCATAGAAGGCGAAGAGAAAATGATTGATTATAATCCTTTAATTTTAGCGACAATTATGTCAACTTTTTATTGGATATCTTTGAATTTAATGCTAGAAATATTCTTTTATCCATTGGGCCAAATTTCAGTTATTAAATGAGCTCTAAATATCGGAGGGGACCGGTTCATCCCCGCCGTTTCATCGCCAGCCACTTTTGACGAGTCATAACTCAGCAAAGAAGAAACCGTTTGAACCAATCTTGGTATCATTGAATAGAGCTATTTAAGCTTTATTAAATGGTATAGAGTATTATGTGAAAAGTTCAATATTCGCTTAATTACAAGCTTCTAAATAGGGAAATGGCGACTTTTATACAGTTTTTAGACTTTAAGCCAATTAAATTTCTATTATTCGAAAAAGCTTTAAACGTTATTCAATAGATCTTAAACAAAACAGCTCTATTCAATGATACAAAGATTGGCTCAAACGGTTTCTTCTTTGCTGGGTTATGACTTATGATTCGTCAAATGTAGCTGGCGATGAACCGGCGGGGATGAAACGTCCCCCACCGCTAAATATAGTCAACTTAATAACATTAAATCCGATTCATAGTGTTTCTGTTTTCTTCCAATTTATTTAAACCATTTTAATAAAATAGATGCCTGTTCCATCGGGCAATGCGGGCACATATGAGGGCAACATGGCAATTGAGGTGCGCCCATTTGTGGTGGCACCCTCTTGTAAGCCTTGCTTCAACTCTAATTCAATGTCTTCGCTGACTTTAACCAGTCGATCCTGGGGTAAAGGGATCAAATCAAAATTTATAATTGGCAATTAAACAGTTTATGGGCTCAAAAAAATGTCCAAATATAATGAAAGAATCATGGAATCTATTGTAGGGATGAAATTGTTTTTAGCTTGTTTCTAAAAGCCAAATTCGAATGATTAAAATGGCTTATTAGTCTTAAATTACGGCACAAAAGATAATTCTGAATCCTAGTTTTTAGTTTCCTTTATTGAACTAAAATTATGTCTGTTATAGTTATAAGCATTTAACCATTTCAATTTTACTCCTGCAAAAACAGTAATAATTGCATTTTCTCATTAGTTTTAAAATTTGCTTTTGATTCTTGATTAAAATAAGCCATTTTAATAACAAAATTATAATCTGCAGTAATATTCTTTAAACGGAGGAGAATTCCATAGGCTTTTCAATCACGAAATTTATTGCATTAGATATATACCATCTGAATTGAATACCTGTGGAATGATGAAATGCTGAAGGACGGCCCGAACATCCGCGGGAAACTGATCCGCATTGAGCATTGTTTTCTGCTTCGATTGCCTTTATGAGTTTAGCTACAGATGACTTGGTTTCTTAAAGGAAAGATGGACAGATTGCCTTTAATATTATCATTAATTTTATACATCAATGAAATTTAACAAGTTTGATGGAATGTCAGAGTTAAACTTTTAAACTCATTTGTGGCCTCATTTTGATAAAAAAATTCCATTCTGGAACAAGTTTGGATATTCTCTCATCAGTAGAATATATGATTAAAAGGTGCTTTGTGCTTATATTGGCCACAAGACGGATCCAATTTTAGCATTTATGATTCAATCAAACTTTTGCCCCTTTTTCTTATATATGGAACCAAAATTGAACATCTGATTTTATGCCAGAGATCAATTTTTCATTGATTATTATATTAGTTTCTAATCTTGCTGATTCGAATGAATTCATTCAAGAAATCTCAGATTGATTTGTGAAATTTTAATAATATGTCATAACAAAGGGACCAAATTTGTTGTCCATAAATTTCTGGCCAATTAAGTTTGATCAACGATGATTTTGGTATTAAAATTACTCCACAGAAAGAGAATAACCAAGTGTTACAAAAAGTTCCAATGAAAGATTGATCCACAATTAATCAGTCTATTTTCTTGAGAGAAAAAAATGTTATAAAATTCCATAATTTTCCCAAAATTTCCACCAAAATTTTTGAATTCATTCGAAACCTTTGAAAGCTCTCTCCTACACCAAAATGTTGCTTTTTAGAAGACTGGCCACTGAATCAAACAAAATGGCTGCGTGCCAAAAATAATTTGGCAAAATTTATATTTGTTGTCAATCAACAATTTCGGCCTTCAAGCCCAAATGTTTTTATGTAGATTTTTATTTCACAATTAGAAATAGTAGCTAGCCAAAAATTAGCTCTGAATAAATTTAAATATGTAAATTAAAGTATAAAAAAGGGTTTTCCGCGCTAATTTTTTTTAATTATACACAAAAAATTGTTTTTCTTGCAAAAAATTTTTTGCACAAAATTCCCTCGCAGGCCAAAAAATGTAATAATATTTTGTGTTCTCTGTGACAAAAATGTGCCATTGGATTCGTCCCTTTAATGATTATTTACAACATTTGTGCGCGCTGCGCGGATTGTAGGTGGCACTGTGGCCAAAAAAGTGTGGAGGGTGGGGGGCAGCTGGTGGGTGGTGGCAAAAGGAAAAAACAATTTTTGTTGATGGCCTCGGAGAGTAAAGCGCATTATTTACGGATTATTTTTTGTGTGGAGGCTTTTTGGTTGAATTGGAATTTTTTTCACAAAATCAATCACCTTGCTTAAGGGGTTGACGGTTGATACATGGATAAATAAAATTGGAAAATGGCAAAAATACTCTATAAAGAATGCCCTAAATATTCGTTAACCCAAATCGAGTACCAACTATAACAAAATTCCTTAGAAAGAATGACGATAAGTTCTGACTATAAAAACGAGTTTAAATATTAGAAAAAAAGCTTGAATTATGCTAATAAGGCTATGGTGGATATTTTTTATGTAGATTTGTATAGCAGAAGATTTAAATATTATAATTCATGCTTAAAAATTTGAGAGGGATTGAGCTTAAATTTCTAGAAAGCATGTTTTGTGTTTAATATTGTAGTAGAAATTTTTAATTAATTAGAGGGAAAAAGGGGTTATAAAATACAAATTTTTTGTAAATGCCCACCCATACTCATAGCTCTACCACCGTGAAATGCCAATGCCGGATTTGAGGTCCATTTTGTCCTTATTTTGGTAAAAAAAAGTCCTTATTTTGGTCAAAAAATATTTCGGATTATTATAGGATTAATATTTGAGAGGGAAAAGTTCATTCAATGAGATGGAATAGGATATTTGTCATTTGAAAATGCCAAAAAAACGTAATATTGGAAGTTGGAGGGTAAAGTGCATCATTGGCATTGGCAACATTTGGTGACAACATTATTGATGGCATTTTTGGTCTCTTAATTCTAGTTAAGAGTGAAGGGAATGTGACTAATACCAGGAAATAATTTTACGGCATTTTTGGCTTTAATTATATTTTTTTAAATTAATTTTTGGAAAAATTTTAGCCTATATTTAAAAGGTTAATCACAATCCAAAAATTGATTTCCTCATTTTATTGTGTTTTGCGACTCAAAAACACAATGGGTTATGCGAAATTTTGTATTTTATTTCTATTGAGAAAAATTAAAAAGAAAATTGGGCCAACAAGCTTTTTTGAGTCAACTGACGTTGGCAAACGTGAAAAGATATTTACCTAATAAAAATCCAATAAACTATATTTTTTGTTCATTTTTGAGTTCGCGCCGTACTTTCACCCGTTTCATTTATAAAAAATTCAATGCAAAAATTCACCGACTAATTTAGTCATGTGAATTTTTTTTTTGGAGCATCGAGGAGAGAGAGTTCATTGAAAAGAAATTGAAAAGGAAGCAAAAAAGGAAAAATTTAGGGCCAAAATTAATGTTGAATGAATGACACCGGCGCAGAAAGTCGGGTGATCTGCACTGGCCAATTTAGAGAACTAGTATAGAAGGAAATTAGAAAGCTTTGCAAACATTTTTGAGTCCAATTTCAAAATGGAAAAATTGAAGGAAATTCCCCTCCAAAATAGAAAGAAAAATGGGAAGAATATTTTGGAGGCAGCAAATGAATTTGGCAGTCGTTCAAATGATCACAATTTGGTCCATAAAAATAAACAAATATGCCCAAAATTAATGATGAATGAAGGACTAGCCAAAAGGGAATCGATTTATTTGATTTATGGTAAGAAAAATAGGAAATGAAAGGAAAACGATGGCCCGGTTTAACGTCGAGAATGTCGCCTTTCGAGAAATTGGGACCCAATTTTGGGAGGTAAATGGCGCCGCTAAGGCGAATAACTTTTCTAGGATGATTTGGAAAGGGAGAGAAGGCAACTTTGATAAAAAATAAATTGATAAGCCCACTTCAAAGGAAATGGCACACACAAAATTTGATGCTAACAAATAAAAATAAATGTTGTAGGGAAAATAAAATTTAATGAAAATTCGTTGAATATTATAAGAGAAAAGTGTATTTGATTCTCGAATTCGGTCAAAAATCATTCGGTCAATAGGCAATGAAATGCATGAGGATTAATATGTAGGGTAGATGAAAAAAAATGAGTACAAGTTGAATTTGGTTTTTGGCTTATAGCTCATCGGGGCAGTAGCCAATTTTGGAAGGCAATATACCATTTTAAAGCCCAAAGTGTCATATATAAAGTGGCATATTTTAAATTTTAATAAATTCAATATTTAACTGTGATTGAATATAATAAACTCGAATTTTTTGAAGAAAAGCGGATTATTTTTAAAATATTTTCCATTTATTTTACAAATGATTTTAAGTATAAAAAATTATTAAAACCTCTTTTTAAAAGGATATATAGGGCTTTAAAAAGGCATGTCCCCTTCCAAAATTGGTTGCTTCCCTGTTAAGATATGGCCAAAAGAACAGCCCTGCTGGTATAAATTTGGAATTGAATGGATTGCTCGATTTTGGACTTTCTAACTTTTATTGTGTGTGGAATTATCCCAGTCAGCCCCAAAAGTAAAAGAAAATTAAAGGCCAAAAAAGCAGCCAAGCCACCACCCAAAAAGGTAAATAAACACACAAAAATAACACACGCAAATCAAATTGACTGCTGCTACTTGTGCTCAAATTGTAATTAGAAATTTAGGGGAAAATAGGTTGGAAATGCAGCAAAATAGAGGAAAAAGCCACCGGCTTTGGTCTGGCCGCTTATTTGGCCAGCTCTGGGTCTAAAAAGGGAGGCCAAAGAGTGCAGAGTCCAGTATGGGCATTTTGTGTGGAGAGAAGTGAAGAGGGGAAGGGCCATGGACCGGGAAGGAGAGAGGGGAAGGTTGGGGGAGACCCCCAAGATAAATAGCAAGGGAAGGGGGCGCGCATGAAGCGGTTTTGGCCAAGCATGTGGATTGGGGGCTCACTTCTTCACATTCACTCATACTCAACTAATCAAACAATAAATTTCTAGACTGATATTGGGTGGAAAAATATTTAGGAGGCTAATAAAACTGCAAACTGCTAAATGGCCAAAATTGTAAAATTGGGTGAAAAATGAAAGAGCGAATACGAAAGATTTCAATATTAGTTGAAGATGTTTAAATTTCTTTTTTTTTTATTATATTTTAGAAATTAATCATTATTAGTAATTACATGAATTTTCACTATTCGTTATTAAATTTTAATTCTTTTCTTTCAGCCTAATTGATTTAAATTTACTCAAATAAATAATATTTTTTCTAAAACTAGTGGGATCCGCTTTAATTTTGGGACCATGAGAAAATAATAATGAATGAGGCCTTAAATTTACTATATTTTATTGATTTTTTTCATAAAAACCGATTTAATTAAATTCAAAATGAGTGGGGTGAGGCAATGAGGCCATAAAAAAATAATTAAATTATAGCCAACAAAACTTAAAAATGCCTATGTGACGAAATTTGATCTTAAAAATGTCGAAATTACTGAATTATATTTAAAATTTAGCTATGTCATTATTTTTATTATGGCGTTTTCTGATGAGAGAAAGAGAATACAATTTAGGCCAATAAATTTACCCGCAAAAAAATAAATATCAAATTTGGGTTATATTTTATATGACGAATTGTATATTTGCGTCATTTTTGCGCATGGAGGCGAAAAGCACAAAACAATAAATTTATATTGAAAGGGAGGAAAGAATGGGTGGCAAAAAGGAAATTATGCGTTTAATAATCGTGGGTTTCATTTCATTACAGCCACCCGCCGCTGAAATCCTAAAAGCAGCTGATTCAGCTGCCACCCAAAATTCATGTTTTTTTTTTTGTTCTTTGGAATTTTCGCCGCATTGACGTCAAAAATTCCATACAATGGAGGGAAATGATTTATTTGGTGCCGAAAATGGAATTGAGAATTTGCGCAAAATTGCGTCCGGCATTTTCCATCTTTTCAGAAGATCGTAAACTCTTTTGTCTAATATTATTATATAATTAGTTAGAAGAATGGATGAGATGACCATTTTGACACCGGAATGACGGCAATTTGCGCATTTTGATTTTCTATATTTTTTTGAAATACTCTTCCATTTCAGATTAAAAAAAAAGAATTCTTTCAAGCGTCATATTTTCGATTCCTGTCACGCATCTTACAAATTTTAACCCGTTTTGGTCTCTATATTTCACGCGTGGGCCATTCTTTTTAGTTTTAAAATCTATTTTTGGGCCTCCTTTTTGGGAATTTGGAAGATGTTTATGCGTATGAGGAATGGGAGTGGGGGAGATGGGTGGGGGTGGTGGCCTAATAAATGATGATGAAAAATGGCGACACATTATAGTATTATTAGTGTGGGCTGTGGGAGTTAATTCGGGGTTTGTGAGAAATATAAGTGGTGGATTGGGGAAAGTGGACCTTGGACCCCTTCGCCCAGCAGCCACCTCGTCTTTTGCCCTATTTTTACCGAGGTGGCTGCTGACTCGCCCAAACTCACAGGTAATCCTCTCAAGAAAACAAAACCAAAATCGACCATTTGGGCGACATTTTCACCCTCTAGGGGAAAAGGCGACAGCAAGTCGCTGAATAGGGTGAAAGGCGGCAGAAAGTCGCTGAAAACATCATCGCCGGGTTGGTTGCCTTTCACCTTTCCTCCTGCCTTTTTGCTTGCCTAAATTGCGCTGTACAAATCCACCTTCTCGCTTCTTTCCTTTATAATTGATCTTTACTTCGCCTTCGCCTAACGTGCCAGCCGCTTATTCGATTGAAGAGAGGAAAAGCCTATGCCCTATATCATTATTCGCAGCAGCAGCAGCAGCTGGACCGCTTTATTCTGGGAGGCTATGAAGGTATAGAATAGAGAAGGAAGAGCTTGTGACTTTCCCAAAGGTGGAAGGGGGATCGATTCCGTTAGGGTAAAGGGTTTTGGGCGGTTGATTTTGTTTGCTGGTTTGCTGTCGAGAACCGAGGCCACCAACAATTCCCCCAAAGTCACATTGTGCCTTCGACCACCGGCCTTCCCTTCTTCTTCCCTTCCTCGCCCGCTTTTAGATGCTCCTCTCGATTTGCTCTGTCAGCGAAATGGGCGTTTGGGTCTCGTGGTTTTGTTTGTTTGGTGGCCATGGCCCAAATCAACGAAAAAGGTGGAAAGAGGGACGCTCGCCACACAAAATCGAAACCGTAAAACATTGACTTCATTTCGCCTCCTCTTTTCCACACAATTTTCAATTCTTTCCTTTCTTTTGTACACTGGCAGTCAATATTTTCAATTTTATTCACCGTCTTTAGCTTAAAAGGGGTGATCGGACACAAAATTGATGGGAAGGGAAAGGAAAGGAATTGAAGGTGAATGAGAGATCAATTCACCCTACGGCGTTTACGCCCGCCGCGAAAATGATGATATCAAGGTGGTCGGGAAAAAGAAGGGAACGACCCATGGACCACGAGACCTTCGCCCAGAATAGAATTCACGTCCATCGGTTGCAGCGGAGCAAAGGGAGCAAACAAAAGTCCGAAGGGTATATTGATGGAAAATGAGGGGATTTGGTGGAAGGGAAAATTTATTTCTTGCAAAAGAGGAATAATAATGGAAAGAGATTTTTGTATTAATTTGAAAATTAAAGACGACAAATCCGAGAAAACATCGGGAAAATAACATTTTTAAAGGGAGAATTTCAAGGATTATCGCATGTTTTTCTTTCCTCCTCTAAAAGGTCATCGATCAAATTGGCGAAGGAATGATTAAAATTGTGATAGAAACTAGAAAGGTTCAAAGATGAATTTAACTCAAATTAATTGACTCTACAGTCTAAACTCAATGATAGGATGGATTTTACTTAAATGCCCAAAGAAGTTTAAAATTCTTTAGAATATTTATTTTGCTTAATTGTCCAGTAAACGATAAAAAATATAAAATTTTCGCAAAAATTATTTATCTTTGAATAAATGGAAAATTTGGCCTTGTCAAAGGCTGAATTCAATTAATAATAATGCATAATTTTTAGTCAAATTGCACAAAGCCCTAATTTATTTCAATGGCAATTTCGTTTACTACTCTTCCCAAAGCCACAAAAAAAGAAAAGGCAATGGCACATAAAATGAGCTACATTTCAAAAAAAATATTGCATTTTTGGTACTTCTCCTACCCTAATTTTTTCTTTTTTTTTTGCTCTGTGACAGTGAATTTTTGATTGTATAGGGAAATTAATAAGCTCTCAAAAGTGTGAATTTACGCGTCAACTTTGTGCGGACCGAAACCATTTAGTCCAACCTTGGCAAAATGTGGGCATTACAAATATGGAGTTTGTAACTTTTCTAGATAAATTTAGTCTTAAAACATTTTTGCGGAAGGGTGGAAATTATATTTGGAACTTGAGAGCAATTCTTTTGTGCGTGATTTTAATTATGTTTTTTAAAACATTTTGGATTTAAGAAAAAATAAGCTAACAAAATTGTGAATTTAAAATTTACGCTTTAACTTTGTGGCGGAACGAGACCATGTGATTCAAAAATTTGGCAAAATATGGGAATTAGGAATAAGTAGTTTGTATTTTTCAAGAGAAATTTGTTCTTAAAACATTTTTGAGAATGAGGCGTAAATTCCATATTTGAGACTTACGATGAGAGCACAATCACAATTATTTTTTGGGTAATTTATTTTTTTAAAAACTTTTTGGATTTGTTAACAATTGGAAATTAAGTCATGAAAGAAGAATTAAACAAAGAATATTTTTATTGATACACGCTATTACAAGCCTTCGAAATATTTAGTTGTGTTTGGGTGGACATATTTTAAATTTGATTGCTATACAATTTCACTTTCTTTGTCTTATTTATTAGCATAGTTCGCTGTGTAATTTGCCGCCCAAAATGTCAAAATTGAATTTAAAATATTTAAAAATAGACCAAACACATTTCATTGCGCAATTCGCTGCCTAAAATTACAACTTTGGCTATAAATGTTTAAAAATAGACAAGGAAATCTCTGTGCCGCATGCGCATTAAGAAAATGAGAAAAGACTAAATCATCACTAAAAATGTTCTTAAAGGTAAATCAACTGCGCATTTTATGCCACATTCTGAGGCATTTTGTGTCTTATGAGTAGAAATGGAAAATGTGGAAAGCGGAAATGTACCCAGATTTGTGGAAAAGGGAAGCGGCTGGCAGAAATCCACAAAACGACGACCTCGTGGTTTTGTGATGTGGCACAGGGATTGGCCAAGAAAAAAGTGGCGAGGCGGAATGACGGGGAAGCCCCACCTCGCCATCCCATCCACGCCGCCCATTTTGCGTCCAACTAAATAGAGAAGACGAGAAAATGGGACGAAGAATGTGAAGAAATGGCGCCAGCCGGGGAAAATGGAGCAAATGGGCGGAGGTGGCTGCGAGGGAGAAAGCCGGAGCCCAGAGAATGAAGCATTTGAGCAGTTGGCCAAACCACTCTCACCTTATTTTTTGTTGGAGGCATCAATCGAACGACCCCGTGCTCCTTTATTTGATGGGCAGCCACCATCGGTGAGCCCCAAAGGAAAACATGGCCACCACTTTTAACTATGGCCATATGCGCTTGCTGCCAGCCGACTCTCTTTTTTCTCCCTTTTTTCAATAAATCTCTCAAAATTCTTTTTCTCTTATTACCAGCCGACTGTCTCTTTTCTCCCTTTTTCAATAAATCTCTTAAAATTCTTTTTCTCTTATTGCCAGCCGCTTCGATTATATTCCATTGATACCAGCCCTGCCTATACTGCTTTGTCTTCCTTCAATATTTTCTCTATATTTTGTTTTTCTTATTGCTAGTCGCTATGGCATTCTCTTATTGTCAGCTGCCCTGCATCTCTCCCTCTCTTTGCTGACAGCTGGTTACTTCATCTATGCTTTCTCTTTTCTATAGTCCCTTTAAAAATTCCGTTTATCTTATTGCCAGCCGCTATAAAATTCTCGTATTGCTAGCTGCCTAGTATCTCTCTTTTTTGCTGCCAGCCGATGGCCCTTATCTCTGCATTCCCTTTTTCTATCTCCTCTATAAATTCCTTTTCCGTATTGTGAGTCGTCTTAGTCTCTAAATTTTCTTCCAGCCGCCTCGCTTTTCTTTTTTACTACCAGCCGTCTTATTTTTTTCCAACTTACTGAGAGCCACCTTGTATCTTTACATTATTATCCGCCTCGCTTCTTTTCACTACTGCCAGCCGTTTATTTCTCTTATAATGGCCTCACACCGTTTTACCAACCGCCTTGGGAACCAAACCAAATGAAATGGGGGAATTGGAATGGGGACCAAAACGAATGGAAAAAGGAAGGAAGAGTCGCATCGAAACGAAAGCATGGCGTGGGGGAAGAACCACGTGGTACGACTCGATGGAAGCACAAAAAATGTGCTAGCTCGGCAGAAAAAAAAGGCGCCGCAACCTCTTGCGGTGTGTGCGCTGTGGCCAAGGACGAATGAAATGAAAAAAAAATGATGATTGGCGAAATGGGAAGGAGGGAAGAATGGATATGGGCAATTGGGGAAAACAAATTAAATATTGGCAATTTTAATGAGTCGTGAGAGGAGATGTTTTTTATGTTAAATTAAGGTCCTATAATTAGGAATTAGGATTGGGCGGAGAATACACAGGTGACTAAATATCTATATTAATTTTTTATTCATATCTCGATGAGATAATAGCCAATTTGAAAAAATGATAGTATTAAGCCAAGGGAATCTAACTTTGAAAAAAGTTACATGTCTTTAAGTGAAATGATTGAACCAGAAATTCTTGAAAAAATCACTTAATTAATACTTTTATTTGAGTTTTCAAAAAAATAGAATTTGCATTTTTAGAGGAACGGCTTTCAAATGGTATATCAACTTTTAGAATTGTTTATTTGCTTGTTAAGCTATGGCCAAAAGAATGGCCTTATTAGTTAGGTGAATAGACATTGCTAATTTCCATTTTTTGACATAATTCATGGCTTCATATTCATATATGAAGCAATTTAATTAAAAAGGGAATTTTTCGAAAAAATAATTTTTGTATTTTATTCTTCCAAATATGAAATAATCCTAATATACTAAATTATATAATATGCGGGGAAATTAAAAGTGATTTTTTGACCTCAATGGACGAGTGGCATAATTTCCTATTAGGCCAAAAGCCGTAAATTAATCCCTCAAGGTCGGGTGGCCAAAGATTGAGAAGGCATAAATTTTTAATTTTGGTAAATAAGGGAGTATTACCCTTTTATTAAGGAATAAAATTGAGGAAAAATAAAGACATTGGCCTGTGAATTTTGAGGGCGGAAAATGGAAAATGACCATATATTAAGGAAATATGAAATAAAATAAACAGAGATTTAGCCTATGAATTTTGAGGGCGTAAAATGGACCAAAATGCGAGGATTGGGTTATTTTTTGTAGTGCCATTTTTTTGTTTTCTCCTTTGGACATCAAAGTGCAAAGTATGGCCAAATGTTGAAAGCATTTGGCCGCAAAAAATATGTGCCACCCTGTTTTGCGATGCGCCACAAGCCTCGCAGCCCTATTCTCCAAAATTTCCAAAGGCAAAAGCACCAAAGTTCACGTGTTTGGCTTAAAAATGATTCATTCCCATTTTCTTCTTCATACTTTATCCAAATTTTTTATTTTTTTTTGTCATCACTCCTAAGAATCTGCGGAATTATCAATTTTTTGCAAAATATATGGATATTAATATTTTAAGGGTAAAGCTATTATTGTATGTAATGAAAAACTGCACTTATAAAGGATAAATGAATTGGTAAATTTACGATAAAATAAAATATATTAAAAATTAATTTCGATAAGTTTAAGCGCATAATTTTTAAATAAAAATTTTTAATTTAATCCGTGTATTAATAATAAATTTTATGAATTTCTTACTAAGCAGGATTTTTATATGGACCAAATTTTAATTATTTAAATATTTTTTAATTAATTTTATTATAATAAAAATTCAAAAAAATCACTCAAATTTAATAATTGTTAAAATTATTATTTCTTTTTGTTCTTCATTTCCTTCCCATATCAAGCATCAGAAATTGTTAATGACCATACATTCGGTTATATATTACCTAAATTAATAAAATTTAATAATAAAAAAAATATTAAAAATGCCTTATATGTATTTATGGTAATTTTGTTTGATGCTGCTGCGGAATCTTATTCCCTGGAATTGAGCGAGTGGAAAATACGCCAAGTCGTACTTATCCAATCTCTCAATATAGGGGCTATCATAAAACCCCGAAAATGAATGCCATATAGAGATTATCGTCTTCCACACAAAGCCATGGTTTTCATGGCGCCAATGTTTACAATATTCACAACATGGATTCAAAATCTATGTAGAAAAAAAATGAAAAATTCGAGAAAAATTTTTTTTTGCTTGAAAATAATATTTTTTTCCACGAGAATACTAGAAAAAGAAACAAATTATGCAAGGTGTATGTTGATTTTATTCAAATTTATTTATTTAATTCATTTAAATTCAATTCAATTATAATTTTTTAACCAAATTTCATTTCGATTGCATTAATTTTATATTTGAACACCCTAATTGTCTAAAAATTGGAAGATTTTGTAAACATTTCCCAAATTGAATTCAAAATTCTGGCAAAATTAAAGGAAGTTGACAAACTTCGGAGATTAATTTGTTGCATGATGCGCAGGAATGGCAAAGCAAAATCAAAAATAAATTCATATTTTAAATTTTTTTTATATCTGGCATTTAGCTTCACAATGTTGCTAATTCGAACAGAATTTGTTAAAAATAATTTGGCCATCGGCAGTTATGCCGAAGTGATTAAATTAAAATAATTAATTTTCATGAAAATTTAGGACCAGCAATGGGCCGAAAGAAATGCAACTAAATTAATGAATTTGAATCCATTACAAACGGGCTTAGTTTTTGAATGTCACATTTTAGTAATGGCACCAATAACGTGAACAACGAATTTTATCATATTTTTTTTTTGTGTGGAGAATAAATAAATCATTCTTTGGAAAATTCGCATGAAATATCCAATTTGGTTGTTGAATTATATTCAGGTGAGTGAATAATCAATTAAATTATTATTTCAGTTTGCTGGCGATATTCAATTGCTTTCGGAACCACAGTACCAGAAATTGAGATTATATTCAAAATTGATACAATTAAATTTGACAAATTCAAGCTATATTTGACGACAATAAAATTAAATTTAACTCATGCCACATTTATTCCATGAAGGCGACAAAATTTGCATCAGTGGGAAAGCTGCCACAAAATTTGTCATCAATTTTCAAAATGATTCTAGCCAATTCAATCAAATGAGTATATTTAATCAAAAAAAGGAAAACCCAAATTTAATTCAGTTAAGAATATGCCATTAAAAATTCTGATTAATTTCAACAATTCTGTGAATTCTAGCACATTCATTGGGCAAAAAATTGGGCATCAAAAAAGAGTGAAAATTCGATTTCCGCAGGCCATAGCCCGATTGCCATGCCTGCCGAATGCCGATCAATTTATTTTGATCATCGAAGGAGGGAAAACAATAGAAGGAGTTCCTGGATTCTTAATTCGTGCAAATAATAACGATAAATTTAAACGGGAACAAAATACTAGCATTCCCCTCTGGACCAGGGATGGGTTCGATTGCCCAAAATAAAAAATCGAAATCGAAAAACGAAATTTCGGAGAGAAAAATTTTTCGAAACCGAAAAACGAGATTTCGGAGGGTCAAAAATTTTTCGAAATCGAAAAACGAAATTTCGTAGGGTCAAAAAATTTTTCGAAATCGAAAACGAAAATTCGTAGGGTCAAAAATTTTTAGAAATCGAAAAACGAAATTTCGATGCCAAAAATGACCGAAAATCGACATCGAAACGAAAAAAATCGAAAAAAATTTTTTCATAAATAAGGGGTCTGAAGAAAAAATTTTCAAATTTAGACAAATCGTATCGAAAATTCAGATTTTGTGATAAAATTCAGACATGTTAAAATTGCTTAAAATTAATAAAAAAATTTTTATTCGGGTATTCATTTAAAAATGATATTTGTTAACTCCTATATATATATATTTTTAATTTTTTCTTCATAAGAGAAATTTATGAAAAAATAACCCGATAGACAAAATTTTAAATCAAAATGGATTTATAGTGTAAATTTTTAATCAAAATATTATCATGCCAAGGAAAAATAAATTCAAAAATGGCCGCGCAGTGAAAAATTAGACTAAAAAATGGCCGCGAAACGAAAAATTAAATTTTTAAGCAATAAATTCATTTCTATATTTTTAATATTTTCGATCGATTTTTTCGATTTTTAGCCAAATTTTTTCGAAATCGAAAATCAAAATTTTGAAGGCTCAAATAAATTTTCGAACTGAAAAACGAAATTTTGATGCCAAATGACCGAAAATCGACATCGAAACGAAAAAATCGAAACATCGAAGATCGAACCCATCCCTGCTCTGGACCACAAAATATGTTCAGTCAGGTTCCAAAAAGGGTCAAAGCCTTTTCAGTCAGTTTAATAAAATATTTTGGTGAATTAAATTAATTTGAGAATTTAATTCTATAGAAATTTAAGAAATATTTCTTAATATATTTC
Organism: Pratylenchus scribneri; assembly: GCA_030063045.1. NCBI lineage: Eukaryota > Metazoa > Nematoda > Chromadorea > Rhabditida > Pratylenchidae > Pratylenchus > Pratylenchus scribneri. Next base: position 824,901 of record JAQSEB010000003.1, read on the forward strand.
TGAATGTAAAATAATAAATATTTGTATGCATTTGAAGTTTGTTGATGTCATTGAAGAAATGGAAAAGAAACTGAAACTGAAATGCTCAGAATTTATGACTTTGCCTCGATGCATTAAACAAATTGATGAGAAGCAATCAATGAGTGCTGGAATGTCCATCAACCATCCAAGAGACAATCAGAATGCCCCAAATTCAAAGGAAGAACGGAAGTTCATTTTCCGTGAATTTTTTCAACCAAGCACTTGATTGGGATAAAAATTGTTTGTAAAGTGTAAAGTGATTTGAAAACGAATTCCACAAAAAATTTAGATGAATAGATTCCAGGCCAATTTCAACCTACATGACCAAATAATAGATCTCAATAATTATTTGGTTAAAAATTTAATATTATTAATAATATTTTATTGGGATATTTACAATGGAAGGTGGCTAATTAATAACCAAAATGAACATAGATATTCATTGAATTCCGGACTTGAAAATGGTCAAAAAAAATTGCCATCACCGATTAAGAATATGAAATTCATTTAGACAATTTGGGATCGGCTAATCCAATCAAATAGGAATACAAAGAATTGGCGTTGCCTCCATGGGTAAATTGACAATATTGTGATATAAAATAAAGGGCAAGAGGATGGAAAAATTTGATTTAACAAATTCAAAGGTGAAAGGAGCAGAAGATGGAAGTGCTCATAAAGTTTTGGACTTGATTAGCGATATACAAATTGTCTAATAATTCATAATATTTAATGGGAATTTCACCTCAAACATTTTATTTTTTATTTATATTTCCATTTTCATCATCTATTTTATAATTTAAAATATTTGTATGCTCATTGTTTTGTTTTTATTGTTGAATTAAAAGACCATTTATAAATTATGCATATTTCGTTTTTATTAGTGAATTTGGCCGATGATTTTAACTTAACAGTGTAAATGTAAAATTTGAATTCCCATGTTTTTATTATAATTTTTAAGTAAAAATAATTCATTTCATAAAATCATTTTCAAATAAAAAATACTAATTTCATGCAAAAAATATTTTCATGCAAAAAATAAGTCAAAAAATTCTTGAAAATATTTAAGGAAAATTACCAAATTTTTGTTCTCATGAACACATTTTTCAGGGCAATTTGCTTTCAAATCGTAAAAATCGGAAAAAAAATGGCCTAAAATATAATTAAATAATATATAAGATTAAAACTTAAAACTTACCTAATTCGTGCCCTATTGTAGAGTATATTTGTATGAAATCATTTAATTTGGAATTAATATACAAATTCAATTCATACACCGTTCCTCCTCTTGACAACACATTTTTTTTAGAATAACCCCATCCAAATTTTTTTCCATTTATTTTGTCTACATAGTGCACAACTTATTAAAATATTTTTATTTTCATTTTTTTATTTAAGGTTACCAATGTAACCACGAAATTCTTGGCTTTTGCCATTTTTTTATCATTCGGAATTTCCCTGGAATTTTGTTTTCATCATCTTCAAGGTAGACATGTTCAGGTAATTTCACATAATATCGTTTGTGTTTCAACAATTTTATCCCTAATCGCTGATCATCACATTTTGTTAATGGTTCAAACCCTGGTTTGATCATATCGTGTCTATATTTTAAGGTAATTGAAATATTTTTTAATAAAAAATATTTAGTAAAGTTATAATGGATTTTTGATTAAATTTTAACATGTTATATATTTTGAATGATTTTCTTTTTAATCGAAAAAAACATATTTTGATTTGAGATAATATTTTTTTGTCGACAATTTTTTAATTCTTTTGTCGACAAATTGCATTCTTTTGTCGACAAAATCAGTTTTTTGAATATAAATTTTTAATGCTTGATCCTAGACCTATAAACCTTATACCCATTTTATAGAATTCATCAACACGCATCGATTGAGGTATACAGTGTTTGGATCAAAACTAAGAGTTATAAATCAAAAACCAAAATAGGGTTTAAACGGATTAATACTTTGAATTTTGTCCAAACTCCTACAAATTATACCTAAATCGATGCGTCTTGATGAGTTCTATAAATTGGGTATAAGGTTTATAGGTCTAGGATCAAGCATTAAGAAGCTATATTCAAAAAATATTTTGTCGACAAAAAAATGCACATCCATTTTGATTTTGACTTGTAAAAATATGATATCTATAAAAATTTTTTTAATTTAAAAACATGTTTAAAATAGGAAAAATGGGTATTTCATTTGGCTTTGTTGATTTAATTCATGTAATTATAACTAAATAATTTAATTTTTTTTAATTTACCTCAAATCATTTAGATTAAAAACAGTCATGTTGGTGACAAATTTCACCATTTTTTTATTATTTTCATAATTGGTTGCATTTGAATTGGGCAATATTTTCCAATTGAAAATTGGACCCTTATTTGCTCGACAACTGATGCCCACCTAGGAAATATATGTGAAAATTTATTTTTAGCTTGATTACCTTATTTGCTGCAGCTTCCGTTTGTAAAAGAAGTGTATTAAATTTTATTCTTGAATCCCATCGATGGTTATCTGTTTTACGGAACCATAATTCCTGTAAGTATTCCATTGTTGTTTCATCCATATCACTTTCGTCACTATTTCTGTGGCTATGTTTACTTCTTTCTAAATCATAAAAATTTTTAATACCAATTCCTATTTACAAATTTCAAAAATTTTAAAACAATATTTTATAAAATTATTATTTGAAATTTATGGTTATATATATATATAAAAAATTTGAGTTTCGTTCATTTTTTCAAACATCTCAACTTCTAGCCGGCCGTTTTTCGAGATCTTTTTTTTTAAAGTTTCGTATTTCGGTGGCACATATGGAAAAACCTCAAATTTTTCAAAATCATTTTTCGGTTTCGAGATATTAGCCCAAAACCGGTTTCAAAAATTGAACTTTTTCGGTTTGCCCTGGTAAAACTTTTTTCCTTTTGATTTTTCGATACCCATTGTTATCCTAGGATTTTAAGTTGGAGTCTTAGCTACAAAATGATATATGGTTTATGGGGTCTATCTTCAAAACCCAGGGCTGTGGAGGCCGGCAAAAATTCGTACCTCGGCATTTTTCCCTTCATAGTCGATTGGCGAAGGTGGGGGAGGCTAATCGGAGATCGCGGGTTCGAATCCCACCATGGTCTAATAATTTTTTTAGGGGTTTTCTATGATGGGGATCATGAATTTGAGGTTTAATTTGAAAATTAAACCGGTTTAAATTTTTAAACCGGTTCTTTGCGAGTTGAATTTTTATCAGAAATGTGGGGAATGGATTCTAATATTAAATATAACCCTCCTAGGAATCTTTTAAAGTGCGATAGCGCTTTTAAAATACGATATATATTATTAGAAATTCTGTAAATCATTGACTAAATTATCCCATTGAACGTTTACAATAAAAATATTAATCTCCAAAAATTTTCAATAATTGAATGCTCTTCTATATTATGACACTTCGAGATGAATATAAATTCATCAATATTAAAAATCATATTTGAATACATCAAATTGCTTGCTTTCGTGAGCATTTTTTCCCACCAAAACAAATACAACATCAATTAATATACACAAAGATTTCTTGACTTTATAGGCTTTGTTTTAATATTATAAATAATTCCACATTCTCAATATTTCCCACTAACATAAAATTCATTACCTTTTGCATTATCATATTTGAAATACAATTCCGAATTATTCATCAATTGGCATAAAGATTCCATATTTTGCAAAAATTCAATGGCATTGTTGCCATTTCCATCCAATGTTTTCAATTTATTGTAATATTCATAGGCCATTGAGATTAGCAAAGACGGTTGAATGCCCTTTTCATAGTAGACACGGCCTGAAATAAAAGGATAAAATTGTCAATTATTATAAAAAGAAAGAATGCATTTTTAATCAAAATTGATTGAAGGATGAACCAAAAAATTGTATGGTTTATTTTTTAAATTACACAATTATTTGATTAAATCAAGTCTATTAATTATTTGCTAATAGTATACAATTATTTTTCTGAAATGTGATTTGTAAGTGCTCGATTTTTAACAAACCTTTATTTGGAATAAATCCAAATTTCTCATTCTTGACCAATTCTATAAATTTCTCAATCATATTATTTGCCGAATCATTGTAACCTTAAAAATATTTTATGAGTAAAAATTCAAATATTTTGACTGAAAGATTTAAAAATATACCAGCGGCAAGCAATCCTTTGATGGTCCAAAAGGAATCACAATAATAATATTCTCGGAAAGGGCCTCCGGGCAAAATGAACGAATTAGCCGTCTAAAAATATTAAACAATTTAGTTGATTTGAAAAATAAAAATTTAATTTGAAAATCTGACAGTGAAAAAATAATTAATTGGTTTATTTCATTTTTGCTAATTTAAAAACAGAATATAAATTTTTCATCTTTATATTCATTCGTAAAAGTTTATAAATGAATTAAAAATTAACAATATTGGCCATAAATTATCATTTAGTTCAAAAATTAAAATACTAAATCAATCCCTCCTTTCATATTAATTTAATTCTTAGATTGAATAATTATTCGTATTCGTTAAAATCAGATCAATAAATAAGCATATTTCATTCTTACTAGTGGAAAAATCATTATAATATTTTTTTATTACCAAATCTTGAAGAAAATATCCATCCTTGATTTGGCTGATATAATCCGAAATATTCATTCCAAATGGCAAATCAACGGTGTAAAAATTTTTCCCTTTAATAGTAGCATTTTCAGCATTGATCTCTTTGAAGCCGCTTGTCGGTTTGCAATTGTTCTCAATATCCGGTTCAGCCAGGGCATCATAGCAATGTGTTCTGTGAAGAAAAATCAAATATTTATTTAAAATAAATGATACAATAGTTTAGGAAAATCCTAATCATTTTTTTTAATCTCATGTAATTTTCAGAAAAAAATCGATCCCTAAATGGGGTATATATCCTATATGACGAAATGCCTAAAATCGATTTTTGCAATTTCCATTTCCATTCCAATTTCCAAGATTCCAACTATGCTTTAAGAATTAGACTATATATTTTTTTTCCAGGGAATTTCTCAAATTTGTCCCATAGAAGCTGCACAAGATTAGATTGTATGGAATCAAATTACAAATTGCGCGTCTTTCAGACCAAATGATACTAGATTTTTAAGAGCGCAATTTTTGGAATCTTGGTGCCAAATTATAAAATTCATATTATGAAAAAATTACCGTTCTTTATTGCACTTCAGGGTCCATTTATTAAGCGAACATTTTTCCAAGCATTTTGCTTCATTATCATCAGAAGCACACAAATCACAGCGACTATAAAAAATAAATTAAATTTTTTATTAAGCAAAAAAGCCTGTTGGCGCAATCGATGGATGAAATTGCCAAGCAGAAGACAATAATCGCAAGCAGAATTGGACCACCAAAAAAGTTGGTCCAATTTTGAGTGCCCATTTTCCACTGATGACACTTGATAAAAATTAAATAAATATTTTATTAATAATAGAAAATGACCAGAGCAGTCGGCAAATGGAAAGGAAACAAAGTAGGCGAGGATTACAGTATAATTTAAATTGAATTTATTGAAATATTTCAATACTAAAAATAGACTTATAAAGAATTTTATTAATATTTTATTTCGTTTAATTTTAAAATGAATTGAGAATTCATCATCCTCGTTTATTTTTCTTTTCTAATTTAGAATGAAGCCGTGTTCGAATTTTATTGGCTTGTTTGATGATTAATTATGTGAAAGATGAACGTAATTAATTAAAAATAAATTACATCATAAATTAAATAAAATTTAATACATTTATAATTTTTTAAAATAAATTGGAAAAGATGAGGAAAGTTTTACCTAAAACAAGATGATTTTGAATCGGATGATGTTTTTAATTGAGAAATTAACAATTTTAGATCTCTAAAAATAATCTTAATACTTTCATATTAAATTATAAACTTCATTCTAAATTCAAAAAATTATCAAATGATTGGATGTGAATGTGAATCTTTGGAGACGAATGAATAAAAATGGAAGACCCCCTCCAATTTCATATATAAATAAGATCATTCTTATATAAATTATTCAATGCGAGTATTCATGCATCCACTATCCACGCAAGTCCGCTTCATAAAATTACACCGTAAAATGCGAAATTTTAAAATTTAAAATATTTGCGATATAGTTTAGGAAGCAGAGAAGGAGATGAAGTCAAATTTTTTTTTGCCATAAGTAAGAAAATTCTAACAGATATAAATTAATCAAAGCACGTATCCACGATCTAAGTCCGCTACATAAAATATACAAATTTGTACTATTTTAAAATATGTGAAACAGAGTTTATGAAGCCGAAATAAAGTAAAATCTTTTACTTTATCCTAATAAATAGAAGATCTTTTTTTTATAATTTATTCTAAGCGAGTATCAACGTAAGTACGCTTCATAAAATCAAATTGTAAATGTAACAATTTAAAATATTATCAAGTATTTGGGAAACACATAAAATACAGAGAAAACTGAACATTGTTGACTAATTTTTATGAAAAAATTTGCTAATAATTTTTTGCCCTATCGATTGAAAATAAATTTTTACATAGGATATAAATAAAAAAAAATAGTTTATACCTCTAAACATTTTTTTTATTTTTATAAGTGGGTCAACATCAGCATATGCAATGGATGGAATGAAAATATATCATAATGGAATTTTTTAAATTTTATTTATTTCATTAAATATGAGTTCAAATGGCATAAATTGTGCAAATACAAAACCAAATATGGAGGGCAGCTATAGGTAGCGTAATTATATTTAGATCGGCAATATCGAAGCAAAGGCAGAAGAAACATTGGCGACTTTTGCCAAGTGCCAATCCATCGTCCAGGCGCAATTTAATGGAACTCAACAGCAACGGTGCTATGTCAATTCCACAATAGGACCAATGTGGGCGTTTTCGACTTATAATAAATCAGAAACCGGTTTTAGACCCTACAAACCTTATACCATTTTGTAGATCTCATCGAGACGCAACGAATGGTAAATAATTTGCCATGTTTTGATCCAAATTAAAGGGTATTAAACCGTTTAAACCATATTTTCCAGTTTTTGGTTTTAAACTCTTTAATTTTGGCCCAAACCATGACAAATTATATACCATTCGATGCGTTTTGATGAGAACTACAAAATGGTATAAGGTTTGTATGGTCTAAAATTGGTTTCTGATTTATTATAAGTCGAAAACGCCCGCATTGACCCTATTGTGGAATTAACCACATTTGCATTTGCACTGTCTTTTGTCTATTGTGGAATTGACCCCGGACGAACAGCAACCACCTCCAGGCTTTGCCGATTCGTCGAATGAGGAGGAGGAATAATGAGAACTGTAAGGATGAAATTATCTCAATAAAGACATTAACGATAACCATTTATTAAAAAATATTTTTTACCCAATGTTAATGTCAATCAAAATGTCTTTTTTGTTAAGAATTAATAAATCTGTGGTAAAAAATATTTTTTGATTTTTTATTTAAGGAAATTTATAATTTATTTAACAATTTTAATCCTATCATTATAATATACTTATTAAAAAATATTAAAATTATCAATTGGTTCAAAGTGTAATATTTGAATTTTTATTGATAAAATATTTTGAAACAAAAGAAAAAAGAATACAATTAAAAGTTAATGACATTTCAGAGTCTCATTAGGCGAAAAAGATTACATATTAATCGAAACTCGAAATTAGAAAATTTTATTAAATTGGATCAATCAAATTTCAAATTATTGGTTAAAATAAATGCCTAAAAGCAAATAAAGTTTTTAAATATCAATATGTTTGTTTTTACTTCTGCTTTTACCAACAAATTGTCATCATTCAATGCTAACGGCAATTTATTATTCTATGCTATAAACTCTAACTTAAATTAATAAAATTCCAATTTTAAATAAATTTTCAAGTGTGAAATATTTTCATTTCAAATTAATTGTTTGGTGAATTCCTTCTGAATTTTGAAATAAATTTTTTATTCGTCCTCATAACCCTCTCATTTAATTGTCAAAACAGCAGATTATAAAATTATAAAAATTTAAAATTAAATTAAATAAATAAATTTCCAAATTTGTGATATTCATAACAAATTAATTTTTTATTTAATTCAATTTCTATTTTGAAATAAATTTTTTTACGTTCTTCATCATTTGTGTTATTTTTATTTGTTATCCAGTGTTTGTTCATTTGTTGATTCTTGATTGTATTTGTCTATAGTAAAATGGACTTAGAATAGTGTCAATTTTTCAAGACATAAAATGATGATTCAAAATCGAATGGGCCTAATATAAATTTCAGGAATATATTCTGATTTTGTTCTGATTTCCTTTTCCAGAATATATTCTGATTTTGTTCTAATTCTCCCTTTGAAGGATATATTCTGTGATTTCTTTTTTATAATTAATCAAGATAATAACTTATGCGATTTAAAATTCATATGGGGATTTCAGTTTCAACACCAAAGTGTGTGGATTTTTAAAAGAATGGGGAATTAATAGTGGCAAAAGATTGAATTATTTTTTTTAAAACCTTACCAAAGTATGTGGAATTATGTAGAGGGTGGAAAGTGATTTTACGCTATTTGATTTATCGAATTCATTAATTTAAAATAATTATTTTTAAATTTTTGGTATTCCTCTGTTTCTATAAATTTTATTAATTTATTTAAAAAAACAGTTTGAAATGTTGAATTTAATTTAAAATAACTTATTTTAATTTTAAATGATAAATTAATTTGGATAAAAATTGAGAAAGACAAAGTAAAAAAATTGGCATTAAAATGAAATATGGCAAATTCAAAAGCATAAAAATTTAAAATTGATGAAAAATTATCATTAAAAAAATTATTAAGTTTCCATTCTATGGCTCTATTTTTTTCTAGAACCTATTTTTATACTAAAATAGTAATATTATCAAATATATTTGTATATAATATTCAAAAATGGCGATTTTAGCCTTCGTGGATGCAAATTTTAACTCGATTTTTACCAATCTTTTTCATTAATTGAAATATTCCACATAGTATAAATTTCTCTAATTATAAATCAAATAAATTTTTGTATTGATTTTTCGTAGCAAAAATAATAATAGACGATGATAATTCGATATGAATTTTTTTGAAGCATAAAAATTTTAAATTGATGAAAAATTCTCATTAAAAAAATTATTAAATTTCCATTCTATAGCCCTATTTTTTTCTAGAACCTTTTTTTATACCGGAATAGGATTATTATCCAATATATTTGTATAAAATATTCAAAAATGGCGATTTTAGCCTTCGTGGATGCAAATTTTAACTCGATTTTTACCAATCTTTTTCATTAATTGAAATATTCCACATAGTATAAATTTCTCTAATTATAAATCAAATAAATTTTTGTATTGATTTTTCGTAGCAAAAATAACAATAGACGATGATAATTCGATATGAATTTTTTTGAAGCATAAAAATTTAAAATTGATGAAAAATTCTCATTAAAAAATTATTAAATTTCCATTCTATGGCTCTTTATTTTCCTAGAACCTATTTTTATACCGGAATAGGATTATTATCCAATATATTTGTATAAAATATTCAAAAATGGTGATTTTAGCCTTCGTGGATGCAAATTTTAACTCGATTTTTACCAATCTTTTTCATTAATTGAAATATTCCACATAGTATAAATTTCTCTAATTATAAATCAAATAAATTTTTGTATTGATTTTTCGTAGCAAAAATAACAATAGACGATGATAATTCGATTTGAATTTTTTTGAAGCATAAAAATTTAAAATTGATACAAAATTATAATTAAAAATATTATTAAATTTCCATTCTATGGCTCTTTATTTTCCTAGAACCTATTTTTATACCGGAATAGGATTATTATCCAATATATTTGTATAAAATATTCAAAAATGGTGATTTTAGCCTTCGTGGATGCAAATTTTAACTCGATTTTTACCAATCTTTTTCATTAATTGAACTATTCCACATAGTATAAATTTCTCTAATTATAAATCGATTAAATTTTTGTATTGATTTTTCATAGCAAAAATAAAAATTGACAATGTTAATTCGATATGAATTTTTTTGAAGCATAAAAATTTAAAATTGATACAAAATTATAATTAAAAATAGTATTAAATTTCCATTCTATGGCTCTATTTTTTTCTAGAACCTATTTTTATACCGGAATAGGATTATTATCCAATATATTTGTATAAAATATTCAAAAATGGTGATTTTAGCCTTCGTGGATGCAAATTTTAACTCGATTTTTACCAATCTTTTTCATTAATTGAACTATTCCACATAGTATAAATTTCTCTAATTATAAATCGATTAAATTTTTGTATTGATTTTTCGTAGCAAAAATAACAATAGACGATGATAATTCGATATGAATTTTTTTGAAGCATAAAAATTTAAAATTGATACAAAATTATAATTAAAAAAATTATTAAATTTCCATTCTATGGCTCTATTTTTTTCTAGAACCTATTTTTATACCGGAATAGGATTATTATCCAATATATTTGTATAAAATATTCAAAAATGGTGATTTTAGCCTTCGTGGATGCAAATTTTAACTCGATTTTTACCAATCTTTTTCATTAATTGAACTATTCCACATAGTATAAATTTCTCTAATTATAAATCGATTAAATTTTTGTATTGATTTTTCATAGCAAAAATAAAAATTGACAATGTTAATTCGATATGAATTTTTTTGAAGCATAAAAATTTAAAATTGATGAAAAATTCTCATTAAAAGAATTATTAAATTTCCATTCTATGGCCCTATTTTTTTCTAGAACATATTTTTATACCGGAATAGGATTATTATCCAATATATTTGTATAAAATATTCAAAAATGGTGATTTTAGCCTTCGTGGATGCAAATTTTAACTCGATTTTTACCAATCTTTTTCATTAATTGAACTATTCCACATAGTATAAATTTCTCTAATTATAAATCGAATAAATTTTTGTATTGATTTTTCATAACAAATATAACAATAGATAATGTTAATTCGATTTGAATTTTTTTGAAGCATAAAAATTTAAAATTGATACAAAATTATAATTAAAAATATTATTAAATTTCCATTCTATGGCTCTATTTTTTTCTAGAACCTATTTTTATACCGGAATAGGATTATTATCCAATATATTTGTATAAAATATTCAAAAATGGTGATTTTAGCCTTCGTGGATGCAAATTTTAACTCGATTTTTACCAATCTTTTTCATTAATTGAACTATTCCACATAGTATAAATTTCTCTAATTATAAATCGATTAAATTTTTGTATTGATTTTTCGTAGCAAAAATAACAATAGACGATGATAATTCGATATGAATTTTTTTGAAGCATAAAAATTTAAAATTGATACAAAATTATAATTAAAAAAATTATTAAATTTCCATTCTATGGCCTATTTTTTTCTAGAACCTATTTTTATACCGGAATAGGATTATTATCTAATATATTTGTATAAAATATTCAAAAATGGTGATTTTAGCCTTCGTAGATGCAAATTTTAACTCGATTTTTACCAATCTTTTTCATTAATTGAACTATTCCACATAGTATAAATTTCTCTAATTATAAATCGATTAAATTTTTGTATTGATTTTTCGTAGCAAAAATAACAATAGACGATGATAATTCGATATGAATTTTTTTGAAGCATAAAAATTTAAAATTGATACAAAATTATAATTAAAAAAATTATTAAATTTTCATTCTATGGCTCTATTTTTTTCTAGAACCTATTTTTATACCGGAATAGGATTATTATCCAATATATTTGTATAAAATATTCAAAAATGGTGATTTTAGCCTTCGTGGATGCAAATTTTAACTCGATTTTTACCAATCTTTTTCATTAATTGAACTATTCCACATAGTATAAATTTCTCTAATTATAAATCGATTAAATTTTTGTATTGATTTTTCGTAGCAAAAATAACAATAGACGATGATAATTCGATATGAATTTTTTTGAAGCATAAAAATTTAAAATTGATACAAAATTATAATTAAAAAAATTATTAAATTTCCATTCTATGACTCTATTTTTTTCTAGAACATATTTTTATACCGGAATAGGATTATTATCCAATATATTTGTATAAAATATTCAAAAATGGTGATTTTAGCCTTCGTGGATGCAAATTTTAACTCGATTTTTACCAATCTTTTTCATTAATTGAACTATTCCACATAGTATAAATTTCTCTAATTATAAATCGATTAAATTTTTGTATTGATTTTTCGTAGCAAAAATAACAATAGACGATGATAATTCGATATGAATTTTTTTGAAGCATAAAAATTTAAAATTGATACAAAATTATAATTAAAAAAATTATTAAATTTCCATTCTATGGCTCTATTTTTTTCTAGAACCTATTTTTATACCGGAATAGGATTATTATCCAATATATTTGTATAAAATATTCAAAAATGGTGATTTTAGCCTTCGTGGATGCAAATTTTAACTTGATTTTTACCTATCTATTTAAATAATTCAACCATTCCACATAGTATAAATTTCTCTAATTATAAATCGATTAAATTTTTGTATTGATTTTTCATAGCAAAAATAACAATAGACGATGATAATTCGATATGAATTTTTTTGAAGCATAAAAATTTAAAATTGATACAAAATTATAATTAAAAATATTATTAAATTTCCATTCTATGGCTCTATTTTTTTCTAGAAAATATTTTTATACCGGAATAGGATTATTATCCAATATATTTGTATAAAATATTCAAAAATGGTGATTTTAGCCTTCGTGGATGCAAATTTTAACTTGATTTTTACCTATCTATTTAAATAATTCAACCATTCCACATAGTATAAATTTCTTTGATTATAAATCGAATAAATTTTTGTATTGATTTTTCGTAGCAAAAATAACAATAGACGATGATAATTCGATATGAATTTTTTTGAAGCATAAAAATTTAAAATTGATACAAAATTATAATTAAAAATATTATTAAATTTCCATTCTATGGCTCTATATTTTCCTAGAACCTATTTTTATACCGGAATAGGATTATTATCCAATATATTTGTATAAAATATTCAAAAATGGTGATTTTAGCCTTCGTGGATGCAAATTTTAACTCGATTTTTACCAATCTTTTTCATTAATTGAACTATTCCACATAGTATAAATTTCTCTAATTATAAATCGATTAAATTTTTGTATTGATTTTTCGTAGCAAAAATAACAATAGATAATGTTAATTCGATATGAATTTTTTTGAAGCATAAAAATTTAAAATTGATACAAAATTATAATTAAAAATATTATTAAATTTCCATTCTATGGCTCTATATTTTCCTAGAACCTATTTTTATACCGGAATAGGATTATTATCCAATATATTTGTATAAAATATTCAAAAATGGTGATTTTAGTCTTCGTGGATGCAAATTTTAACTCGATTTTTACCAATCTTTTTCATTAATTGAACTATTCCACATAGTATAAATTTCTCTAATTATAAATCGATTAAATTTTTGTATTGATTTTTCATAGCAAAAATAACAATAGACAATGTTAATTCGATTGAATTTTTTTGAAGCATAAAAATTTAAAATTGATACAAAATTATAATTAAAAATAGTATTAAATTTCCATTCTATGGCTCTATTTTTTTCTAGAACCTATTTTTATACCGGAATAGGATTATTATCCAATATATTTGTATAAAATATTCAAAAATGGTGATTTTAGCCTTCGTGGATGCAAATTTTAACTCGATTTTTACCAATCTTTTTCATTAATTGAACTATTCCACATAGTATAAATTTCTCTAATTATAAATCGATTAAATTTTTGTATTGATTTTTCGTAGCAAAAATAACAATAGACAATGTTAATTCGATTTGAATTTTTTTGAAGCATAAAAATTTAAAATCCGATATGCATCCCTGCTGCAATTGTTGATTTTACAAGTTCTTTTATGTATTTTTTATTTCCATTTTTATGTTTAAATTTCGAGCCAACATTTTAAATTGTGGACCAGAAAATTATGAATATTTAAATTTATTAATATGCTTGAAAAAAGTTGTTTCATCGCAGTCGACAAAGTAAGGGGTTATATATTTTATAATTTCTTAGAATTTCAGAAATTAAATTTGAAATGAAGCCGTCTTATGCAATGAAATGCGAGAGCTGAAATATTACCGACCGTTATTACCATTAGGATGTATTTTTGTATTTATAATTATTATCTAATTTTGGATTTATTAAAACAAAAGACAGCTAAGACATTTGCACACTTTCACAATAACGATATTACATCAAATAATTTCAAGAAAATTAATTATTATTTATATGACTTTCGACTGTCTGAGACTCAAAATTTTGTTCATTATAGCAAAAAATTACTCAATTTATTCTTTCTCAATTAAATTAAAAGAGATAAGTGTTGTGAAATTAATAAAAAGAATTCGAAAAAATGAGCAATAATTAAATAGCAAAAAATTATTAAAAAAAGACAAATTAAATATGGCCTGTGGAAATTGTTAGAAAAATGAGAAGATCATCAAAGGCAAAAAGAATCAACAAAAAATTTAATAAAATAATTTCATGCTGGAATTAATTATGGAATATTTTAAACATCCCCGATCATTTTCAAAAAATCATTCATTTCATTTTTACTCATTCTTCGGCTCCCAAACTGAACACTGAAATTGCATCCTAATTGTTGACACTTGTAAGCTAAAACGAAGTATAATTTTATGATTTTAATAGATTATTATTTTTAGGTTTTTTCCTCTTTCCACTAAATCATGTAAAAATTCATTTTTAAAGCCATTAAAAATGATCAAATCAAACTTCTTTATAATTTTCTAATTTAATCCTAATTCTTAACAATTAATTTACTATATGAAATATATGGGTCAAGGGCAAATTTATTTTCTTAATTTTAAAGATTTTTTTGTTGCAAAAATTTTTAAAATTAATTTAAAAAAATATTTAAAATTCGATTAGATTTATATAGAATAATTATTAGATTAATTTTCAATCCCGGAACTTTTGCTATTAAAAGATTGATTAAATTTATGTAAAAAATTATGATGAAAAAATTAAATTTATTGTAGGCTTTTTTGCCATATGGCCAACATAATTTTAGAATTCTAAAAAGAAAATTTCTCGTTGAATTAATCTTCAATCCCGGGGAATTTTCGAAAAAAAAGATTGATTAAATTTAAATATAATAAAATTTATTCGGAGAATTTTTGCCATTTTCTACCAAATTTTTTGTAGCTTAATACAAAATTGAAGTGGAATTTCGAATTTTGGGATGAAAAAGTTAAAGCACTCAATAATCCAATAATTCCTTCATTCAGCCGGGATCCCAAAATTAATGGCTAAATTTTACCTATTTTAGTATCGTTTTTGGCACCAAAAAATTTCTATCCTAGAATGACCCTAACCCTAATTCTGGCAATTTTTCACTTCTTAACAAAAAAAATGGAGCCCAAGTTTGATAATTATTTATCAAAATCCAAAAATATTTCATTCGATTAAAATTTCCCATTTAAAAATAATCAATGAAAAGTGAAAACACACCGGCGCAGCCAACGATGCTTGAAGCGCCGCGGAATTCTGTACTGATTCTGCCTGGCGTTGGACTCTTGCGCCAATTCCATTTCCTTGGTTTTGTTTTTGTTGTCTTCGATCGGCCAAAGGTGAAAAATATTATATTTTTTAAAATTGTTCAAAAAATGCTTTTGAAAAATAATCAAATTTTTCGTAATCTTTTTCAACAAAATAAAATAATTCATTTTAGTGAATAAAAATATAATTTAGATGATTTTTCGCTGGTAGGATTCGAACCATCGTCCAAAAATTACAATTCAAGCATTAACCAACTGAGCAAAACGAATTTATTTGACGTGATTATTCTCAAATGCCCAAATTATGGTATTATTTTTTAACATTACGGGACGGGTAGGAAAAGCACTGGTAACGGGTAATTCGGAAAATATGGGACGGGTAGGCGGGACGGATAATTAACCCAAAAATCGCGCGAATACCCTGCCCGCGTACCCGTCCCGTCAACGGATAATTAACCCTAGTTATTAGTTACTCATTTGCAGCCCAAATGAGCGCCAGCAATGCATGGTCTGGTCACAGATCGCGATGGCATTTGTGGAATCACAAAATTGAATGCAAAAGGAGAATTGAGGGCAGATTATTGGAAAATATTTCAAATCATTTTCTTTGCATATATTTCAGTTTTATGAAGCTAGCACCAAGGAGTAAAAGCATGAGTTTTCCCTTCTCTCACATAGCAACATTTTTCGAGAATTTCTTTATTGCTAAAGCTATGTTCACACAAACGGAGCCAACACATTGGCTCCAAGAGGTGTAGGATTTTGGGTACCTACAAAAAATTTTTTCTCTCTGACCAAAAAAATAATTTTTATCCCAAAAAATAGAGCAGACTTTACTGTATCAGATAGTAAAATTTGACGATTTTATGACAAGTTGAAAAATTGCTAGAATTTTTGGAGCCAACGCCTGGGCCAAAGTAGAAGACAATGATTCAAATTGATTTGAATCGTATTTGAATCGTTCTAGGAGTTTGCTCCAAAAATTCTTGCAATTTTTTTAAACATCATAATTGTTTAAGAATTTACTATCTGATAAGTAAAGTCTGCTCTATTTTTTGGTATAAAAATTATTTTTTTTGTCAGAGAGAAAAAATTTTTGTGGGTCCCAAAAATCCTACTCCTCTTGGAGCCAATGTGTTGGCTATTTTGTGTGAACGTAGCTTAACTAACAGCCCAGAGGAATTCTCCCTTTTGTAGACTATTCTTTGTACTCATACTGTACTGCACGCCGGTGGCAATATTAATTCGAATTAAATATGATAGTTAAAATGAAAAATTAAATAAATTCATTAAACCTTTTGTTATACGCAAATCACAATGCTTAATTGAATCCGCTTATTTTAAAACAATTAACGCCGAATTTTATAGGCATCTATAATTCAAATAATATTAAAATCAATTACGAAATAAATTAACACATTCCATTCACCCAGCAATTGTCATAAGAATTAAATTTAATTTAGAAGAAATTCAATTCGTGTATTATTTTCAATTCAGAGGATGAAATCAAGTTAATAAAAATTTAATTGAATTAGAAATATTTATTTCTCGAAAATTAATCAATTGCAAAATTGCCCAAAGAATAAAAAATGCCCAAAGAATAAAAATTGTCCGAAGAATAAAAATTGTCCAAAGAATAAAAATTGTCCCATAATTTCATAATCAAATCATCCCTCAATTCTTTTGCTTAATCTTCATGCGTTTCCTTCACACTTTCCGGCACCAAATGGATATTATTGAATTGTGAGACAAAATAACCAGGTGCATTCTTCATATTCATATCCACATTGAACAACCAACTATAGTGCGAGAAAGGGATAAATTTGCATGAAATTAATTTGCAAAATATATAAAAAAATTTTAAAAATATTTATATATTGAGACCCAAACAACGAAAGCATTATCTCCAAAGTCCAAATACGAAAATAAAAGAATATTTTCCTTGGACCTACGTGATTACTTTATATTTTCAAATAATACATATATATGTTGCTGGCAATATTGGAATCAATCCTCGAAATTCGCATTTGGGAAATTAATTATAGTAATAATAAAATTAAAGATATCAAATTAAAAATTAATATTAAATAGAATTTTTAGTAAAAAAAAAATAATAGAATTTATTATTTATTAATTTCATATAATTTTTCAAAATTGTCCGGAATTGTCATTTCCGAAATTGACTGGTCTTCAATAATGCACGCAACATATATAATATTTTCAATTTTGATAAAATATTCACTCAATTATAAATTTCTACCTTCCCCCATAAATTCTTTGATTTTATGTCCTAAACTCACATCGCTTTACGGCGTTTCTTGGCACAATTGATGAATGTGCTGCCAGCAGCTTGCCATGCATTAACCAATGTGGCTTGCACAATGTTGTCGTCATTGTTTTTGCAAATCAAACAGCCATCCACCAAAACTAAAATCAGCAGATGTGTGAATATATGTATAATTATGGCAACTTAATTGTTAAAGTATTGAAAATGGACATTAATAAATAATAATTTTTCCCAAATTTTAGTAAAATTTAAAAACAAAAAAAAAGTTTTCAATTGGAAAAATATAAATATTTTCATTTTTAAATAATTTAATTATTTTACCAACCTTTTTTCTTCTCCTTCTCAATTTGATGCGGCATCTTTATTTTGGTAAAAATGAATATGTGTATTTTCTAATATTAAAAATAATAAAATGAACTGACCATGACACAATATTTGATGAGCGCATAATAGGGCTTGATCGAAGCTGATTGCTGTGAAATTATGAAATTTAAATGAGCGAAATAAAATAATTTAATTTTTTAATAATTTTTTTTCAACTTATTCTGGAATCCATAATTATGGTAAAAAAAGTTTAAACAAACCCCAGAGAATCCATCTTTTTCTCCATAATAAAGATTGACAAATTTGGCAGGCTTTTTCTTATAATCGAAGAATTGGTGTGATTTAAACAAATCGGACTCATTGCCCTCTTTTGGTGCTACATCGGCCAATGTGACTAAAAATATTATAATTCTTGAATTTAATTGGGAAAGGAAAATTTTTTATTCTGATCAATGAATTAAGTTATTTATAAGAGGGAAATTCAATAAATTTTATTTTTTAATATTAAAGTTTTAGCTTACAAAAAAATAATTGTTTTATATATCTAATTCATAAATGCCCGAAAACTGACCGTAATTACTAATGCCAATGCCAATTCCCAAAACGGCCAAATGGAAAATGGAAGCATGAAATGGGCCAAAGAAAAATTTTGTTGCTGCCACCAAAGAAAGCACAATAAGAATCCAATTTGTTTTTTGGACTTTAAACAGAAAATATAAATTTTTCTAACAACAAAATAACCAAATGCATAATTGCAATAATCGATGTTGCAATCCGCACAGTAGCAACCACGACCGAGCTTAGGCGGACACTTTCCACAGTTTTTAATTTTGCCAGAAATGTATCGATTGTGTTCACAAGAGATTGAGTAACACCAGGACGAAGATGCATTGCAACTTGTCCATTCATATCCCTAAAATTCAGATTTTAAAATGATTTAAAGTTGGATAAGTTAAAATTAAGTTTAAAGCTAAAATATCCAAATTTTTGAAATCAGAATTTTTTAGAACAATCATTATAACCACCTTTGAAACGTATTCGCGCATGTCAATAACAAGTTTTGCATCCATTCCTACTTGGCATTCTATAGAAGTAGACGAACATTTTCCCATTAGAAAAACCAATAGAGTTAAATAGAAATAAATCATTTTTGAGAAATTATTTTTCTTGAAAAAAATAAGATTAACATTAAAACCATTTAAACAAAAACAAATGAATAATGTAGATTGTTGGTGGGTTAAACTAATCGAATTATAGGAGAATAGAAAGGCGGCGATTTTGGCACTTTTTGGGCCGTACAAAATATGAATAAAAAGTCTGATTTTGGTGGAAATTATAAATTTTATATTCAAGCAATTCAACATGAAAAATAGGGCAAAAAATAAAAATTTTTGAACCCATGGAATAGAAATGTGATCATTGATCACGGATGGATAGATGAATGAAGGATTATTGTGCGCATGGGAATGGAAAAAATTTTAAATTGGAAGAATAATTTATTATTAAAAACGTAAAGTAAAAATAATTTTAATTGAATTAATGATGACCGAATTTAATTTGAAATTAGCCAATCAACGAGCAAATAAATTATGTAATTTTCTGGAATTAAAAATAGGGAAATAAATAAAAATAATTAATTTTCCCAGAGACAAAATAATATTTTTAGCACTGGAAATTTTGAAAAATGATTCACTTTGCTCATTCATTTTTATTTGGACCCTCCCTTCTCATATTTTTAATAATTTTTCTATCCGAAGTCCAAATTAATTCAATAATTTTTGCTGATGGCTAAAATTATAGGAAAATAATAAATCAACGTCATTTCTCATTTTTAAATATATTTCTATTATTTACACAAAAGGAAATAAACTGTTCAATAAAAAGTTAAATTTTTCTAAACCGGTTTGTGAAATGTGAACCGATGACAGTTCAGGAAATTATTTTATTGGGAACACGATATTCAGATTCCTCATCATCGAAAACCATTTAATATACGTTTTTAGTGGAAAATAAAATTTAAAAAAATTTTTTGGAAAAAGTATGACATCAACTAAATTATATTTGCCAAAATTGTGTAGAATAAAAATTGATCTACCAAAGTCCAATTCTCATTCAACAATTTGATCTCCATTCGAGTGAATAAAAAATAATTTTTGACCATTGTTTTTTTCCATTTCTTGATTCAATTTCATAAAATTTATTCACGGGGGACTGGGCCAATCCCCCAGCAGGAGGGTTTCACGTTACTCACGGAATCTCTTATTTTGCAGAATTGGTCACAAAATGTTTGTTTTTGATCCCATCGGATTAAATCAAATCCATGATTCATTTCATTCACATTTATCCATCATCTCACAAAAAATGGAATTGGTTAAAACTTGCTTTTACAAATACAAATTTTTTTCTATTTATTTACTTTTGCCCTCATATTTCCTGAAAGTTGATAATAAAATAAGTTATAAAATAAACCTTTTTCCATTCAAAATCCTATCTTCTAATATAAATTTGACTAGCATATACAAATAGAGAATATTAAAAATTTTAGGACATAAAATCAAGTCAATTTGATATGAAATAGAATGCCAATGGCACATTTATTCTCAAGTTTCAGAGGGACACTGAATTCTTTTTGGCCCTTTAGCATTACTAAAAATTGGGCCTTAATAATTTAGCTCTTTAAGAATTCTTCCATCAATATTTTGGCACATTTTTAATGTCCTTTAGAACCGGTTAGCCACAAAGGAACACGGTTGATCAATTCCTATTCATCTTTTCTGGCTATTGCCCCCACGTATTCCGATTGTCAAATACAAGAATCCACTCAAAAGAACATTTTCAACGAGGATGGCTGCTTTCGATGATGACCCTGACAGTGAGAGTGGACCGCGGCTGGCAATGGTCAACATTTGTTTGGCAAACATTGCCCCTTTCCCAGTCAATTAGTCACCCTTGGCTTTTCAATACAAAATCTTTTGCCGACAGTTTAACTTTTGCAATTTGTTTACCACCCCACTTCTCCTTTTTAAATCCCCTTCGTTTCCCCATATTGAATTGTGTTTTGTGTGTAGAAATGACAAATGACCATTACGTGGCCAAGTCAAATCGACAACAATGAATGATTAAAGAAAGTCGGTGAAGCTTATTAATGATTTTTAGGGTTAGTGTACCGCCCTTTCCTCTGGCTAAAAGTACCCCCCCCATTGAATTTGTAATATTGTGTGTCTTTGGAAGGGAAGTCCCATGGTCAAAATCAAGTCGAAAATGGTAAATGAAAATATAAAATCAGTGAAGCTTTTGACAATTTTGGATGAGAATTTGAGTGAGTCAAAATATGCGGGGGTGGATAGTAATTTAGCAAATCGATCAGTTCCCATTGCCCTCCCATTCGATCATCAATCCAAAGGGATGAATTAAGTTTGGACACCTCATTCGATTAGTTTTTTTCCATACAATAACTTTTGCCGGAAGTTTAATTTTTGTAATTTTTGCCACCCTTCTTTCCCATATAAAATCCCCTCCGTTTCCCACATCTTCTCTTTATATTAAATTTTCGACAATAATGGACGATCATACAAATTAGTTGAAGCTTATTACAATTTTGGGTGGAAGACTTGAGTAAGTCGAGAATCAAGCGGATCGATCGGTCCCTTACCTATCCCTTTCGGACATCAAGGGCTGGATATGTGAGTCCCTTGGGTGGACTCGTGCGCAAACAACAGAAATTGCATAGTCCAAGTCCAAGTCAGTCAATAATATTATGCGCGAGAGTGGCCAACTGGCTATATTCACTGTGAGTCGCCATTTGGCCAAGGTTTTGCTGAGGTGGCGGTCACTCTTTCTCCTCCCACACTCTTCCATTTTTCCCCTTCTTTTTCTTCTCATTTTCTCCTAAATCTTCCATTTCCCTGCTATCTTCTCTAAAATTCTTCCCTATTAGAAAAGACCGTCCCAATGGAAATTTTGGCCTCAAAACCTCAGCCGGGATAGGCCCGAAAAAGTCGGCGACTTTGGCTTTTGAGTGACCAAAAGGCCCATCTCCTTTAGCTTCATTTCTTCCTAAATCCTTCTGGACAACAAAAAATCGCTTCTCCCTTTTTACTTCACTCCGAAACGGCCATGGCCAGTCTCGGGTGCGAAAAGTCAATTCTGTCAGGTATGAGGGAAGAATGATGGATCGTGCGGGTAGGATTGAGTAGCCAAGACTCATGAAAAAGGAATTTTGGGGACACTGGTGCGAACTGCGCACCGCGAATAACAGCGAGTCGCGCACAGAGGGATTATCCACCAAAATTCGCACACCCTATTCTTCGCGTAGTTTAGCCACTCGCCTCACCTCCGATTGATCTACTCTCCACTAGACCTCTCAATCAGTGCACAAAATTCTTGTCCACATAGCTTAATCCTTTGCGCAACTTTAACTAGGCCAACCACATAAGTTAAAGCTGCCAAGAAGCTGGGCGAAATATTTTGTTGTCTTCCGCTTTCCCCTTCCGAATCCAAATGTCCTATATGTACAGCTTTCCTACTACTAATAAAGTGAATTTGGCCAAAAAATAAGTCAACTTTATTTTTTATATTAAATGATTTTCCACTAATCGCGATGGTGACCGCAGGACCATGCACTGGTTGCTTCTTTATTATTTTGTCTGATTGGGAATGCAATATTCTTCGTTTTATAATATTTATTTATTTGCCAATAAACATCATCGTAAAAATCACCTTATCATTTCTGGGAAATAGCATTTTAGAATAATTAAATTACCCATTATATTTACCTTATCATTAAATCCAAAACATTTATCTCCTCTGGGAATCACATCGAAAATATTCTTTATTCAGTTTAATTTTAATCTCTTAAATAATAATAATAAAAACCCACACAATTTTCTCAGCAGTAATATTTATATATTGTTCAATATTTATTTATATTATTCTGCTCTTAAATTCCTTTGCGATAAAAATAGAATATTTACTTTCTATTAAATAAAAAATTTAACCATTATTTCAATTCAAAGATTGATAAATATCCATGAAAATCTTGATCGAATTAACTTGACCAATCCTACATTTTTGTACCGTAATTTTTACACAAAACTAAATTCGCTTCCAATGAAAAAGCAACGGAAATGCCATCGTCATTCAAATCCGCCGCCCATTCTTCCATCTTGCCCTGCCGCCAAACAACAGCTCAGATGCCGTCCATTGTTGATCTCTTCCATTCATTTTACGCTTCTTCCCCTTTTGCTCCTCTCTTTTCTTCCTTTGGCCATTGGCCAATGGAGAGGCGTCCAACAACCCCAACAACATCAAATTCCCACAATGCCTGCCTATACGGCACCATTTTCGCAAATTACCCAACAACAACAACAAATTTATGCTCAAAGGCAACATTTTGGTGGAGGAGGTGTAAGAACGGCACAAATGATGCTTCCACAACAATCAACGGCTCAAGCTGAACAACAAAGGCAACAAGCATCAATTCAACAAACACCACAACATCAACAACAAAATAATGTTCGGCATTCTCGCTATGACCCAATGCTGAAGGTGAGAATTTGGAATTCGGGCATTTTTATTTTGGATTTTATAGTCTTATTTTTCATTTTATTTTTTTTAAACATATATTGAAATTCTTTTCCTATTATCTTCACAAATGCTTCGATATTTCCCTATTAGAATTTTAATTTTATTATTCTTAAAATAATTTAAAATTCTTTATTTATATGACCTCTAATTACATTTAAAAAGTAATTTTTAATTCTTTTTGTTAATTGCTATTTTTCAATTACTATTTTAAATAGGAATTCATCAATAGAGCTATTCAAATAATAAGAATAAATTATTTTAATAAAATAGGTAATTTAAATTTTTAAATCAATAATTCCCATGTTTTGGGAATATTAAAGATATAAAATATGAAAATATCTTTAAAATTATCATAATTACGATTCATTTTTTCAGGTCAAATCATTTGATGGCTATTTGCCGGCTTCAGCTGGACCTGGCACTTTCGTGCGGATTGCGCCTTCCGTTCATGCAAAACCGTTGCAAATTCTCGTCGAAGATCGTGACTTGGTAATTAATGGGAATTTTAGTATTTGACTTTCGAAAATTTATTTAATTAATTAAAAATTTGGTGCTAAAAAATGCTACTTTTTAGCAACCCGGAATGCCATCAGCCGTCTATCAATACGTTTTAACCG
The DNA here is from genome assembly GCA_030063045.1 of Pratylenchus scribneri. Lineage (NCBI taxonomy): Eukaryota > Metazoa > Nematoda > Chromadorea > Rhabditida > Pratylenchidae > Pratylenchus > Pratylenchus scribneri. The sequence continues at coordinate 849,411 of JAQSEB010000003.1, forward strand.
GATATGGGGCCGAATGGTTTGCAGTGGATCAACATGGCAATTTGTATTTGGCCGATGCGCTCGATTTGGAAGGCAGTGGCGCATCCAGTTTTGAGCTTCATGTTATGGCCGTAAGTTATAAGAAATATTTGAAGCAAAATCAAAACCTTCTTTTAATTTTTATGAGATTTATTGAGAGTTTCATATACTGTTGAATGTTCATTTTTATATATAATTTATAAAATTATACATTTCTCTAAATTTATAGAATATTAGAATATGGAATTTGAATTTCCAAACAAAAAAAATAAGAAGATAGAAGTAAAAATTGAGCATCGATTTATTTGATTTTAATGAGAGAAAACTACAATATTCAGGAGGTATTTTTGATTTATTTTCCGGAATGTTTTTTAATTCATATTTATCATAAGGTATTTATTTCTAGCAGAAAGTTTTAATTCTAAATTTTGCATTTTATTCTGACAAGTTTTAATTTTAATTGTGTTTTTTTAGTATGCTATTATTATTTATATATTATCTCATTTCATTACAAATCAATCCTCTTTCTTATTTTATCGTTCCCTCAAAAATATTATTTATTTACTCATTCAGAAATCATAAACTAGATTTTTTAATTCCGATTATTATTTTTAAATGTATTTTTACAAAATTACAGCGCGAAGTGGACACAATTCCGAAAAGGGATAGCCCACAGATCAGTTTGACAATTCACGTGCTCGACGATGAACACGTGGCCCCACATTCGGAATTGGCCCAAACCATTTATATAGCGAATGTATCGGCATGGGATGCCAGTGAACGGGTGATTGCACAAGTCAAAGCAAGAGATGGTGACAAAGTGCAGTGAGTCAATCCAACAAAAGTTTTAAAAGAATTAGTATATAAATATTAATTAAATTATATTACAAAAATTTTTTTAAATTAATTAATAAATTAATTATTTTTAATTTTTCAGATATCGAATTATTGAAGTGAGCGATGGAGCAATGGCTTCATTTCGCTACGATGAGGCCACAAATGAGCTGAAAGCTGTTGGCCCACTTTATCCGGGCCATCGCTATAAGGTAATCAATCATAAAAATTAGAAAACAAAATAATTATCAAAAAAATCTTTCCGGGGTAAAATTGCAATATTAATATATTTACTGATATTATAAAATTAATTCAAGGAAGATTGGCATTCCCACAGGGAAAAATAAATAATCGATGGCCAAAAGAAATCCAGAATCAATAAAATTAAAAATAAATTCAGAAATGAACCATTTTTCATTCATTAATGGATTTTTGCTGTTTATTTTTTTAAATTTTATAGCAAATTTCCATTCTTACCGTTCTCAAACACTATAACCCATCATTCCTCAAATGAAGCCCTAACTTCTTTAAAAAAATTAATATTTAAAATTCCCTCGCCAGGTCGTGATTGAGGCACGTGATTTCGAAGGCCTCGTCGGTCATGCCATTGTTCTGGTACAGGCATTGCCACCGACGCATTTGCCTTCCGGCTTAGTACCAACATCTCCATCATTGAATGGACTTTTGCCCAAACCTCCATCCATTTCCTCCACCGACAATTTGGCCTTAATTCCAGCAGAATTGTTGGGCGCCGTCAATTTGCATAGACCATCGAATGGGGCCGCATTTTCCACTCAAATTCCGCATATTCAACCAATAAATATACCACATCCACCGCATATTTTGGGCATTGGCACAACAATGGAAACACCAATTGGGGCGGTTTCAACCGTTCATCCAACTGTAAGCATCCCAGGGAATTAGGGTCATTTGGGATAAACTTAAATGCTTTGATTATTGTTTTTATCGATATTTTGAATCATTTTAAAAATCTCAATTTTTCTATTTCAGCTTAACTATATTTTAAATTTTTTAGCAGGGCAGCTAGAAAATTGGAAAATTAATTTATAATCAAACACTTCATTTTATTGTAGGAATATGATAAAATAGGGATCTAATAATTGAGTAAAAACTAGACTAGTACAAAATTGGTTCAAAAACACGGATTTTCGGCAAAATCCGAGTTTTTGAAAAATTTCCATTTTCGATTTCTCCAATTTTCAGCTATTTGAACAAATCCAAATTTCGGTTTTTAATTCCATCGCTTTTCTGAAGTCAAATCCATTATGATAAATATTAAAAATACTGTTACGTCACGGAATGAAGAAGAAAAATTGGAATATAATAATCAAAAAACGAATTATCTCCAATTTAAATCGAAATAATTATTCGCCTTTCATTAAAGGAACAAAATATTTTTGTGGAACTCTCTGAACGTGTCCCACCCCAAACATTGGTCACCACTTTCGGCGACGAGGACACCCTTGGCAAAGTCCGTTTCCTGTTGACCGGTGGCAATGAACGAGGCAAATTCGTGGTGGAAGAGGACAGTGGCAATGTGCTCACTCAAGGACAAATGGATCGGGAAGAGGCCGACAAATACAAACTTCGCATTGAGGTGAAAATTATCTACATTTTTTTTGATGATATTTCCATTTAAAAATCATTTGTTTAATCAAGAAAATTATTCAAATTTTAATTCATTTTTACACTGGAAAACTGTCAATTCATGGAATCTAAATTTAGAATTTAAATGTAGGGGTAATACAGTAGGAATAGGGGCTACAGTAGCATCGATTGAATAAATGCTTCAATTTTTGGCCAATATCTCGATGAGGCAAAGCTAATCTGTAAAAACGTTATATCGCCATTGTTAGGCTTAAAATGTCTTCGATATTTTAGTTTTTAAAATTTAAAAAAATTCAGCTGTAAGAAAGTTGCACATCTTATTAGCATATAATGGACTCGAATTTTTGGAGGAAAATTTGCTTTTTCTATAAAATATTTTAAATTTTATTAAAATTAAAATGGCCATATTTAAAATGTGCTTTCAAATGTTTTATCGTTTTTCCAGTTTGACTACTTCATTTTTGGGCTATGGACATATAATGACAAAAGAATAGAATAGTTTATATTGTAAAAAGGTTATTTATCAACAGTTCTTTTATAGGATTAAAATTTTAAAATTTATTTAACAGAGAATGTTGTTTAAGTTTTTGATAAAGAAATATTTCTAATTAAAAAAATCTAACGAAAATATTATTTAATTCTTCAATTGATTTATTTCATTATTTCATTAATATTAATAATTAATGCGATCTCTGTCCCCCATAAGGCCCGTTCCCGTGCCCCATTCGACCAATTGCTCTATGTGACCAATTTGCATGTAAAAATTGAGGATGTTAACGACAATGCTCCACAATTTTTGGGCCCTCATCCCCTTGTACTGTCCAATCGTCTTGAACAATTGTTGCCCAATCCGATTGACCAATTCAGTAAGGCAAATTTGTTATTAGGCAAGGTTCGGGTGGAGGATGCGGATGCGGGCGAGAATGGACGAGTTAGCCTCAGCGTACTGCCTCCATTGGATCGGTTTGTTCTAATGTAGAAAAAAATAGTACACAATTTTGCCAAGTCTTGCTTGAAATAAAAATGGAAAAATATGAAATTTTTTTTCTAAAATTCACTTAAGACAAAATCCCTTTTTATAACCAAAGAGTTAATAATTTTAAATTTGGGATAATTTCTGAAAAAAAAATATAATAAAATTTCAGAAAACCTCGAAAAAAACTATAAAATTTTGAATAAAATTTTTGAAAAATTGTAACTATTTTCAGATTGTTTACCGTGAATGATGCTGGCGAAGTTCGGATCAATGGCCTGTTGAGTGCTGCACATTTGGGAGAACATCATCTGTAAACTTTTATCAAAAAAAAAAACAGAATTAAACTTTCCTGAAAGAAACACAAAAAATCAGAATTAAAACTTTCCGGAAAGAAAACACAAAAAATTAGAATTAAAACTTTCCGGAATGAAACACAAAAAAATCAGAATTAAAACTTTCCGGAATGAAACACAAAAAATCAGAATTAAAACTTTCCGGAAAGAAACACAAAAAATCAGAATTAAAACTTTCCGGAAAGAAAACACAAAAAATCAGAATTAAAACTTTCCGGAATGAAAAACAGAATTAAAACTTTCCGGAATGAAACACAAAAAATCAGAATTAAAACTTTCCGGAATGAAAAACAGAATTAAAACTTTCCGGAATGAAACACAAAAAATCAGAATTAAAACTTTCCGGAAAGAAACACAAAAAATTAGAATTAAAACCTTCCGGAATTAAACACAAAAAATTAGAATTAAAACCTTCCGGAATTAAACACAAAAAATCAGAATTAAAACTTTCCGGAATGAAACACAAAAAACAGAATTAAAACTTTCCGGAATGAAACACAAAAAATCAGAATTAAAATTTTCCGGAATGAAACACAAAAAAATCAGAATTCTTTCCGGAATGAAACACAAAAAAATCAGAATTCTTTCCGGAATGAAACACAAAAAAATCAGAATTAAAACTTTCCGGAATGAAACACAAAAAATCAGAATTAAAACTTTCCGGAAAGAAACACAAAAAATCAGAATTAAAACTTTCCGGAAAGAAAACACAAAAAATCAGAATTAAAACTTTCCGGAATGAAACATAAAAAATCAGAATTAAAACTTTCCGGAATGAAAAACAGAATTAAAACTTTCCGGAATGAAACACAAAAAATCAGAATTAAAACTTTCCGGAAAGAAACACAAAAAAATCAGAATTCTTTCCGGAATGAAACACAAAAAATCAGAATTCTTTCCAGAATGAAACACATAAAATCAGAATTAAAACTTTCCGGAATGAAACACAAAAAAATCAGAATTCTTTCTGGAATGAAACACAAAAAATCAGAATTCTTTCCGGAATGAAACACAAAAAATCAGAATTTTTTCTGGAATGAAACACAAAAAATCAGAATTCTTTCCGGAATGAAACACAAAAAATCAGAATTCTTTCCGGAATGAAACACAAAAAATCAGAATTCTTTCCGGAATGAAACACAAAAAATCAGAATTCTTTCTGAAATGAAACACAAAAAATCAGAATTCTTTCTGAAATGAAACAAAAATAATCAGAATTCTTTTTGAAATGAAACACAAAAAATCAGAATTCTTTTTGAAATGAAACACAAAAAATCAGAATTCTTTTTGAAATGAAACACAAAAAATCAGAATTAAAACTTTCCGAAAAAAACACAAAAAATCAGAATTAAACTTTCCCTAATGAAAAATCTAACAAATAACCCAATTTTCAGAACAATAATGGCTGTTGACCATGGCCTACCGCAACCACAAGAGGCGCGTGCCGTTCTCGTTGTCCGCATCGATGGCCATTTGGCGGCGCCATCAAATTTGCTTGAAACTTTGGCTGGTCAATTGCCACCAAGCCTTTCCCCCTATACCGGACTATTGGCATTGAGCGGTGCTGACCCAACCATTATAAAGCCACCTTCAATTATTAAACCGTCCACCGGTGATTCAATGGCATCATCAAATTCCGCTGATTATGAAAGTGGTAGCGATAAAGCGGTAGGAGATAATTCGGCTAGTGGCAATTCCGGTACCGGACTTGAATCCGCATTGGAGCGACATGGAAATGGACGACCTGAAACCGAGTTGACGGCAATTGATGGCGATGAGATTGTAGTAAATGGTGAGCGTCATTTTTGTATTAGATTTTTAAGGATTATTTAAAAAGTTTTTTCCTTAAAATATAGTTCTCTCACATAAATATTTTAAATATTAGCTATCGTAGCACTGCTTATTCGTTTAAAATTCTTGTAATAAACATCAATGAATTAATGAATGAACAAAAAATCCTATATTAACCTTATTAATTCACAATCCACTGATAAAATTCTCATTTTCTTAATTAATTTTTTTACAATAAATTTATTTTCAAATTTATTTATTTCCAATCTACATTAGATAAATTAAACCAACTAATTCAAATGGAAAATAGTACTTGTTGTTAATTATCCCTGACTAGAAATTTAAAAAAAATATATTTTGAAATTTTTATTCATCATATTTGATTGTAAAGTGAAAAAAAACAAGCTTCTAGCTGATTTTAGGGTTAACCAATTTTGGAGATAACTTAAGGTAATTTTAGTAAAAAAAAATCTGTTCCGGGATAATAAACAAGTAGCTGGAAAATGTGATGAATTATGACTTGTAAAGAATTGAAATTTTATCAAATTCTAAAATTTATCGATTTGATGAGAACACAAAAATATGAATGAAAATTTGCGAAAAAATAGTCAAAAATCCGCCGGCTAAAAATGCACTTGCTGCAGCCGCTTTTGGCGGTTTATTGCATAATTCTCCCACACATGACCAACAATCGGGCTTTTTAGTCTCGGGATGAAACATTTTACAAATTTGTTCCTTGCTGGGGCAATCGAAGGGGTAGTTACGACCGGTACAGCCTCTCTCAACTGCAAAAAATTTGTAGAATTTTGAGATTGAGAGTTGGGATTTAATTTTTTTACTTTTTTGACCATTGATTTGATAAAAAATTTTTAACGAAAATTCTAAGTTTTGTGGTAGTCTTTTAAAATGGCAATAATCTTGAGTTGGTATTTTTAAGAAAATCTAACTAAATTTTGCGTCCTCTGAAACTCCTAATATAAACGTACCCTTGCCCGCGCATTCCAATGTATAGCAATAATCGAGTGGACAAACTTCTTTTGCCAATCGTCCATCCGGTTGATCCACCCAGCAGCGGAATGCTTAAAAATACAAAAAAAATTAAATTCAGACAAAATTTTCTGGCAAAAAACCTTGTAAAGAGCAGTGAAAATGGAGAAGGAGGATAAGGAAAAGCAGGAAAAAATGTGGGGAATTTTTCATTTTCAAAATAATTTTTAAATATTTATTGGCTTTTCTAAAATTTGAATTTTATAGGAAAAGTCAATCCAACAATGAATCGACGTCCAGCCCCAGAGATGGCTTCGGCGGCATTTACGCGCCTGAACCCGCAAATCATTGATGCTACTAAAACCCAGACAAATGCTGCTTCCATTGCCATTCCACCCTCAACCCCAATTGGTGAACCGATTGAACCTATTTCCAGGCCAACTATTATGGAAAAAGGTGGGTGAAAAAATAGTTGATAAATTAAAATTTTTTAAAATTTTTTCTTGTTTTCTAAATTTTCGACTGAAAAATATTTTTTTTGCAATTTTCTATTTTATTGGGCTTAATATTAATTTAAAAAAGTCTTTAATAGAGTGCAAAATTCTGAGGATTAGATAAAAAAATTAATTTAAAATTTATAGCCCGAAAGGAATTTTTAAATTTCTTGAATAATATTAATATGGAAGTCATTTAATTTGGCAACAAAAACACTGAATTTGGCAACAACCTTTCGTGTCGAAAAAAATTATATTTTTGAGGCCATATAACTTGGCCAAATCAGACTTCTTTAAGATTCCCTAGCCCCTAGCCCTTAGCCCCTAATCCCATCCTGCCCTGAACCCTAACCCTAGCCTTAAACCCCTAGATAGGGCCAAGTTATATGGCCTCAAAAATATAATTTTTTTCGACACGAAAGGTTGTTGCCAAATTCAGTGTTTTTGTTGCCAAATTAAATTTATCTCATATTAATATTAAAAATCTTCTTTTATACCGAATAATAGTAATTATTTGGCTAATAGCTTAATAGAATGGAAAATAAGGCTGAATAAAATTTTTGACATTTAATTCAAAAAAAAACGAAAATAGGTGAAATAAAAATGACAAAATATTTGACAAGTTTAAAAAGTATTGGCTTAAATGGTTTTAAAATTCTCAAGTGGGAATATTTATGAATAAATTTGGATAAAATTCCGATAAAAAAATATTGGGAAAACATCAAGATAAGACCAAAAAATGGTCTCGAAATTCTATTTGGAATTTTTGGCCAATTCCCCATTGACTTTCCCTATAAAAAGCAAAAAATGCAGTAGAAAAATAGATTGGCTGGAACTGGAACAAAAAATTGTCTCCCAAAAGCCAAAATTCCCTCGGGATTAGGGAATGGTCATAAATTTTCGAGTGGAATTGAGAATGGAAAAGAGCGAATATTGGTTTTCTAAATGGGTGACATGTCAAAAATGGAAAATCCAATGAAAAATGGAAGAAAAAATTTGAAGGGAAATTTTGGTCCCTATTTAAAATTAAAATACCTCTGGTAAATTTTACTATTGCAAAAAGTTTTATTTTACGCTACGGGAATTGCTTTATATTTGCCGAATTTTTTAATATATTTTGACATAAAACGCCTATATTTCTCTAAAGAATTTTGATATAAAAATGATTGGATCAAAGAATTATTAGCCAAAATGATATGGGAAAAACTAATACTACTCGATTTTAGCCTATTTACTGCCTTTTATCTAATAAATTAAAATGCATTTTGAAAATTTATTACAGTTCCCCATGGAAATAATGGTAGTCCACAAAGGCCATGGCCAACCGCACCAAATGGCATTGCTGAATCAATGGGAGGTGGAGAAGAGGCGGAAGAAGAAGAAGAGCCATCAACATTAGCTCCACCTCTCACCAACCAACTTCCAATTCATTCAATCCCAAAAGGCCCAAATTCATTCGGGCAATCAAAATTTGCTTCGTCAACTTCCTCTTCAATGCCAGTTTTACGGCCAACATTAAAAACTTCTTCCTCATCCTCAACTTCCTTAGAAGAATTTGGGGCTGCCGGCCCTAGACTAGCTCCAATTTTTGAATCAGCAGAACAACGAATTTTTGTGGAAGAAAATGAGGAACAAATGGAGTTGATCAAGTTGAGGTCACGCTATCCGGATAGCGGGCCTGGCCCAATTAAATTTGTGTTGTTGGCTGGTGATGAGAGTATATTTAGGTGAATGAATTTAAAATAAAATCTTTAGCAGTATTAATAGATGTCGAAAAAAATTTTTTTGGCCGAAATTATTTTATCAATATATTTTTTAAGGCCTTAAGAAAATGTTATTTAGGTTTGGCACGGGTTAGTATTGAATTAAGGAATAGATATCGGTAAGATAAAAATCATAATAAAAATTTTTAATTAACACAAAATCAGAATTATAATTTTTAGGAATGAAACACAAAAATCAGAAGTCTTTCCGGAATAAAACACAAAAAATCAGAATTAAAACTTTCCGGAAAGAAACACAAAAATCAGAATTAAAACTTTCCGGAAAGAAAACATAAAAAATCAGAATTAAAACTTTCCGGAATGAAACACAAAAAATCAGAATTAAAACTTTCTGGAAAGAAACACAAGAATTAAAACTTTCCGGAAAGAAAACATAAAAAATCAGAATTAAAACTTTCCGGAATGAAACACAAAAAATCAGAATTAAAACTTTCCGGAATGAAACACAAAAATCAGAATTAAAACTTTCCGGAATGAAACACAAAAAATCAAAATTAAAACTTTCCGGAAAGAAACACAAAAATCAGAATTAAAACTTTCCGGAATGAAACACAAAAATCAGAATTAAAACTTTCCGGAATGAAACACAAAAATCAGAATTAAAACTTTCCGGAATGAAACACAAAAATCAGAATTAAAACTTTCCGGAATGAAACACAAAAAAATCAAAATTAAAACTTTCCGGAAAGAAACACAAATTAGAATTCTTCAGGAAGATAATTTAAATAAATCCATTTTTTACTATTAATATAATATATTATGCAGCGTGAATTCCACTACCGGACAAGTGATTCTGCTGAAGGCATTGGATGCCGAATCAGAAATGCAACCACCCATCTACAGACTTCGAGTTGGCACGGAACAGGCTGAACAGAAAAACAGTGGCTCAAATGGCGAATTCATAAAGGATGCCGAATTGGCCCATCAATGTGAATTGACAATTCATGTGATTGACATGAACGATTGGATACCCAATTTTGAACAGGCAAATTTTTGGGAAATTTTCATGAAAAGTAATTATTTTTAACTTATTTTGTGTGTAGGACCATTACGATTTTGGCATTCCAGCAACGGCAGAACAGGGCACAGTATTGGGGCAGGCATGTTTCTAGATAAATTAATAAAAGAATTGAAAATAAAATTGAGTGAGATATTTAGAAAAATTATAAAAATTAAGATTTTAAATCCATTTTTGACATTTTATTTCCAAGAGATTAAGGAAATTAGGAAGATTTATGCAAACATGGAAGGCAAAATGAATTTATACGATTAAATATTAAATTAGAAAAAATTCCTTATAAAGTGGGAATTCCTGGCAAAAAAAAATTGAAAGCAAAAATTTATGATTCTAGGAATTTTTGGAAACTTTCTATTATTTATATTGGAAATAATTTCGTCCAATATATCATCCTTAACATCCATTTCGATTCGAAGGAACCCTTCAGGAAAATTTAAAATCCAACGCTATTATTTAATCCTAATAAATTTTTGCGTATTTTGCTAGTAAATGAATATATTCTCATAAAATAAACAATTTTATTTTTTCCATCTAAATTTCAAACTAAATTCACCCATACAAGGTGACTGCATTTGACCAAGATTTGACAGCACCGAACAATAAAATTCACTATGGAATTTTGCCTTCTGTCAACTCCGATGACGGAGCAGATTCCACCATTATCGAACTCTTCCAAATTGACAAAGACACTGGACAAATCGAAGTGGCTGCTGGCAAATCCATGGAGGAATATGCTGGCCGGCGATTGGAATTCCGAGTACAAGCATTGGATGGTGGCATTGATGGCACAGAGTTGAATAGTACGGCGGATGTTACCGTACATGTGGAGGGGAATCGGCCAACTCAATCCAAATTGCCGGACGTAAAATTGTCGGAGGTCGAATTGCCTGAGCCAAAATCGCCCGAATCAAAATTGCCCGAAGGAAAATTACCGGAAGTGAAATTGCCCGAGGAAAAATTGCCGGAAGCAGAATTGCCAAGATCAACCGAATCGATCGATCAAAATCAAAAACCTGGAAGTAACGAAGTAAAAGGAATTAAGGAAAAAGTGCCAGTGCCATCTTTTGGCTCATCAACGCCAAAACCAATGAGTCAAAAGCTGGCCGCCCCACTTTCCTCCCATCCAGCACCAAATGCCTTCCAATTTATTAGCCATCAATTCAATTCGTCCGTTGTGGAGGGAGCGAGACCGCCGGTTTTAGTACAAACTTTGGAGGTTGGAATTTCTGTACTGATATTTTGATTTATTTTTCCCTCTTCCAGGTTCGAAATAAGCCAAGGGACACGCGCTTCACCATTTGTGCCATTCGCGCAGGCAATTATCGTGGCGCTTTCAGGTACTATTTCCTTAGAAATTTTATCATATTCTTTCTATTTTTATGCAAAATAAATCAAATTTTTACAAACGCCCTCCCTTACAATTTAGAATTTTACCCGAAAACAATTTTACAAATAGTAGGAAATTAGAATAGCTCATAAATTAGTTTTGCTTTTAAAAATGCAATTTTATTAAAAATAAACTTAAAATTGGATGAGCAGAAAGTTAAAAAACGAAATGAATAGTTGTGAAATTTCCTGATAAAAAATCGATTTTTAAACTATTTTATAAATGACAATATTTATTTGATTCTACGGAGTTGAAGCAAATTTTGGAAATATAAAAACAACTTTTGATTTTTTTAAAATTTTTTTATTTTATTTTTTTGAATAATGCCTCCATCATACTATTTATGGTTTTGATTCTTTCAAATTTTAATAAATTGGTGTAAATTTTTATTAGAAAAATATAATTTAACGTAAATTGTCAAAATTCATGGGAAACTTTTACAAATTTTGTAATAATTTTTTCTTACTATTTGGAGTTTTTTTAATTTTTTTGTTTATTTTTTTGGTATTTTCGAGTATCGATTCTCAATTGAACTTAATTTATTATTTCTCATCTTTTTGCCAAAAATTAATTCATTAAAAATTTATTTAACAAAAACTCAGTGTTGCACCGAATGCAGAAGGCAATTGCGAATTGCGAACCGAAGTCCAACTTGACCGTGAACATGTCGACCACTATAGGCTGAACATTTCCGTGGAGAATGGTGGCCAAATGGATTGGACAATGGCAAATGTGACTGTGCTGGATGTGAATGATAATAAGCCGAAATTTTTGTTCCCACATGGAAATGGCCAATCAGCGAGCTTTTTTGCTGTCCTCCCCGTGGAGACGGCAGCCAATGAGAATTTCTTCAGGGTGAAAGTGAGTCCATTAATTCTATTTTATTTTATTATGGTAGTATAAGCTATAAGGGCATGGGAATCTGAAGTGTGAAGTTTAAGGCGAATAAAACAATCAGCTAGAAAAATTTTTGGCCTATAGGTCATCAGGCTTTTGCCATTTTTTGAAAGCGATAACCATTCGAAAGACTTGAATTTGCTCTAAAAAATGATTAAAATTTTTAGATAGATAAAAAATTAGAAAATTTAAATTCGAAAAAAATTCCAATTTGTAAAATAAATTCAGAATCTTTTTGAATGACACATCACTTTCATTATTAACAAATTAGCACGTTAACCTATGGTTCAAAAACTCATGCAAATACTCATATTCCTAATTCGGAATTAATTCAAATTAAAATTGAAAAGTAAATAAATATAACAAATTATAAATATATGTATTTTCATTAAATTTATTTTCAAAAATTCATTATAATATACATAAATATAAAAATTATTTTCATAAATTCTAAAATGACTGATATCGCTTTCGACAAATTAGTATGTTGTTCAATTCAATTCCAATTAGTCAAATTTTTTCAAAAATTCCTCAAAATTTTCCAAAATTTGTGCTTACTAAGATCTTATATTTCTCTCACTTTTAGGCCGAAGATGCGGATGGGCCTGGCACTGGCAACAGTTTGGTCACATTTGAGTTGGACAATCAGACGGTTCATGGGGAACAGGCACAATACTTTGGCATTGACCCGAAAATGGGGGATATTTGGCCTAGGAAGAAAGCACGTGAATTGGTTCAATTGATGAAGAAGAACAATTTTGTTTTGACCGTAAGCCGAGGGGAAAGTAAGACAAATAATTCCAAAAATCAAAGGTGATTGGCTGCGATAATCCGGGTGAACCGAAACGACGATTCTGCTCTCGAGCACCGGTTGCCATTTCACTGTTGGATGATCAACATCGATTCGTGCTTATATTTATTGGCACAACACCGGAGAAAATCAGGCAGCAGGAAAAGGCAAGAATGGAAAATTATATTTAAAAAAATTCATTGAGATCAAATTTATTTTTAGAAATATTTAATTTGCCGAAAAAACATTGAAATTGCCGAAGAGTATTGAAAATGCCGAAAAAACGGTTCACCGGTTTGATCTAGACACAAAAACCATATACTGAACCGATAGATCTCGTCAAGACGCGTCGATTGGTATATAATTTGTCATAGTTTAACCAATTCGAACTTAGTTTTGAACCAAAAATTAAAAAGGGTTTAAACGGTTTAAACCTTTAATTTTTGGCCAAAACTCTGCTATTTATATACCATTCGATGCGTCTTGACGAGATCTATCGATTAGGTATATGGTTTGAGGATGTAGACAAACCAATAAATATTATAAGTTTTTTCGGCATTTTCAATGTTTTTTTTCGGCAAATTAATCCTTTTATCCTAATCGTCAAATTTACCAAAATTGGTAATTCTTCGGAAATTGCAAAAAGATGGTTAATTCGAAGATTGAAGTGATATTTTTTGTGAGCCGAGAAACCATCAATTGCCTTCTATTTGTGAAAATTGATAGGCACACAAAATAGAAGACAATTAACGGTCTTTAAGCCGCAAAATTTAGACGAAATTAGTAATTTAGTACAAATAATGGGAATTTTTTTTAAAAGAATAGGAAAAAATGGAATTTTGAAGACGGAATTAGAGTAAATTTCATATGCATTGGAAGGGCACAAAAAGGCCCCAATTTCTACACTCTACTGATCAAATTAAGCTGTCAAATGCCCTCTTATTTCAACATTCTGCCTTACCATCTTTCTTTATATCTCACTCAATCTCATCAAATGATTTGCATTCTCTCTTCCATTGGGTACCATCCACATTCCACAAGACCAACTGATTCGATTAATTTGAAGAATATCTTCAAAAAAAAGTTTCTATTTTAATTCTAAGATACAATGGATGATAGTAATATGAACATTAATTGCCAAAATGACCAGATACCGGAATTCCTCAAGCGATTGGTTTGTTGGAAATCTCGAATAGTCTCATTCGATTCGGCATTGTCGATTTTTTTTATAAGATTTCACTTTCAGACCGGTTTAGGGCTAAGGTTTATTAGGGTTAGGATACAGAGCATAGGAATCTCGTGAAACCAGAAGTAAAAAAGTAAACTTTAAGCCGGTCTGAAAATGAAATCTTATAGCTAAAATGTACCTTAGCGAATCGAATGAGCCTACTCTCGAATCTGTACGACGTCTACAAGCCGAGATTTCCAAAATTCGGCAAACCAAGTCCGGCATATTTCCCAATATTCGCCCCATAATTTATAATTAATTAAAAATTTGATGTAACGATGGAAGAAAAGAAATAAATATCATCCTTTGATTTGATTGTAGAATATAATTTTAAAAAAATTATTCAATGCTTAATTAATGTTTTCCTTTTGCCTCCAGTGAGAAATATGAACATTAAATTGCCAAAATTAAATCTATTTTACGGATAAGAAATTATCAAAATCTTTCGATAGGATCTTCTCCAAACTGTGCGCGGATTCACCTCACCTTGCTCAAATCCTTTCATTGAACAAATTGATGAAGAAGCAGAGGCAGAAAATGGCCAATCAGTGGTGAATGTTCGAATGTATGCCGCAAACTTGAAGGAGCGAAAATTGTGCCTTCGTCAGGAAATTCAGTTAGAAAAAAATTTTTTAAAAAATTTTTTACTTTTTAGAAAAATTTTAAAAAATTTAGCAAAAATTAAAATATATTTTTCAAAAAATTTCCAAAAATTAAAATAATATTTTTCAAAAAATTTCCAAAAATTAAAATAATATTTTTCAAAAAATTTCCAAAAATTAAAATAATATTTTTCAAAAAATTTCCAAAAATTAAAATAATATTTTTCAACAAATTTCAAAAATTAAAAGAAATATTTTTCAAAATTTTCAAAAATTAAAAAAAAATTATTTTTCAAAATTTTAAAAAATCCAAAAATTTTTTCCAATTTTTTTTAGTAAAATGTTCTCGCAAGAAGCCAAGGAAAAGCTGATGATTGGAATGCGACAATGGGGCGCTGAACTGCTTGATATTGTTGGCGTGGAAGAGGCACGCCGAAATGCCCGAAAAAATTCACTAGTAGGTGGAAGCGGGATTGCTTCATCATCGACGGAACCACCGGATGGATTGGCCGCATTGCTGTTCCCAATTGATTGGAATAATGCTTCAACTGGTAGAGTTAAAAGATTATACGGAAAATTGCATTTTTTAATAAAAAAAATCCCAAAGTTTATTTTTTTATTTTTCAAGTAATAGTTCTAATCTAGGAAATTTAGTAACAATTTATAGCCCTAAATGAGAATGAGAAGAAATGATTAATGAAAGAAATAGCAAATTTATTTCTAAAAAAATTATTATCAAAAACCACAATTCGTAGGCTTAAAAGATTAGACTGAAAATGTGTATTTTTAAGGAAATTTTATAGTCGAATTTTCAATTTTTCAGTCGAATTTTCGGATTAAATTTAGCTAATTTGTAACCATTAAGAGCCCTTTTTCAGATGAATTTAATTGATTATAGGAATAATTTATGAATTTTATAGAAATTATAAAAAATTATGACCAAATTCGGCAATTTTTCTTTTTATGCAATAAAATTCTGCCCAATTAAAATTGTATCCAAATTTCCAAATCCAATAATTTTATTATTTAAGATATATAAAATTTTTCATTTTTTCTTTTCTATCCTTCTAAATAATTATTAATTAATTTAAAGTGCTAATTGCTGTGGCCATTGGCACTGTTCTTATCGCCCTAATCGGACTGTGTGCCCTGTTTTTGTTCCGCACACGGCATAAACAAATGATGCGCCGACGGGCGGAAGTAGGATGTCATAAAAAAAATTATAATTTTTTTTTTGTTTAGCAAATGCGCCGGCGACACCATCGAGGCGGTTTTAATGCCACCGGCCTTTTGGCAATAAATGGCGGTGCCAAAGGGTAAAGGAAATGAATATTTTTTGTATTGTTGGAAATTGGCTAATTCAAAATTAGTTTGATATTTTTCTAGTTAATTTTGGAAATACAGCTTCTATGAAATCCGGAGACTTGAGAATAGGCTCATTCGACTTGCTTTCGGATTTAGTCTGAAAATTCAATTTCAAGAGCAAAATAAAACATAGAAAAATGTTAGTAGAGTGTAATTGGTATGAGATAAAACTAAAGCTTAGCTTTTCAAGATAAAATCATATATCGGTTTATAATTGAAATTTAATAAAGTAAATTGACTATGTTGAGTCGAATAAATTTATTCCGGAGTTTGTACAAAGTCTAGAAGAAAAACAGATTTCAAAAATTAGCTAGATAAGTAACTGGCTAATTCAAGAATTAGACAATTTTATTGGCTGTAATATATAATCAGTTTATTAAAAAAAACTAAATAAATGGAAATGGTAATTCCTCATTTTCAATAGCCGAAGGCAAAGGCAATGAATTTGTTGATTTTTTACTAAAAAAATTTTATAATCAAATCAAATTAATCATTTAATTTTTAATTACAAAATTTCCCCCAATTTAGGCCTCATCAACATCAAGTTGGCCAAATGAATGGAAATGGTGGCGGAATGTTTGCGGCTGCCACAAACGGACTCCCTTCCTCCTATGCAGCCAGCAGCAATATTAGCAACAATTTATATATGCCATCAGCGACACCACTTGGCTCGGGTGGTCCAAATTTTGAGCGTGGCAACAAATTTTATGAATCACAAGTGAGTTGAATTTAAATAATTCTTTCCATGTTCTTTTTTCCACGAAAATTTTATTAGTTTGCGATACCTGATTTATAACATTATTAAATTGTTATATATCTTTTCAAAACAAAAATAAAAAAAATTTTTATTCAATAATTTAAGAGAGCTCATCGAAATGCATTGAATTGTATATTTTTATTCACGATTTAACTCACAATAAAAAATTTATTTAAAAAAAATACAAATAAGCAAATATGTCTTAAATTATTTATTATACATTTTAAGAATAAACTTAAAACTAAATAAAATTTATACAGTATTGAAGAGAGATTTCTTCGAATTGCATCATTATTATACTTTTTATTTTTACAATACTTATTTTTAGTCCAAATTAAAAATATTTTAAATAAAATTTAAAGATACCCACCTTTTAAAATATTTTTCTAATTAAATTATTTTATTATCCTTATTGGGCAAAAGCATATAGATTATTAAAAAGTAAATATAAAAAAATATACTATTTTTAGAGCTCAACAAAATGAATTTTTAATTTTTTTCAAAATCAACTAAATAAAAATGTTTTTATAGATGTTGGAATTACCGATTGTGGATGCGGACATGGAATTCATGGGTCGAACGAATCCATTGTTGGCTGATGCAAATGGAAGGAATATTGCCAACGGGCATCATCATCATCATCCAAATTGTGGGAATGGAGGATACGGTCACTATAATGGGATAGTTGGACATCATCAACATCGACATCGAGAAAATGGGGAAGCATTGCTTGGTGAGGAAAAATGCCAATTTTAATATTTTAAGAAAAATGAATAAATTGGACATATTTCTCTTGCTAAATTATATTGGTCAAATATAGGATTTAACCGAAATATTCATAAAATCCATCAACTTTATAATTCATGCCTAGTTTTTAGGGTTGTTCAGTCGGTTTTTAAAAGGTAAATCCAATTTCTAGAAAAACAGTTTTCGGTTCAGTTTCTTCTACTTCGGTTATTTTGAGAAAAAATTCCCAACTTCGATTTAAATTTCATCGATTTTCTGAAAACGAAACTAATTTTGAAATAGCCTACTAGCCATTATATAGTTTTTTTTTTTAATTTTTCGATATTTTTTGAATTTTTCGATGAAGCCGATTTTTTCAATGTCCTCAAGCAAAAATTAATTTTTTATTTTAGTTTTTTTTGCGATAAAATTGTATCCTAGGAATAGGACAAATTTTTAATTCAAATTTTCTTTTAATTTTGTCTAGAAATCTTTGTAATTTTCCAGATTCCTCTTCATCAAATAAATCATCACCGCCGGATGATCGACGTCACTACAGCTCCGGATTGTTGCCTCCACCGCCGCCTCCTTCACAACGGCAACCAATTAATAACATGAAAAATGGAAGGTTAGACAAAGATGCAAAGATTTTGATAATTAGCTAATTAGCTTGTTAAATTTCTATTTTTCTAAATAAATAAAATTTAATAGGCAGCGTGGAATTGGACAAAATTGCGAATCCGAATTTTTGAAAAATAGATTCAATTTTTCACAAAACAATTTAATTTAGCAATTTTAAATTATATAACCCTTTTTATGAATTCATTAAAGGAAAAAAATGGATGTAATTTCAAAAAAAAAATTATGATCAAAAATCGGAAAAATAAAACAAAAATTGGGCCATTTTTTGCCTCAAATTATATATCTAACAATTATATTTTCAATGATTTTGGTATCAAAATATTCTATTAAAAGAGTTTAAAACAATGCTTGGAAAGTTTTGATAATAATAATAAATAAAAAATGAGATAATTGGTTAATGAACAAATTTTAATGTAAAATTTCAATAAAAAAATTTATTAATAATCCCACAAATTTTGCCTACAGCAGAAGAACTGATAACAATTCATCATCATTCCCTCAATGCGCTCCTGGCACATCGACTGCCGCATCCAACAATTCCGGCATAGTTTTGCGAAGGCACAATTCACCGCTGGCTAACAATCAAAATAATCAGCAGGCGGATGGCGACTTTTCCATTGATGAAAGTTTCTATATGGCCCATGGCCAATCCAGATATCATTGAATGAACACAAATGGAAAATATATACAAAAAAAAGTTGGAATTGCCCAAAATATTATTTGATCATATTTTACATTTATTGAAACATTTTTCTGATCATTTTCCTACCAAATTTTATTATATTTTAATTAAAAATTGACTATAAATAAGTATATTATAATTGCATAAATATTGTATGTTTGTGTTTGGGTCTTTTGAATTTATGTTTCAAAAAAAAGATAGTATTTTGCAAGGCAAATATTTTTTGCAAAGCTAGGCGCTGTTTTAAGCTAGGTGAAAATTTTCTAAATTTATCCAAAATAGGATACCCGGTATTTTTAAGCATCCATTATCCAAATCCATTATTATTCATGATCTAAAATATATAAAAAATGGAAAAATTTGCAATTGAAGACCATTAGTCCCATTTTTCCCTAATAAGGGATATATTTAGTGAGATTGCCATATTCAAAAATTAATTAAAAATTATGAACGTTGATTTGAATTAAAATTAAAAAACCGGCGAGATTATATGGCTTGGATAACCACTTTTTCGGGTTTTTTAATTATATATTTTTCACCATAAGATAAAAGTGCATGTGGCCATTTAATTCAAATCAATTCTAAATTTTTTAATTAATTTTAATTCACATTCATAGAGGACCCTTGAATGATTAGAATTAGAAATATATTCAATTTTTTAAGTAAATAAAATATTTATTCAAAATCAAAAAATGAGATTAAATTGAAAATATATAATGAGGAAAAAAACAAATATCTTGTCATCTATGTGTCGATGGCGATTGTGAGTCTCAAAAATAAGTTAAGATGCTTGTAATAGACTAAAAATATAAATTGAGGTCTGGTGGGCTATGAGCGGTGGTCTTTTGTGGGATATTTTTCGCCATAAATCTCATTTTCCTCATCTTCTTCCATGCTGCCGAATGAATGACGATGTCGGCCAAATCCACCATTTGGATATTTTTCTTCACGGCTCATACGCTTCTGAAAAATTAGTAGTCGATATTAGATAGTTGATGATTATAATTTATTTTATTATTATTAGTAATGCATTTGCATCCTCATGCCCTCCGCAAGCTCCGATTACAAAAAAGGACCCATTCTGTCTCACGAAAATTTCTTTTCGACTTCTAATTCTAATAAATCAGAAACCAGTTTTAGACTCTACAAACCTTATACCATTTTGTCATCGAGACGCATCGAATGGTATATAAAAAATGTTAGGTATTGGCCCAAAATTAGGGTGTTTAAAATAAAAATTGGAAAATATGGTTTAATTTAAACGATTTAACTCGCTCGGTTTCGATTTAAAATAAGAAATTATTTCAAAAGACGCGTCTCGAAGCGATCTACAAATCTTATCTTTCCTTCTTTTGGATTTTTAAGATTTTTTTTCAAGCCTATCCCAATGTCATCTTTAGACGGGGATACAACCCAAGAAGGTTAAAAATGTCTCAATTTTCATCATTTTTGAATCAAAATTAACCAAGATGACTCAAAATTAGCTAGGCCAAAATTTGACCGAATGAGTCACTTTTTCAAGTCAAGTTTAGTTTTGGAAAAAATTTTAAATAAAGGAAAAAAACAATATGAATTTTACCGAAATCGTTGCTGGCAAGAGCCGATCTGTACGGGGTCCTAAAATGATAAAAACAATATATTTACATTTATAAAATAGCTCTTACTTTTCTGGTAATAATTTTTGCGCACCGTAACTGGAACCTGAAAATAAAAATTCCAAATGTGAAGGCAGACATAGATCCCATGCCGCCCCTAACCATAACCCTAATCCCTAGCCCCTAAGCCCAATTTGAATGAAATTTATTTGGGTTTTGGAGGCAAAAGAACTGTCAGTCAAATCTTACGTGATACAGTAATTTGTAATCCTCTCACAAAAATGTCAAATCTTGTTCGCCTCTACATTTCTCATCAAAAATCGACGGAATTTAATGACTCATTACTTAATGCCGTTGCACAGAAATGCCCTCTTTTGCAGGTAAGAATATACAATTAATTTTCATATAAAATCAAATTTTCAATTGAATTTACCTTTAAGCAAATTTAGTATAAATTCATAAGCAGGGAATACATAAAAATATAAATAAATTAAAAATTTAGGAATTGCGTCTGATATTTTGCAAGCATATTACATGGAAAGCTTTTGCAACATTTCTTGATTATTGTCCAGTTTGTTTATAATTGTTTTTTTATTAATCGAATAAATTTGTTTTAGCACATTAAATTATTTGAAGGAGCCGAGCAAATGACCGATCTTTTATTAGAACAAATTGTAATGAAATGCAATGACAATGATCAAATACAACAAAATTGTAAATAATTTTTAATTATTATAAATTAAATAAGTTTAATAATATTCAATTCAAAAATGATTATCTGAATGTCCTAAAAGAGGCCCTAAATGAAAATATTATAAAATTTTAGCGCATTTGCAATTTCAATTCACATTTTTAATGGTACAAATTCTTGGCCCTATACCTATTTTACAAATTTAAATCATGGAGAAAAATTTCTCAATAAAAATTCCTAAAAAATAAAAATACACTTAGACAATAGACAAGAGTTTTCTAGGGATAAATTTTTTACAATATTTAAATTACCTATAATATGTTTTGGCAATTTTTAGCTGGAACATCAGTCATCCAACCTATTAAATTGTTCTATTTTATTCGATTGAATGCTGAACAATTCTTGCCTTTGGAATCAGCCAAAACCGTAATACTTAAATACAGTGACATTTGGAGTGGACAGTTGCAAAGCCAAACACAGAATTTGTATCCAGGCATAGTTTACAGTGAAAATGATGGAAATGGTGGAGGAAGGGAAGATTTGGCACATGATATGCAAAGATTTGCTTGGCCAAGCACAAAACTAATGATCAATCATCGCTATGATTAATGAAAATATTGGCAAAATATGAAATTTGGATTAATGGCATTACTATTTACAATATTTAACTCTCGATAATATTTTTGCCATCAATTTTATATTTTTTTGTAATATAAATAGAAATAATGAAACGAAGAGCTAATATCCTATTGAAATGGTTGGAATGGCCATGGCCTTAAGAGATTCTAAAAATTTTATTTTACAAATTTAGCCTCATTTTGGTTCTACTTTCCCTAAAAATGATATTAATTATTTCAAGTTGGCAAAAATCTAGCCAGCCACTTTTAGCCATCTTTTCTGAAAAGTTTCCTATATCGATGGCATATACCAGAATTTTTCGTTAAAAAATTCAATTTTTATGTGTATATTCCCTCTTAGTATAATAACATTTTTTGATTAACTAAATGCAATTTTTATTTTTGTAAATTTATTAAAATTATAAATTTCCATGAAATGTAAAAATATTGAAAAATTTAAAATTATTCACAAAATTCAAGGAAAAACAATAGTCAACTCACTCTATTCAATGAAATTTATCAAAGATATTTTATTCAATCAGCCATTTTTCTCTTAAAATTTTCGCATCCTTTTCATTTTCATTCGGGCAAATTTGTGCCGAGCACCCATTGGCGAGGGAACGGCTGCTGCCAATAACGCATCCATTACAAGTTTAAGGGCAGCATCGCGAGTTGGGCCACCGGCTGGCTTAAAATTAAAATTCGATGAGGAAATTATAAATAAATTAAATCATCATCGAGAGAATTATTGCATAAAAACAGATAACACCATATAATCTTCGACTTTGAAAGACCCATAGCTTTCCGATAGAGAGAACTTTCCTAAAGCTGTGAAAATTCCTCTATAAATTGTTCAAAAATGTCTAAAAAATTATGGAATTAGAACTTCCCAATTTTTGAAATGTTAACAAATGAGAAATAAAAGAGATTAGGTATACAGTAATTTAGATATGGGGATCATCGGATTGTTATCCGCGGATGATTACAAGAAATTGAACCTTTCACTTTTCCAAGTCTTTATCAATTAATCAAATGAATATATTCCCAATTTATA
This sequence comes from Pratylenchus scribneri, assembly GCA_030063045.1. Classification (NCBI taxonomy): domain Eukaryota; kingdom Metazoa; phylum Nematoda; class Chromadorea; order Rhabditida; family Pratylenchidae; genus Pratylenchus; species Pratylenchus scribneri. The sequence goes on from JAQSEB010000003.1 coordinate 872,328, forward strand.
TTAAGTAAATTTTATTTTAAGTCTAATTCTTATTGCTTATTAATTAGTAGTCAATTTTCTCTTTAGTGAATTGAATGAACATCTAAATCTGCCTTTTAAACCAAATTCCAATTTGATTTTTTTGAATCTTAAACTAATGGAAAGATTTTTCGAAATTTGTTTAATTAGAAAATTAATTACCGGCTGCCTTTGTGGCGCGCCTGCGCCTCCTGGACCTCCGCCACCCATTCCCATGCTCATTCCACCGCCTCCACCGGCTGCTGCCCCCATTCCTTGACCCATTCCGGGATATCCGCCACCGGCTGCTCCCATTCCTGGATATCCGCCACCACCGCCTCCATTAGCTTGCGGCATTCCACCTTGTTGGCCTCCTGGCATTCCGCCTCCGGCGGTCATTGCAGTAGCGCCTTGTGGCATTCCAGCGGCTTGTCCGCCACCGGCCATTGCCTGTTGCGCACCTGCCGCACCATTGTATTGGCGGAATTGGGCGCCAGCACCAGCACCAGCAGCACCCGGGCCAGCCGCTGCCACTCCAACGAATCCAAGGCGATAATGACAATTGGCGAATTGACGCTTCTGACGATGATAAGCTCTACCGTTTGGACAGTCTTAATGGCATTTTTAATGAGTGAATATTTTTTTGAGGGTATATGACAAATTCAAAGGAAAAAAATAGAATCTAAATTTGAATTTTGTTAATAGTAAAATGTTAAATAAATCATGATTTTTATGGATAGCCCGGTAAATTTAATCGTTTAATTTCCAAATCTCAAATAATTCCTCACACTTTTGAATGGTTGAAAAATAATTCCTTATTATATATTATTAAAAGAGTATTTATGCTATTTAATTTGACAAAAAGTATTGAAAATGGCGAAAAAATTTCATGTCAAAAATAATTTCATTCGTTGTTGACGCAGATAAGCACTTTTAATGAAATAAATCAGGCCTTAAAAATCAAGCCTACCTCCAAACCATCTCTGTGCCCTAACACCTAATTATGGCCAAGTTTTATATGGACTAAATGTAATCGAAATTTTTTCACGATTTTCATTATTTTATTGCAAAATTAAATATTTTCCATTTCTTAATTAAACAATAGCTAGGAGTACCTGCTGCAATTAGCGCAATGCCGCTTTTTGGTTTTCCATCAGCAACAGAAACAGTACGATTTGAGAACAATGGCCCATGGGATTGATGGGGTGCCGAGTTTTTTTGACAATGAACCAACATTAGTAGACAAAAATTGGCACAAATCACACAAAATAGGAGAGAAAATGACATTCCCCTTGATTTTCTCATATTTATTGCCAGAAGCAAAAATGGAAGGAAATTTAAATAATTTTAATATTCTTCACGTTGATGTTTTTCAATAGAACTGAATAATTTTTACTTACATAAATTTGTGATCTTTGAGGAATGAACAGTAAAAAAAAGTGTTGGAAAGGAATATGAATATGTTGCACATTCGCCCGAGGACAATTTTTTTGTTTTATATTCTTTTGTAATGACACCTTTTGGGCCAACACATGTGAACTGGTCTTGGCCATCCACGCACACATAGGGGAATGAGAGGACAGTGGAGATCAATTGGCCATAAAAGAGGACAAAAGGGCGACATGAAGTAATGAGGAAATAGGAAAAAGGGTGGAGGAGAAATTGTCGAGAGTAGTGGATCTTCTTTCATTAACAGAATATATAGGGGAAGGTGAATTGAAAAATGGATTCCATGTGAAAATGATCCTCCTGCTGATGTGCTGGACAAACATTATAACATTGTAATTTAATTCTATATCAATATTCTTCGTTACTAGGTAATTAGGTAAAAGAATTTATTTATTAATTTACGACTTTTAATAATGAATAATGCATGTGATTTATTAGAATATTTTAAGTTTAAATGCCCCAGGGATGCCATCTCCAAAATGCAAAACCCCGGCATTCGTGTCTAAAAACCCGGCAAAACCCCGGCAAAAATTTTCAAAACCCCGGTAAAAACCCGGCATCTTTTAAAGCGTGTTAAAATGCAATTTAAAAGCTTGTAAAAATTTTCTACTTCAGATTTATATTTTTAATTGACTTTTTGAGCACATTTTTAATTGACTTTTTGAGCATGTGCGTTACGAAATAAAGATATCATAAGCTTTAAAAATCGGTCTGCCGTCAAAAAGTTTAGCCAGAAAAAGCCGCGAAGGAAGGAAAAAATTAGCTAAAAATGGCCCTCTGATAGGGAGAAAAAGTAGCTAAAAATGGCCGCGCACCGAAAAATTAAAACCAAAAATGGCCGCGCAGCGAAAAATTAGACCAAAAAATGGCCGAGCAGCGAAAAATTAGACCAAAAAATGGCTGCGCAGCGAAAAATTAGACCAAAAAATGGCTGCGCAGCGAAAAATTAGACCAAAAAATGGCTGCGCACCGAAAAATTAGACCAAAAAATGGCCGAGCAGCGAAAAATTATACCCAAATGGCTGCGCAGCGAAAAATTAGACCAAAAAATGGCCGCGCAGCGAAAAATTTAGCTAAAAATTTAAAAACCCGGCAAAAACACGGCAAATTATGAAAACCCCGGCAAAAACCCGGCATTCCCAAAACCCCGGCAAAACCCCGGCCGGGACATCAAAACCCCGGTAAATGCCGGGGAAACCCGGTATTATGGCAACCCTGAAATGCCCTCTAGCCATATGAGTATTTTTATGTGTTTTTTTTGTTATGAATTTCTGGGATTAAAAAATATTTTCTGGATAATTTAAAAATATATTCTCAATCTTAAAACTTATAGGTGAAGGATTCTTTCATTTAATTCAATTCAAATCGTTCATATTAATTACTTTTAATTAAATTTTAAATATTTTCGCTTATTATAATTTTTCAGAATCAGATATCAAATTTGTTAATAGAAATTAAAATCAATTTTTTGAAACTACTCAAAACGGCGGGTTAATTACTTGCTTATTTTATTTATTTTTATTTGAATTATTAAACGGGAAATATTTATTTTGCAGAAAAGAGTTTTGATTTTGCAGAAATGGATATTATGTCGCAAACCGTTTTTGGTTTATAACTTGATCGTAACTAGGGGTTTAGGGTTAGGGTTAGGGTTCAGGGCAAGCATGGGATTAGGGGCTATGAGTTAAGGGTTAGGGTTAGGGGTTTGATATGGCCAAGTTATATGGCCTAAAAGAAATGAGACACAATATCCATTTCTGCAAATTCAATACTATTTTCTGCAAATTAAATACCATCCATTATTAAACTTTGTCTTTATAAAAAAAAAATTAATTTAATTTTGTATTAAATTTATCAAATATAAAAATGTATTTTTTATGCAGGAGGAAATAAATATCACTTCCATTCATTCATCCATTATTTCATTAATTCAAATTCAAAGTCCCAAACTGCAGAGGATATTTGTCACTGGGTTTGATGTTTTCGGTACGGTTCCACCGGAACATTGACATTGATAGCCACCGCTGCATTCTTTGTTGAACACTCGCACACAATTGCCACTCTCTCGGCCGATGCAATTTCGGCAACGTTCACGGCATGATTGCCAGAGGATACCGGTCAAACCACTAGTCTTCAAGAAAAATTGGAATTATATATTCATTGAATTTGATGAATTTTGATTTATATTTTTAGTCCTATAATTTGGCCATATCAAAATATGAAGATTTTTGTATATAAAAATCAATAAATTATTTTTATTATTTCAACAATAATTAAATAATATTTTAAACCTAAATGGCTTCTAAATTTTTTGATACAAATTTTTTAATATGATGCTAATAAAAAGAACAGTATTTCGGCCAAATGGCCTCAAAAATTCCAATTTTCCGACTTGAAATTTTGTGGTTTTTCCATTATTTTAAATTTCTCTATTTCTTTTTAATTTCATTTAATAATATTATTTAAATTTACTTACCTGTGGGGTGCATCGACTCCAATTTTCGTAGCAATTTGTTGAGGCCAATTCGAATTGAATTGAAAAAAAGAAAAGCAAGCAAAACATTGTAAACATTTTTTTTGAATTGGATTCAATAGATGTATACAAAAATATTATAATCTGTAAATTTGAATGGTTAAATTTACCTTTATTTGGGGAATTTAATACTTAGGAATTGATCTTTCTACAACACTAAGAATTGAGAGACCAAAAATTTTATTTAAATCGCTTTTTTGCAATTTTTGCATGGATTAAAATATTTGAATAAAATTTACATTTATTCGTGGGGCGAATTTGTTAGTCCCGAAAATTTCTGCTTAATTCCGATAGATGGAATTTAATACAATGTGGAACATGGCTTTTTAATGTCCCGGTTTCCGAACCTGGCGATGCGTTTGCCTCGCAGAAATAATTTGAAATCAAAAATTATTTTGATTCCAAAGTGGAATAATAAATAGGCAAATTAAGTGAATCTATAGGATTGAAATGGCTCATTCAATAAGAAATTTCCACTCTTTATAGGGCCAAATTTTTTTTCAGATTTTGTGTTCCAATTCTAATATTTGTCAAAGTGGGCGAAAAAATTATCAGATTAGCCAAAACCCATTTTATGTATAGATGAAATTGATTTTGGAAAATTCGAAAATTGTTTGTTGAAGCAATTCATCCAAATTGGTTTTGGTGATATTTTTGGCATTAATATTTGCTTTGTTAATACGAGAAAATTTGTTTGTTTTTGTTGTTCTGACGAACATTTTAAATTTTATTGGTTTTGTTCTGACGCATTATTTTATTTTATTGCATCTTATGATGCTTTCTCGGCAAGCTTTTTAATTGTCATTTTTATTTTCTTTTTGACCCATTTTTCAATTTTTTAAAAATTTTTCTTAATTTATAAGGATGAAATTTTAAATTTATATATTTGGTCAATTTAATATTGGTCTTTATGTTCATGAGACGGAAAATATTATTTAAATCACATTTTTGCAATTTATTCTACATGGATTAATAATACACAATTTTTATGTGAGGAAAATCTAATTATACAAAGTTATTGCCAAAATTTTTCTTCAGCAGATTCCGATTTTCTCTCCTCCTTCATTAATCTGGGTTGGCTATTTCATTGTAATTTTTATTAATTCATTGAAAAAAAAATATAAAAAACAAAAAAAATGTTTTTAGTTTATTCCAGCATTTTATTTTTGATTTAATTCAACATTTTAAAAATGTTACCATTGAATAAATAAAGAGTTTATAATTAATTAATCGTTTAAAATTGATATTAAAATTAAATGGCTGCTGGGAATGGGAATGATTTAAAAAAGAGACCAAATTATGTGGTTGAGATGGGAATGGCAATGGCAGGATTAAAAATATGCATATGTTGATTTTATAGTTTAAAATATTACAAAGATAATTGAATGTGAATATGCATAATATGGAGAAAGAATAAATAATTTATTAAGGTGTCGCGAATTGGCCATCCTAAATTGGGGATTTTGGCACAAAGCGACCCGGGATGAAGGAAGGAAGGGAAAAGGCCAATTCTCGAGATGAACTTTGATCACCTCCCCCCTTCTTTCCCTCTCATTTCCCCTTTATTATCCATATCCATCCTCCAATTCCTCGAACATTTTCCCTTGTTTTCCATTTCCTATAATTGTTTGCTGCCGCCTCCGTTCCCCTCTAAAACCTTCTCATATTTTACACATATATCGGGACGGAGGCGGCAACCAATTCTCGACCACATATTCTCATCATTTATGGAATGATTAGCCGACGATGATTAAGGCAATCATTCTTCTCATATTGGAATATTTTTCCGGCCAAATGGCTGGAATTTCACATATTCATAATTGTATATTTGGGTTGGGTTTTGGGGTTTAATTACCCGAGTTTGAGTTTGAGGTCTCAAAATAAAAGTATTTTTACTAATTTTGGTGTCTTCATTTGGGGCAATAATTATTCCGATTTGTGCCTGCGCTGGGGACTCGATACTCTGGCGTGGTAGCGTTGCGCGGACGAACAATTCAATTGGGCTGTTCGCGTCAAAGGGACGATCCTCTCTTTAAACAAACAATTCCTTCGTCCATTCAAAGTTGTTTTTGTCATTGAAAAAATAAAAATATATCGCAGCAGTATTTGAGATAATTTTCGTATATGATTTTAAGCTATTATTATTTATTAGTAAAAAAATAAGATTAAAATATATGAATATAATATTTATAAATGAGCTTATTTCCGTTTTGCAATATAATTTATTTTTTTTAATTAAAATTCACCTTTTAAAATCCATTATCGCAAGCCTCCTCAACGATCCAAATCCGTTATTTCCAAATGAATCATCGTCATCCCAGGCATTGCCTTGTTGACACCAACCGGATACACTAGCAGCTGTGCCAAATCCAACAAATCCGCCTTTCTCGACAACAATGGATCCACGCACGCGTTTAGCACTATTCTCGATCATTTTAATCACCTCTTCCTGAGTTCGTTTCCCAAGGCGAGCATGAATCTCGAGATTTTTGCCAAAGTTTTCACAAAAATCCAAAGCGGTGATGGATTTCAATGTGCGTTCCTGTGTAAATAATAAAATATATAATTACATTCGCGAATTCGAAAGATTTGAATTAAGTTCTCCGGAAATATTTAAATTAAGTTTTCCGGAAAGATTTTAATTAAGTTTTCCGGAAAGATTTTAATTCACTTTTCCGGAAAGAATTTAATTCAATTTTCCGGAAAGATTTTAATTAAGTTTTCCGAAAAGATTTTAATTCACTTTTCCGGAAAGATTTTAATTAAATTTTCCGGAAAGAATTTAATTCACTTTTCCGGAAAGATTTTAATTAAGTTTTGCGGAAAGAATTTAATTCACTTTTCCGGAAAGATTTTAATTAAATTTTCCGGAAAGAATTTAATTAAGTTTTCCGGAAAGAATTTAATTAAGTTTTGCGGAAAGATTTTAATTCACTTTTCCGGAAAGATTTTAATTCACTTTTCCGGAAAGATTTTAATTCACTTTTCCGGAAAGAATTTAATTCAATTTTCCGGAAAGATTTTAATTAAGTTTTCCGAAAAGATTTTAATTCAATTTTCCGGAAAGATTTTAATTAAGTTTTCCGAAAAGATTTTAATTCACTTTTCCGGAAAGATTTTAATTAAGTTTTGCGGAAAGAATTTAATTCACTTTTCCGGAAAGATTTTAATTAAATTTTCCGGAAAGAATTTAATTAAGTTTTCCGGAAAGAATTTAATTAAGTTTTGCGGAAAGATTTTAATTCACTTTTCCGGAAAGATTTTAATTCACTTTTCCGGAAAGATTTTAATTAAGTTTTCCGGAAAGATTTTAATTAAGTTTTCCTTAAATGTAATTTATTTTCACTCGCCTTCAATTTTTGAAGGCCCAGATTCTCGGCTTCTTCAAGCAATTCCATCTTTGGTAGATATTTATCTTTTGATTCGGAACTGAAATATTCTTCGCAACAATTCTGAATCATTGGCAAATCATATTTGACGCTGAGTTTCAGCATTTTGATTGCCATCTTGTCTAAATAAATGGTTAAATTTATAATATATTAAGAATTTATTTTGAATAATTTATTTCAAATTAATAATTATTTTAAACCACATTCTCTAATAAAAACCAAAATGTCATTTATCCACTTATTTTTATAAATACACTTATAAATCTTAAACAAACATTTCGAATTCTTGTTATCTTTGGTTGTAGAGCCGATAAGCATCTCGAAGTCACCCATCATCCATCCCATTGCCATTGATGCATAAATCATTTTCGTGATTGCGTCGATGTCAAAGTCGGCCTCTTCTTTGATTGAGAATGATGTGATCTCATCTTGTTGTTGACGACGTTCGGCCCAATTGCCGAAAAATAAATTGCGAAAATAGTTCGAAAATGTGGCCAATGCCTAAATTTAATAAATTCATCTCTATTTTATCAATTATAATTTACACATACATGCTTGTTCACAGCGATCACTTTGTTTTGTTCAGCACTGCTACTGCTGCCATTATTCTCTTGTCCTCCGCGATAAGTAATTTCCAAATTGGTGTCAAATTCCATCAAACTTGAATTTTTAAATATTAATTTGTTAAGAAAGTTTTATCAATAGGATTAAGATTTACTAATAAGCCTCTCATCCACTGAATGGAATTTGAATTATGCCCTTTCTTAAAATTCTAATTAGGGTTTATTACCCGTTGTCAGGTAGGATACCCACAAGGATTTTTGGCAAATTTCCCGACCCGATACCCGAACCCCAATTACCCGTTTACTTGGTTTTTCATTACAACTTCCTGGGTAATTACTAATTATTAATTAACCCTAATTCTAATGAGTGGTGAGACTCAAAAAATTGTGGAGAAGCGACCTAGCTCCTAAACAATTATTTCATTCTTTAGAGTGGACAGTGGATAAACCTGGGTAGGCTGCGAAACACTTCGATTTCAACTTTGACTTGGACCGTAGAAGAATTCAAATCACATTCCGCTCGGAAATTTGTATTTCCATTGGAGAAATTGTAGCAGTAGATCTTGCAACTTTCCGTGTTCCTTACTCCAATTGCAGTTTTGTTTCGGATACGAATATCGGCTCTTGCCAGCCAAAGTTTGTCCGTACACTTTTCGTTACAGCCAATATGGATATCCAATTTGAGCTCTCCGCCATCATAATGCTTTCTCATCACTCGAATGTTCCTATGAAAACATTCCGTTAGCCGTATTTTATAGCTTTCATCAGAATTTTGTACACGAATTATGATTTGGCAATATATATGTTATGGTCGATTTCGGAAATTTGAACTTTCCGAAAAAAAGTCAGCCTTTATAGCTAGGTCAGCCTTTATAGCCAGCCTATTCTGGAATCTCGGCTTTTAGGCGACCATAGACTCGAGAATAAGCTCATTCAATTCGGTATGTTCGATTGGTACTTATACGTTTTGGGTCAACTTTTTTGCAAAGTGCTTGGTCACCAGTCCCTACTTTGGGTGTTAGGGTTGGTTCGGGTTTGGGTTTAGGATATGCGTAAGATGATTCTTACCCCACCCTATCCCTAATCCAACCCTGATTAACCCTCCTCCCGAAATATGACAAATCATGGGGGACCAATCACTTTCCAAAAAAGCGAACCCAAAGCGTATAAGTACCGTTCGATTTAGTCTATCAAATTTCAATTTGAGAACCATATTAAAGTGAAGGCATAAATTGGTAAACCAAAATCGTTTTGGGTCTAAACATTGGTTCAACTTTCAAAAACAGCTCATATCGATTTGAGTTTACAATTTTATGGACTAAATTGACTATCCTGAATCGAATAAGCCTATTCTCGAATCTGTGATTCTCAAAATTGGCTAGCTAAAATCCAGGCCTTTTATTGGAAAGGACAATTTCCAAGATTGTCTATAATATTTACAATATTGGAAACAAATCCTTGTTTAATGCTTTTTGTTTGAATATCCAATATATTCACATATACAATTGGTTTATGGCCACAAAATTCCAACTAATCTTTGACAATTTTAAATGCAAACCATTCAAGCCCGTCAACAATTTTAGTTTCGCTCGAATTGTTGAGAACTGCAGCAGGATTTGATGGATCAATGTTGTCAATGGTAAAAGAAATTTGTTTGTTTGAATTTTCCATTTTCTTTTTAAATTTGCCTTTAAAATTATCATAATAATTGTAAAATGCTTAATAATGTGAATAATGGATAATAATCGCGATACTTATGTCGGATGAATTTATTCTCATCAGAGGATCATATAACCGATTGGAATTAGAATTGGAGAATTGGCCATTGGGAAAGAAATGGCCTACTGACAGCGTGTGATAAAGCTGCTGAATTAATTTTATACATCACTTAATGGGCAAAAATTAAATGTAAAATGATGCATTGATGATTACTTCTAACTTTGATTTCTAACAAATTTAGCCAAAAATTAATTAAAATATATTTTTCGAGCATAACTCGGCAATCTTGCTGGACAATAGTTTGATATCATTTTATAACTAATTTTACTCTCAATTAAATGATATATTAAAAATTGAGTCAAAAGCTTTTATCAAACACCATACAATCGGCACGATAAAAGTACCTCTCTGCCAACCATTTTTGTAACACATTTCTCAAAAAAATATTTTTATAAATTGCTCTTAATTAGTGTAGATCAAATGAATTTTAGGAATAATGTAACATATAATTTGTTATGAATTTATTTCGGTGATATATATGAATTTATTAATAGCTTAGAAGTTTGCTTAGATATAATTTGGGCAACCAATCCTGGCAAAGAAATGTTTTTATAAGATAAAATGAGTTTATTTATTAAAAATTTATAAGCGAGAAAAATTTTCATTCGATTTATTCTAGAATTCATTTTAAAATTAAAAAAAATTTTAAATAAAAATATATAATTATTATTGATACCAGAAATTAAATAACTATAAGGAATAAAGAGAGAGACAAATATCAAAAATAGTTGATCAATAATTAAAATTAGATTTCTATTTTAGTGAAAATGCAAATATTAGAAAATACTCTAATCTAATTTAGATATGGATAAAATATAAAATAACATATTTGAGAAAAAGGCTTCATTTCTTCCAATAGATCTCATCAATTTTTGATTCTCATCATTTCATGTTTATTGCCAAGCACGATCAATGTTATCAATATCAAAATCGTAATCATAATCGTCATCTTCATATGGATTATAATAATATTCAAGGCCACTGTCACCGCTGGAAAAAAAAATGTAAAAATTTCAAAAAAAAAATCATAACGCGGGAAACAATATTTTTAACGTAAATTTTAATTAGAAAGAAAAATTCCATTTTAATTAATAGAATATTAAAATATGTAATTTAAAAGAAGTGGACAAACGAATTTAAAAAAATTCACCATTTTATACGCTTAGCACTGTTTTCAATGTGATTTGCCAATTCCTCTTGTGTTCGCTTTCCAAGGCGAGCTTGAATTTGAAAATTTTTGCCATAGTCTAGACTAAAATCCACTGCATTCATTGTTGCGAATATGCGTTCCTATAAAAACAAATTAAAAATGATTAATTATTTTAAATATTATTGGATTGAAATGAAAAATTTATTAAGTTTTCCATAAGATTTAATTAAGTTTTCCGGAAAAAATATAATTAAGTTTTCCGGAAAAATTTTAATAAAATTTTTCGGAAAGAATTAAGTTTTTCGGAAAATTTCCGGAAAGAATTGAATTAAATTTTCCTTTATTTTATAAAATCAAACTAAATTTATTTTCCTCACCTTCAATTTTTGTATGCCCAAATTATCGGCTTCTTCAAGCAACTCCATTTTAGAGAAATTTCTTTTCTTGAATTGTGAAATCAAATATTCCTCACAACAATTCTGAATCATTGGCAAATCATATTTGACACTGATTTTGAGGATTTTAATTGCCATATTGTCTAGAAAGGGTGAAATTATTTAATTGAAACAAATATAATTTTTTTAAATCAAATGCAATCTATCTATAATATTTTTTCCTAATATTTTTTATTCAATACAGGGTGACCGTTTTACCACATAAATGTGGCTTTTGCCACATTTTCGACCATTCTCCCACATTTTTTCCACATTTTTGACTTTCCCCACATTTTTCCACATTTTTGAGATTTAGAAAATTTTTATTGAAAATCATTAAAATTCCGTAAATACCCTCTAAAAAAGCTAAAATTTTTCGCTGCGCGGCCATTTTTGACAAAAATTTTCCCCTATTGGGGCCATTTTTGTGGATAAAATTTTTCCTCTATTGTGTCATTTTTTGGCTAATAAGATTGCGAGAAAATTTCTGGCAATCAAGAATTTCTAAATAGAATAAAAACATTAGAAAAATAAAAAGAATAAATGGTTTAAATAAATTTTAACGAGTTTTAAAGCTTTTTAAAAAAATGCCACATTTTTTGCCACATTTTCGGAAAATTTTGCCACATTTTTCCTACATTTTTTATAGCAAAAGCCACATTTTTGGTCAAGTCAAACGGTCACCCTGATTCAATATATTACATTCTTCGTATAGAGCTTTTGATATAAAAATGATTGATCAAAATATAATAGTGTTCAAAAATACAAAATATTACTACACATTTATTTTGTTTATATCTATAAAATGTTAAATTGAGTAAATGATTAGAAAAAAATTAAATTTTTATTGAACATCCTCATTAAATAATTAAAATTTTAATAAACCAACATTTCAATTTATCGTCATTTTCTGTAGTGCCATTAAGAAACATGGAATCGAATAATTCATTGTTCATCATCCATCCCATGGCCATTGATGCATAAATCATCTTTCTGAATAAATCAATGTCAAAATCAGGCTCTTCTTTGATTTTGAATGATTCAATTTGTTCACGACGTTCAGCCCAATTGCCGAACAATAAATTGCGAAAGTAATTAGAAAATGTGGCCAATGCCTACAATTATTAAATCCATTCTCATTATCATTTAATTTACACATACGTATTTGTTTACTGCAATCACGCCATTTTTCTCAACTTTTTGGCCATCCTCCTGTTCTTCGTAATAAGCAATTTCCAAATTTGTGTCAAATTCCATCAAACTAAAATTTTAAATATATATTGACATTAATTTTTCGAATTTTTTAATTTCTTTTAGTAAATATTCAGTTTGGAATTGGAATCATATTAATATAAGTATTATTTACATATTTACATTACCGTATAAATACTCTATTAGTGCCACCCGCCTCTTCTCTATTTAAAGTCCCCTCTCTAAGTAATTATATTGTAGTCATCTTTAGAGGGTTCCCGGATTTTAGAAGCCTCGGTACTCTCTACCAGAGATTAGCCGTACGAAAAAGTCGGATACTAGGAAACCTCTAATATCGGATACGGATAGGCAACACTGTTCTCTATTAATAGAGAATTTACGATAATTTGCAAATTTACCCTGAATTTCACGGACTAATTCAAATGATACGTATTGAAATTTATGGACTAGTATTTTAATGTTAGATTAGGCTAATAAGTATTATGAAAACTGTATTCGAGAATACGTAATTCGGTGTGAAAAATTTGCCGAAAGATCTTAGGGTTTGTATGCTAATTGGAAGCTAGATATATCGGTAGTTCTTAATTATCTGTAACCAGATTTGGAGTCAATTGGGGAATGTAACGGTAACCCCCTGGATCATCCGGTAAAGGATTACATATTGTCAATCAGAGGGATCTAACACTAATATTAAATCATATATAAACTATAAGGGATACCCTTCATTTGCATACAGATAGTCCACTCCACATTCATATGTATCGATATTAAAGATTTTTGAATATACACAAATCGAACAAAAACCTGGGCATACTGCGAAGCACTTCAATGCGAATGTTGACAATTTGTTCATGTTCTTGAGTGCAATCGTGCGCAGTATTTGGAAGGGCTGGACCCAAACCCAAACAAAGATTTATTCAATAATAAAATAGAGAATAAGCTTTTACTTATTTTATTTATTTAATTAAGTATGAAAAGTTATGAATGAATTGGGGAAATTCTCAACTTGGGATTTTGGGTGACATTAGATCCAACATATAAATAAAATGATAACAAATATTTAAATTAAAGTCTAATGGTCCTTCTTCATTTATTACATTCCCCCGTCCTCTGAAAGCGCTTCCATGCGCGGACATTCTTCTTCATCCATCCGGGTGGAAATTCGATCAAATCGATTGTTGCAAAGGATGGGAAGGCAAAGCGCAAAGGACGGTCCCTAACATTCTCATGAAATTTTGCCATTCCAGTTGTTCGCCAGCCGAATTTTCCGGGATTCCATTTCATTGAACTTTTTGCAATCATTGACCAATCGTGTTTGGCAAAATCGGCGAAAATTCGAAAAGAAATGGGAGGATGCCAAACCAGGCATCTTTTATTATTGCGCTTCGGCTTAACCGAAGGGAAGAAATTCCAATTTAATTGCAAACAGCCAATGCCAATCCAAGCGGTGTTCATTTTTGGAATTATTTTAAGTGGAAATTTTTGTAATTGACGGACGATCCTTCCCCGCCCAATCGGAAAACGTGTGCCTTCCACTGGCACTGAGCGATTTATTGGCACAATCCGAATTTTCAATTGATGGATTTGTTCTTCTTGGCTGGTTGCCATTCGAATTTGTTGTTCCCGTTGCTTTTCTTTGCTGACGGAAGGAAATTTTTTGTTGGCGAAATTTTTGCCCAGCAATTCCGGTGTTTTGCAATCGAATTTATGCAGCAAATAAACCTGGTTTGAGTTTTTACGATTCTCATCGATTGGATCGAATTGCGCATGTAAAATATCGCTGCTCAATCCAGAATGTCCAATTTCAGCGATGTTCTCATCTTTTGCTCGAATTTTACAAATTGGCTGCTGATTTGGCGGTGACTTGGATGATTTCTTAATAGTTGGAATAATTTTGTCGATTTTCGGCAATGATTGCCCAATTTTCGGTTGTTCTTTTGCATTTTTGCTGCAATTTTTGTTGTTGATATTTTGTTGTTTTGCGGTTGTTCCCAAATTTCTTCTCAAAATAATTTCCATGTCTGCAATTATTTGCTGCGTTTCTTTGCTCAATTCATTTCCATTTTTTATTGAATTCGAAAATTTAATGCCGTTATTGCCATCCTCGTCTCTTCCATTTGCTACATGAATTGTTCCCGCTGAACGGGCTTTTCCAATTTCCTGTTTTTCTTCGGTCTTGTCATCCAATCTTGTTCTCAACATTTTCATTTTCTGCACTTTTTCACAAACCTCGAACCGATTCTGCCACCATTTCGCCTGTTCAATTTGTTTCTGTTCAAACCTTGCAAAAAGAGTTCTCATCTCATCCAATAAATTATTTGCATTTTCGTTTCCGAAAGCACTTTGGGAAACTTTATTTGCTGCTGCATTTTTCTCCGGATTGTTTTGATCGGCATTTGAATTATCATTTTTGCCATTCTCGACTTCCAGATTATTTCCGCTGCTCACAAACTTCCTTTTGTTGTCTCGGGGAACGGCCATGGCAAAAGATTTTTTGAAGTGTTGATAGAGCTTTACTCTATTGAAGAAAAACAGCCAAGTTGAGGGCGATCTTGATTCGGTGCTACCAAGTGCAATCGTGCGCAGTATTTGGAAGGGCTGGACCCAAACCCAAACAAAGATTTATTCAATAATAAAATAGAGAATAAGCTTTTACTTATTTTATTTATTTAATTAAGTATGAAAAGTTATGAATGAATTGGGGAAATTCTCAACTTGGGATTTTGGGTGACATTAGATCCAACATATAAATAAAATGATAACAAATATTTAAATTAAAGTCTAATGGTCCTTCTTCATTTATTACATTCCCCCGTCCTCTGAAAGCGCTTCCATGCGCGGACATTCTTCTTCATCCATCCGGCGCGCATGGAAGCGCTTTCAGAGGACGGGGGAATGTAATAAATGAAGAAGGACCATTAGACTTTAATTTAAATATTTGTTATCATTTTATTTATATGTTGGATCTAATGTCACCCAAAATCCCAAGTTGAGAATTTCCCCAATTCATTCATAACTTTTCATACTTAATTAAATAAATAAAATAAGTAAAAGCTTATTCTCTATTTTATTATTGAATAAATCTTTGTTTGGGTTTGGGTCCAGCCCTTCCGAGTAATATTATTTAATTGGCGATAATCAATGCACATTCTGAGCGTCCCATCCTTCTTTTTAACCAAAACAATTGGAGCAGAAAATGGCGAATTTGAAGGGCGAATTACACCCCTATTCAAATAATCTTGAACCATATTAGCCACTTTTTCACGATAGGCAAATGGTATAGGTCGAACTGGTAATTTCACAATTTTGTTTTCCACCAACTCAATTTTGTGCATAGCCAATTCGGTTTGCCCAAGCTCAGTATCATCCAATGCAAATAGTGTTGCGAATTCCTTAATTAAACCTTCCAATTGCATTTTTTCACTTTGATTTAATTTTCCAATTTTTAGCATATTCATAATCGATTTTATTCTTTCAGGTTGTTCATTCTTCGATTCCATATTTTCCTCAATCCCCAATCCACAACACAAATTTTCCAATTTAATTTCTTCAATTTTTCCAATGAATGAATCATTTTCCCATTTTAATGGAATTATTTGCTTATTTTCAACAATAATTTTGGCTTTTCCATCAACCATTGTGATCAACATGTTCTCCAGCTTTGCAATTTCTAAAAGGTATTCTCCATTTGAAACATTTGATTTAATCTCAATTATTTTTTTTCCCAATGGCTGTATGGTTTGAGTGCCAATACATGTGACCAATGCATGTGAATTTTGTTTTGGAGGTTTGGAATTTTCATCTTTAAGTAAATCTTTTCCGGTAACTGGGTCAATCAATTTAAAACCCAAATCGGATAGTGAAGCTGTTCCAAGTATTATTGGGAATGAGGTCTCATCCGTAATTTGGAATTCACAATAGTACTTTTTGGCACCAATTTCCACTGGTAGTGTAATTCCAGCAACAAATCCCATATCATTATTGTTCGCCAAAGTACTTTTTGTGAAAATAGGCTGATGTGGGTTAATTTCTCCTTTTTCCATAACATTTTCCAAAAAGCCAGTGGAAATAACATTAATAGTTGCCCCGGAATCGATAAGAATATCCATTTTTTGGTCAAAAATTTTGGCTTTGCATAAACAAATTGGTCCTTTAGGCTTGCCAATATGAATAGTTTCCGCTTTTCCTGTTGAATCAATCAAAGCATAGTCCAAACCAACACCAGATTTAATTTTGAGCGGCACAAGAAAATCTCTTTTTTCCCAATTTACGGGGAATTTTGCGTCCATGCTAATAACATTTGTTCCCAAATAAATTTCATTTTCATCATTTTGCAGGAATTGTCCGTCATTTTCTTCATTTTGCGGCTCTTCAATTAAATTTTCAACATGCTGCAAAGCCCCATCTTTATCCTCTTCTTCATTTCCAAATACCATTTGTGTATTGGCAAATTTCACATTCTTCCCAAACGACTTTTGGCCATTTTGTGGGCTATTCCAACTATTATTTCCAATTTTAGCCCGATTAATTCCCAGCGGGGTTGAGTTGGCACCAGTAGATTTTTGTGGCTCTGGTCCACTTGACTTTTCTGTGGGATTAATTCGTGGCGCAAAACTACCAAAATTTTGATTATTATTTGACGACCAATTTTGCAGTGGAATATTATTTGATGGCCAATTTTGAGATGTATAATTCAGGTTTTTATTTGTCATTCCAAAATTAATTATCGACCTTTCTCGGAGTTCTTCCGCTTTGTCAATCAAAATGTGAAACTTCATATTGTCATGCACCATTGAAAGAGCATTTTTTATTTGTTGATTTATCATTGAATTCAGAAAATATGCTTTGGCCAAATCTTCAACAGCAGAATCCGGCACATTTGACAAAAGTGAATCCCTGGTCAATGCCAAAATTTTGAGCCCGTATTCTCGCAGGTTTTCTTTATTTTCCGGTCTTAAACCAGAATGAAGCTTGGATTGAGCCGCATAGCGAAGGGCACTATTTCCTCCTCCACTTCGTAGTATTGCATTTTTAATCTGCTTATAATCATTTCGCTCCCCTCCGCCCAAACCATCAAATATGACTCGGCATTGTCCGACCAAATGGGTAGCGAGTAATTGGGCACGTCTTTGGCTATTCCATCCTTCGGTGATGGTCTCCAAATTGGCAAAATAATTTAACAGTTGGGTCCTTCCTTCATTTCCTGCCAAATCTTTGATGGTTGCTGAGATTTGGGCGAATTGTTGGCACTCATTCGCTCTTATAAGTTCAGAGGTTCGCTTTTCCATTCCTAACACCATGTCTCTAAGTGCTCCGACTATTTCATTGGGACCATCATTATTCTGCGTTCCACTTGTTTGGCCAACAAATTGTTCCGAAGGGCGAGATTTGCTAAAGTTGCCGAAATTTTGAGTATTATTATGAGTTCGATTTTTCCCATTATTTCTTTTCTCCTTTCCATTATTCTTTCCAATTCCATTTGGGAATAATTCAAAGTCTCCAAAATCATTTCCGATATTTCTCGATAATCTCGATTCAAAATTTTCCAATTTCTCATTAAGTTCTGTCCTCAATTCTCTTCTTATCATTTCCATCCTATTTTCCTGCAACTGTTCAAATTGTTCAAAACGGTACTGCAACGCCGATGACCGCTCATTTTGAGTCTGTTCAAATCTTTCAAAAAGAGATCTCATTTCTTCACCCAACAAATTATTTCCATTGTTATTATCGGCGGAATTTTCATTAGGATTGCCATTTGCTGCTTCAATATCTTCCGGATTGCTTTGTTCGTCGGCATTTTCACTATTGTTTTCGCCGTCTTCAGCATTCGGATTATTTGAGCTGCTCACGAACCTCCCTTTGTCGTCCCGCTTTCGATTCATAACTGTGGCAAATATTTTGAAGTGTCGATAGAGCTTTACTCTATTGAAGAAAACAGCAAATTGAGGGAGGCCTTGATTCGGTGCTACCAAATACAACCGTGCGCAGTGGATGTGCAACGAAATAAATTAAATCCAATTTATTTAAAGTCAATTTATTTATTTTCCAAAATTAAATTAACAAAATCAATTGATAAATTAAAATTAACAATATTGAATTGAATTTTTATTGGAATGTGTGTGTGGAATTGGAAAATTGATGACATGAAAAATGGAGAGTCAATGGGTCCAAAAAGGGGAATAAATGCCAAATATCAATTTAAAATTATGTCAATTAATCAATTTATTACACTTGGTTTGAATCATATGCAAAACTGCAATTCATTTGAACATTTGCATTTTCATTCGAGAAGTATTGGGAGCATTTGTTCAATTTTTCCGAGTCATATCTTCTAGAGTTTTTGGTTATGATGTGAATCCTGGCCTGCGCCAGCCAAAGTTTGTCCTTGCATTTTTCATTGCAGCAAATCACAAATTCCATTTTAAGATATCCATGATTAAGTAGATTTTTCACTACTCGTATTTCCCTATAAAAATCAGTTTTAATGTGCCAATTTTATATTTATTCCAATTAGAATTTTGCGACCAAATTTACTAATTTGGAAAAGACAAAAGTTTTTTGCCGAGAGATTTGGGTTCCTTTGTCGAGAAATCGGATTTTTTGTAGAGAGATTGGTTTTTTGATTATAATTTTTTTGTGCTTGATTCTAGCTAGACCCTTAAGCCTCATAACCATTTTATAGAACTCATCATGATGCATTGATTGATGTATAATTTATCAGAATTTGGCCAAAATTCAAAGTATTATACCGTTTAAACTCTCTTTTAGTTTTTGGTTTGTAACTCTTTGAGTTTTACATCAAATGCCGACAACTATATATTATTTGAGGCTTTTCGATGAGCTCTATAAAATCGGTAATAAAGAGTTTGTGGGTCTAGGATCAAGAACTAGTATATTATTAAACTTTCGGCAAATGAAACCCAAATCTCTCGGCAAAAAACCCCACCCATTTGGAAAATGTTCAAGAAGTATTCGTGGAAGATTGATTAATTTTTCATTTAATCAATTTTTATAAAATAACTTTATGTTAAATTTCAAAGGCCTTGGCCTTAATAATTCATTTTTTGGCCGCAAAATTGCATATGAAAAATTTTTATAAATGCAAACCATTCAAATCCGCCAATGGTTTGAGTTTCGATGAACTTGTTCAGGCCAGGATTCGTTGGATCACTTTTGTCAATTTCAAAAGAAATTATTGCAAGTTTTTTGTTTGCATTTTCCATTTTGAAAATTTTCTTTAAATATATAGTAAATTTTTATAATTTTCTAAAAAATTAAAACATTTTTAAAGGGAAACAAAAGTGGAAATATCGCGGAAATTCATCTTAAATTCATTTCGGATCAATTATATTTTCATCGGATCATACAACCACAGTTGGGGAAATTGGGAAATTGAGAAGGTAATAGTCGAATGTCGGTAGATGTAAAGCTGCTAGTTTAATTTATAAAGCATTTAATGAAAATAAATTAATTGTAGAATAAAATAATGGATTAATTACATTTTGATTTTGGACCAAAAATCCATTAATCTAATTAAAAAAAAAACTATTTTTTGATATTAACTCGACCACTTTATAGCATTTGTCAACACCTATTTCATCAATTTGAAGCCTCCCCCCCTCTATTTGAATTTTGTAGCCCTCCCCTTTAGGAGTCGCTTAAATTGTTTATTCCGGCGCTTCTATTCTAATCGCTATGGCTATATTATTTTGTATCTAATTTTATTCTCAAAAAGATATAATTAATTAGGCAGCAACTTTTATCAATTATCAATCGCCATCAATAAAGCACCGATTTATCTACAATTATTGTAATAAATTTCTCAATAAAAAATTATAGTTAATTACTTTTAAGAAGTGGGAATGGAAATTAAATAGAATTTTCGTAAAGGATATTTGGATATTTAAATTAATCGCCATTGAATTTTTTTTTGTAAAATTACTGAGGTGGCGCAAAGAAATTTTTAGACCCGATTATGATCAAAAAGAGGCAAAATAAGCCAAAATTCGGTAGTTTTCTATTTTCTAGCCATTATTTTGGTAAAAAAAAAGAATTTAATTCAAAGAAATGAATGCTTCATTAATTATTTGAAAAATTTCTGGCAACTGAGATATAATTTGGGTAGCCAAACCCGGCCTAGAATAAATATATTATGATTATAAAATGAATTGTTTTATCTATTAAAAAATTATAAATTGAAAAGTTTTCATTCAATTTATCGTTTTAAATTAAAAAATATAAAGGCACGTTTGAGAATGAATTGTTAATCCGTAAATTAAATGGCTGGAATGAATAAAATGTTGATTGAGATTGAATTTTCAGATGATGATTTGATAAAAATATTGCATCATATAGTCCATCAAACATCAAAAAAAATTTCATCAATTTTTTGATCATAAATATATGCGTGATGATTGATGAATGAATGGTAAATCCATAGATTAAATGGCTGGAATGAAAAAATAGTTGATTGTTGAGATTGGATTTCAGATGTTGATTTTAGTAAAATATTGCAAAATATAAGAATAAAAAATATTATAAAGCAAAGGCCTCTTTCCTTCAATAATTTCATCAATTTCTCGGATTCTTTTCTCCATCAATTGTTGAATCCACCATTATCCAAAAGTAAAATTGTCGTCATCCCTGTAAAAATTAAAAATTTCTGATAAATAACGGTAAGTGAAAAGAAAATGTTCATTGTATTTTTCGTAAATTTAAAGGGGTGTGATTTTTTTGCCGAATGAATTACATTCATTTTGCCGAAAAACGGGTTTTTTCCTGGATAACTAGTTTATGCTTGATCCTGACAACCAAACCTTATATCCCTTTTATAAAGCTCATCGAGACGTGTCGATATAGTTATTGAGGTTTGGTTCAAAACTATAAGAATTATAAACTAGGTTTAAATGGTTTTTTGGCCAAACCATGACAAATTATACCTCAATCGATGAACCTCGATGAGCTCTATAAAATGGATATAAGATTTTGGTGGTCTAGGATCAAGCATAAACTAGTTATCCAAGAAAACTTATCTTTCGGCAAAGAATTTGATTTTTCGGTAAAAGTATGTCATTTGGCAAAAAAAAAATATTTACTCAATTTAAAATCGAGAAAATATAAATATTCGGATAAATTAGAAACAGAAAGTAATTTAAAAATATGGTTTGAATATAGAGTATCATAAATATTTAATTTCTATAATTAAAACTTTTTGGTAAAAGAAAACTCACCATCCATTACCCTTAAATCGGCTATATCCAATTCCGCCATATCCGCGAAAAGTCTCAGCATTGTTCTCAATTTGGTTCTTCAGTTCTTCCTGTGTTTGTTCTCCAAGACGAGATTGAATCTGGAGATTTGTGCGAAATTTTCGACCAAAATCAATTGCAGTGATGGAATTCAATGTGCACTCCTATAAATTAAATTATTAATCTATTTTGAATAGTTTTCAAAAAGCTATAATTCTTCAAACTAAGCATAATTAATATTGTATAAAATTTTTAATTAAGTTTTCCGGAAAGATTTTAATTAAATTTTCCGGAAAGTTTTTAATTAAATTTTCCGGAAAGATTTTAATTTAATTTTCCGGAAAGAATTTAATTAAGTTTTCCGGAAAGATTTTAATTAAGTTTTCCGGAAAGATTTTAATTAAATTTTCCGGAAAGTTTTTAATTAAATTTTCCGGAAAGATTTTAATTTAATTTTCCGGAAAGAATTTAATTAAGTTTTCCGGAAAGATTTTAATTAAGTTTTCCGGAAAGAATTTAATTAAGTTTTCCGGAAAGATTTTAATTAAGTTTTCCGGAAAGATTTTTTTAAGGTTTTCCGGAAAGAATTTAATTCACTTTTCCGGAAAGATTTTAATTAAATTTTCCGGAAAGATTTTAATTAAGTTTTCCGGAAAGATTTTAAATAAGTTTTCCGGAAAGATTTTAATTAAGTTTTCCGGAAAGATTTTAAACTTTTCCGGAAAGATTTTAATTCACTTTTCCGGAAAGATTTTAATTAAATTTTCCGGAAAGATTTTAATTAAATTTTCCGGAAAGATTTTAATTAAATTTTCCGGAAAGATTTTAATTAAATTTTCCGGAAAGATTTTAATTAAATTTTCCGGAAAGATTTTAATTCACTTTTCCGGAAAGAGTTTAATTTACTTCGGAAAAATTTTATAAAATCAAGGGGAATTTTACTTTTTCCTTACCTTCAATTTTTGAATGCCCAGATTCTCAGCTTCCTCCAGCAGTTCCATTTTTGAGAAATCCTTGTCGTCAAATTGGGAATAAAAATATTCCTCGCAACAATTCTGAATCATTGGCAAATCATATTTGACGCTGAGTTTAAGAATAGTGAATGCCGTTTTGTCTGTAAATAGTGAAATTATTATTATTATTAACTTGTTATTTTAAAGAGTTTTTAGGCATATGCCCTTGCTAAATTTTTTCCTAGCTAATTTTCAATAATTAATTTTATTTTCGAAATAATTGTTTTTTTTGTATCAGATTGCACAAATTTCATAAATTTCGAGAGCACAAAATTTCATCCTCAATTAATATATTTTTTAATTAAAATTAAAATATCATTAATCCCTTTCTTCAGTAAATGGGCATAATTTTTTAAACAAACATTTCAATTTCTTATCATCTCCAATTGAAGCAAGAATCATTGACTCAAACAATTCATTTCCCAGCATCCATCCCGTGGCCAGTGATGCATAAATCATTTTCTTGAATGCGTCGGCGTCAAATTCGGTCTCTTCTTTTATTGTGAATAGTTTGATTTCTTGTTGCTCACGGTTTTCGGCCCAATTGCCGAAGAATAAATTCCGAAAGTAATTGGAATAACCTGCCAGCACCTAGAAACACAAATATCAGCTTTATCACTTGTAATTAAAAGTTTCATATTTGTTCACTGCAATCACATCATTTTTGGCAATACTGTGGCCATTTTCTTGCTCTGCGCAAAGGATTATCTCCAAATTGGTGTCAAATTTCATTAAACTTAAAATTTCAAATTGTGTTAACATTTTTCAAATTTAATTCTTATAATAAATTTAGCCTTTGCTTATTTACTTTTGTCTTTTAGTGTTACGATTAGGCTAATATGTAATAGCGATCCATAATTTTCAAGTTAACGGAAAAATTTGAAGAATTGTACAAAATACATTATGATAAAAACCTAAATGGACCATGGTTTGATAAGCCATCAAATTGAGCAATGGCCCAAATTTGGTCGAATTCGGTATTTTTTTTAAAATAAGTCAATAAATATTTTCAGAAAATTTTAAATTTTGGATAACATTTACCCAATATTAAAAGGTTTATTAAATTTAGACTTTTAGATCATATTTTTACCCAACATGAAACGAATTAGGACAAAAAAAGTAGGTTTTATGGCCATCATTTCCGATGTATGTTCTTTGAGCAGATTAAATTACTGTTTAGTTTTAGACATAGTATAGACTAAATATATATACCAAATCTCGTCAAAATGGCCTAAAGGTAGGGCCTAATGATATGATCTTATTTAAGTTACGCTAATTACGATTTTTAAAAAATTTGTTAGAGCGCTGCAGGTATTGTTCCTTTATAATTCAACTGATCAAATACACATTTAGTATATGTGTTATTTATATTGTATTGTTGAAAAACCTGGGAAAACTGCGAAGCACTTCGACTTTGATGTTGATTCTTTGTTCATGTTCTTGATCTGGGTCATAAGAAAAACTGCATTGAATTTGGACATTTGCATTTTCATTGGAAAAATAATAGATGCAATTGCAGCCAAATCCATTAAAAGCGGAAGGGACGCAAATTCTGGCTTGTGCCATCCAAAGTTTCTCCTTGGTACTTTCATTGCAGCAAACCGAAAATTCCAATTTGAGCTGCTCTCCTTCCAAATGATATTTCAGTGCTCGAATGTCCCTATATTAAATATAAGTTTATTTGGTTTTTTTACAACCAGCGTCCAATCAACACTTGTGAGTTTTGGAGTCTTGGCGTCATTTAGCCTAAACATATGCCAAATTTCATCAAAAAAGGCCACCTTAAGGTGAGGTACTATCTTGTTAGCCTAAATCCATCCATATAATTACCTTAAAGCTTAAACCCAATCCTTCCCTCTACCCTAATTTAGAGTAGAGTAGGAGGAAATTTAGGATATTGTAGCATTTAGATTTAGCCTAGTGTAAATTCTAGGTTTTTCGGACCATAAAAATTGATGTGACACATAAAATTATTATTGAACTCAAAAAATATTATGGGACTCATAATCTTTAATGGGACACATAATTATTTAAACGACACATAATTGTTGATTGGACGCAGAAACTATAAAAGAACCGTTTAGGTTAGGCTTAATATGCTCGTTCTCATTTATTCCATTCAAAATATTGCACCGGAATTTAAAAAATTTGTGAAAAAAAAAATGATCAACTTTTTGTTTTCTTAATTTTTTGTGGCCCAATTCAATTTTTGTCCCCAAAATTCAATATGGAAAATTTTGTATAAATGCAAATCATTCAAATCCGGCCACAATTTGACTTTCGCTCAGCTTGTTCAGCACTGGATGCGCTGGATCCGTTTTGTCAATGCCAAGTGAAATTTTGCCAAATTTGTTTGCATCCATTTTGGAATTTTTTAACATTATATCAAATTTTATTCCAAAAATCCTAAATTCTTATTATTTATTTAAAAAAAAGGAAAGAAATGTTCATATTATATATTAGCTTAACAATTTTTTCAAAATTGTCTTAATTCATTCCAAATTATTTCGGATCAAAGGAAACTCTGATAAGTCGAAATTTTCGGACTTATTATTCATTTTAGTTTAACTATAATTTGTTAAAATTTTGGCTCTGTTTTGGAAGAATTCATTAGAGAATAAATTTATTAATTTGCTATAAATGACTAAATTAAATAAATAAAAGTATCTAATTAAGACCAAGAATTATATTCCATAAATACTTCAAATAATTTTAATATATCCCTAGAATGCCAATATTGATAATATTTTTAAAAATTTTGACATAATTTTATGTGAATGAAATATAAATTATAATTATGAAAGGTCTAATCTCCTTGTAGATATAGTTATGTAATAAATTCAAATTATTTTAAATGTGAGCGTGAAAATAAAGGCATCATTCAAGATTTGTTCAATTTTTTGCCGCAGCATTTGTGGCCATTTCCTCCATCAATTCCAACTGTTGCGAAATGCTTCTGGGCACTCGATTTGCTGGCAGATTGGCCAAAATTGAAGGCAATGAAGGCTATAAAATAATAAAATTGAGATGAATTATATTTCTCATTAAATGGATTTTGGATTCTCGTAATACTTTTCCTATGAAAATTTGCAATTTTAGATTTTTTATAAAAAAGCTAAAAATAAATTTGGAACGAAGTTGTGAAATTAGCCAAGTATTTGATGATAATTTCTATTATCTTTTGCTAAATTGTATTTAAACTTACAAATAAGCTAAAATTGAGGTCTTGTCCATGAATATTATGTAGTATAAATTAGAATTAAGACTAATTAGAAGAATGTCCAATGAATCAAAATTTCCAAATATTCTAATTTGATATTTCTCATACAGTAATTCGCCTCCATCTCAAATAAATCACCATTTTTTTAGCAATACCCAGTACCCACTGATTTTTTTAATACTATTAATTTCCCACCCATTTCAGGTTTAAAAATAGTACTATAAAAAATATATAATGCTAATCGTATGATTTTTTAAAAATTTCTCTCACTTGAATTTGACTCTCCATTGTGCTGGCCACCGTTGGCCAACATCCATCCAATGCCTCCATTTCGGCCACCGTACCCCCACCAATTCCACTCGGTCCAATGTCGGAATATTCCAATTCGGAAATGCGAATTCGTCCGTCATATTCCCTTCCTTCTTGATGGATGAGGGCACTTTCCGCTGATGAACCGGTTGTTGTGTTCAATGGTGTTTGGCCACCATAACTGGATTGGTCTGGGCTGAAAAATGATAAAAAAATTTTATGTATATAATTTTGATCAATTGGGAAAATATTTTTAATTTTTTTTCCTAAAATATTTAAAAAATTATCATAAAATTATTTTTATTAATTTTAAAAATTTAAAAAATTTTTTAAATAATTTGATATAAAACTTGGCCTAATCCGGCATTTTCCTCTGTATTAATAGCCTATTTTTAAATTAATTAAATTGATATCAAATATAGTAATAATTTGTGTTAAAAATAGATAAAATCAAAAATAATTTCTTAACAATTTTATTAAATATTTTTCAAATTTATTCTTATTTTTTAAATGCTGGAGGGCAATTTTTAGAAAATAAAAATATGATCAATGGAAATATTTTTAATTTTCTGGAAAATAAATTTAAAAATTGTCCAATTTTTTAAAAATAAATTTAGAGCCATAAAACTTGACCATATTCGCAGTATTTAATATTAAACTTAAATTAATTTCCTTTTATTTTAGAATGACCAAAAATAATAAAAATTAATTTTAAATTTAAAATAAAAAGATTTGATAAATTAATATTTTCAGACTTATTAATATTTTTAAAATGATGTATAACTCTGCCTTGATAAATTGCTCCTTGTTGTACTATCCCCATTGGCCATACAATTATTATTGCGACAAATTGACTCGGCTGGGGGTTCCGGTGGGGAATAACTCGGTGGAAGGATCTAAAAAAAATTTTTAAAAATTAAAATTTTACAAAAATGTTTACCTCGAATTTGGGTGGCGGCTGAGGAAAAGGTGAGGACAATCGAAATGAACTTCTCGGTTGGAATTGACAATTATTATAAACGGTCAACGGTTGAGCAGTGGCTGTTGAGGCCGAAAGTAATGTCTTAAAAGAATATTTTTATTAAATTAATTCTTATTTTATTAAAATTTAAATGGGGAAATTAAATTTGATACCTAAATTAAGGGCACGGAATCTCAATTTTTAAGTGAATTTTGTCTTTAAATTTAATTGATTTTTAACCAATATAAATAGCGGCAATTTTAAATGAATTAATTAGTGAAAGATTTTGTGAATTTGATTTGGAATCGCAAAAAAAATTCTGATCAAAAATTAGTAAAAAATTGATATTTTTTTATATTTTTTGACCGTAATTTTGGCAAATTATTTTTGATCAATCATTTCGATTTCTAAAAGCTACTATAAGATTTAATTTAATCAGGTTTTTAAAATATTTGTTAATATTTAGGAAAAGAACTGAAATATTGGCCAAATGTGAAAAATTCGGATAACCAACAAGAAAGATAATATGAAAAAATATTAAATTGTCGAA
The DNA here is from genome assembly GCA_030063045.1 of Pratylenchus scribneri. Classification (NCBI taxonomy): domain Eukaryota; kingdom Metazoa; phylum Nematoda; class Chromadorea; order Rhabditida; family Pratylenchidae; genus Pratylenchus; species Pratylenchus scribneri. The sequence goes on from JAQSEB010000003.1 coordinate 900,135, forward strand.
AAAAAGGAATTAATTTGCCGAAAATCTTTCGTGTCGAAAAACATTTTTTTGAGGCCATATAACTTGGCCCTAATTAGGTATTAAGACTCAGAGTTAGGTTCAGGGAAGGATGGGATTAGGGACTAGAGGTTAAGGAATCTTAAAGAAGTCTGACTAGGCCAAGTTATATGGCAGGGGTGTTGCTCGTCTCGTTCTCGTAATTCTCGTGATTTTGGGCCATCTCGTTCTCGTGGTCTCGTTCTCGTTTTTTGATCCTCGAAACGAGAATTTAGACGAGAATTGAAAAGTGAAGGGGGGACCCTTCTCTATCCAACTTTTGTGAAAAATATTTCTAAAAGATAGTAAATTGGTGGGAGCTATCAATAATTGTATCAGGTAACGCAGTTGGTAGAGGATTCCATTCTGGTTACAAGTATGAGAGTTCAATTCCAAGTGGTCAAATATCATTTGAGACGATTTTTGGGTCAAAATTTTTCGTTGTGGAGTTTTGGCCTAAATTTTTCACTGCGCGGCCATTTTTAAACTAAAAATTTTCCCTGCCAGACAATTTTTTGCGGCGCAAAAGTCTTAAAATGGGACTTTGCAAAAAATAGTTGGGCCATAATCGGCTGAAGACATCATCGGCAACTACATATATTTTCTAAACCTGCTTCGAGTTTATTATACTTTTTTTACTTCACAATTTGACCATCTAAAATTTATTATTCTTCATTTTATTTTTGCGCAACAAATTATTTACTATTTAGAATTTTTGAGAAAAAAATTTACTTAAAATTAGATTTTTCAAAATTCTCGTCTCGTCTCGTTCTCGTTCTCGCGAATTCTCGCGTTTTTGGGCGATTTCGTCTCGTCCAAAATTCTCGTCTCGTAATTTTGAACCTTCTCGTCTCGTCGAAAATTCTCGTCTCGTGATTTTCAAGACGAGCAACACCCCTGTTATATGGCTTAAAAATATAGTTTTTCGACATGAAATATTTTCGACAAATTAATTCTTTTTTTTCAACAAATTATTAAATATTCATTTAATATTATATTAATTTTTCCTTAAATTTTACTCGATCAATGGACATCAACTCCTCGCTGGCACTGATATCCACCTCCGGATCCTCTGGGATTGTTTCACAACTTTTGCCCGCAGTTGTTGTTGCCCGACTCTCGGGTGTTTCTGCATTCTTACTGTTGCCCATTGAACCAATTTGTTTGTGTTTTTGTTGCGATTCTTGGTCGGCAATCAACAACATCTGCATTTTCCAGAGTTTAAGAATAATACAAATTAAATTTTAAAAATAGGAGAAATTATCTGGTATTAATAAATTATTTTTTAACCTTAGATTTGATCTAGCATAAGTTATTTTATTAGTTCTTGAGTTTTTTTTATATAATTTTCTCAAAAATAATTATGCAAATTACGAAAAAATAGTAAAAATCTTTGTTAATTGTTGATTAACCTAAATAATTATATTTTAAAATAATTCGTTTAAATAATTCTTTTTACCTTATTTTTATTAGTAATAAAACGATTTTATCACAACCACACTAACCTAATTGTTTTAATTAAATTCAAATTTAGAGAACAATAGAATACATTAATTTGATTACTATTAGAAGTCTTTTCTAATATAAATTACAGTAAACTATTAGAAGACTCCTCTCTAATAAAAGCGCCCCGAAGTCTCTGAAATTTATAAGCTCCGGAGCTTCTAATAGAGAATTTATGCTAAACACTAAACAGAAACAAAAAAAAAACCACCCACCAATGCGGGAACTCGTTTCCGATTTGATTTTGTCAATGGGAGAACTTGCGTTTTGCCCCCTGGCGGTACCAGACGCCTTGGAGGCGGCGGACTTTGCTCCACAAATTGGTGACGATGTGGATGATTTGGTGGCAACGGCTTTCTGCCCAGACTGATTGAGGATGGAGTGATTGGCAATTGGCCATGTTTGATGAAATGATGATTGGCCAATACGGGTGTTGTGGAACAACTTTTAAGAGGAGGTGGCATTGTCTGCAAAGGGTAATAAATGGCAACCATTTTTGTGAATGAAATTGAAATTTAAAACCATAAACAATTATATAAATTTAATTAGCACAAATTGACATATACATATTTTAGAGGTTAATGGAAATGTATATGAATAAATTTATGTTTTTTATTTAAGCTTTTTCGTTTTTAATTGCTATATCATTTCAAAGATTTTACAGATTATTCTAATTTTATTTAAAAAAAAATCAAAGTAATTTTAATCAATCTATCTTTGTTTAAAGAATACTAATTTTATCGAAATTGCTAAAAGCAATATTTAAAAGTGAAATTAATAATAATCAAGAGACTGATTTCCGGGCATAAATTTTCTATTGAGCGAAATTTTTTTAATTTCCCAATGTGTTTGCCTGATAAATTTTCCATGCTAACGATTAAAATCCTTAATTTAAAATTAAAAAAATATACTGGGAAATCTCTTTTAATTCTCTAACTTCGATTCGATAATCCAACTTCCTGCACTGCAGTGTGAAAATTATCTCATTTTCTATTTCCCTAAAGCTCTACAAAATCGGATATAATTTGTTCAAAAATGCCAACAAATTAAAGAATTATCTCTTTCATTTTTCGTATTTTTGATGGCCTGAAAAATTTCCCTAGGGATATTAAAGAGATTTTACGGTATGCATAAAATTTATTCCACCTTCACATCCATTGCCCTTTCATTTTCCACAGTAATATTGCCTTCACCCACACATTCTCCATCCTTAAACTGATCGATGAGAATTGAGCTTCGACAATTTGGCAAATTTGTTGCCGTAGAACTTGGGGGTAAAAGTCTTCTCTGAAATTACAAAATTATCTTCAATAAATTAAAATTAAAATCGACAAACCCTCTCCTCATTGCTTGTCCGGAATGAAGCGGTTTGGGGTGTTCGATGCCAATTTGTCGCCTCATTTAAGTTTAAGCTTCGTTTATGCCGTATTCGCCGCCGTTTATTACGTGGAAAACAACAACAAAATGAGAACATTAGGATAAACTAAAATTAAATATTTAATTTTTATTTAATAAAATTTATTTTTAATTTTCTGATATTTTATTGGACAAATATAAATTATTATTTGCAGGTAATTTATTATTTTATTTTTTATAATTTATTTTATATTTTTATTTAATATTATTTTTGATTGGAATAATATAAATCTGAAATTAAAATTATTTTTTAAATAAATAAAAAAAGACCGAAAAACTGAATTTACGTATAATCATTAATGTCATAAAATAATATATTTTAAAGGTATATACTATATATAATTTGGCCATAATTAGATGTCAAGGCTTAGGGTTAGGCTCAAAGCTAAGCATTGGATTTATTTAAAGTTTGAGTAAGTTAGGAATCTTCTAAAGTCCGATCTAGCCAAGTTATATAGTCAAAAAAATAAATTATTTTTGACACAAAAATTTTTCGAAAAATTCATCAGTTATGTTTCGGGCTTTTTTTAAATAAACTTCATTTTTAAATCAATTTCTTTTAGGCACATAAAATAGTTTAAAATATTAAGAAAAAATTGAAATTTTCTATAGCCCACCAATAATATGATCAGGGCAAGAAGTAATAATAAAAGTTGGCCAATTTGAAGGGAATCAAGCCAAAAATTGTCTTGCACAAATTTTCGCCAATTCCTTGCCCATTGGCGATCAGGAAATGCCATTTTAAAGGGATTACTAAAAAGGGACTAAAAGAATGAAATTTTAGAGGAAACAAAAGATGAAAAGCGGATTAAAATGTCAAAAGAAATTCTGGGGCAAAATTGGACCTTTGCCGAATGGAGAGAAGATGAATGGGTGGAATGGAAATTGGAGACGAATATTGGGGACACAAAATGATAAATTAAGGAATTTGCTGGTCAAAAATCCAAGAAAATTGGATTTTTCAAGGAATTATTTATAAAATATTTGGAGGAATTTTATGGCTAAAAATTCTAAAAAATTTAATTTTTTTCAAGGAAATTATTTGTATAATATTTGAGGGAATTTTATGGTCAAAAATCCAAAGGAAATTGGATTTTTACAAGGAATTATTTCTAAAATATTTGCTTCACTGGCTAAAATAATAAAATGTGAAAAAAAGGATTGTAAAATTATCAGAAAAATGGCTTCAAAAATTTAAAGGAAATGTAGCAAAAAATTGGCCAAAATAGCGGAAAAAACAAGTCTAACTAAACTGAAAATTGGGACAATTTAAGCAAACGAATTAGGGAGGCATTTTTTATGGTTCAATGCATTTTTCAAAACTTGCCGAAAAGAAATTTGTGTGAAAAAATATTTGTTTAATTTGTAGTCTTTTGGTCTAAAAATAAATTTCAATATTTTTTTTATTCAGAATTTATATAAATTAAATTATTCCTACTAAAATTAATGAGTATTAAATAATTTATGCATAGAATTCTCAAAATTTATGAAAAATTAATTTTAAATTATTAACAAATTTTACCTTAATTAAGATCAAAAATATTAAAAATTAAAATTACATGTAAGCTCACTATAAAAATATGGAAAATACTTTATTATTTTAAAATGCCAAGAAAGATTTTTAAATCTTTGAAAAATGGTTCATGAATTTGGTATTTTATTTATTCAAAAATATTTTAGAGATAAAAAAATATTTTTTATTAAAAATTATATTAAATAAATATTATGAATAATGCTTTATTATTTTATGCAAATGCCGAAGAATGCTTAAAATCAAAGGGGAAAAATGGGTTCATTAGTTCGGTTGCTGGCGCAAAAGGAAAGGCAAAAGAAAGGCATGGCACAGGGGTGCAAAAATCAATGCCGGTTGGCTGGTTGTTAGCCGGTGGCAGCCTTTTCAGGCTTGTCACTTTCTTTGGCACACTTGTCCCCCCATTCCCGCATATCCCTGCCGAATTCCAACATTTTCATCCCCTTGGGGCTTGTTTTGCATCAAAAAGAACCATAAAAGTGCGAAGGAAAAGAAAAGGGAATTTTTGGACAATGGCCATAAATAGAGGCCATTTTATTTTATTCATAATTATTGAATTTAATACATGTAATATTTTTAGAGATACCTAGAAGCTGGATTTAATTATTCTATTAATAAATATTATATAATTAAAAAAATATTAAATAAAAATTTGGTAAATTTTCAAATGAAATACACCAAATTAAATACAAAAACATATAAAAATATTTTAATATAAAAAACACATTTTACGGTTAAATAAAAACATTGGCAAAACCCAAAACATTTATAAGTTAAAATTAAAATAGAAAAAAATAAATTAAAAAAAAATAAATATATATGGTTATTATTACTTATTAATGAAAATTCTTAAAGGTGATAAAAATGAATGTAAAATTAAATATTTATTTTAAAATGAATGAGGAATACTAAGAATTAAGAACTTGTACATAAATTGAGGAAGTTAAAATTGTGTAAAATCAAAATTCGCTGCCCTATTTAAAAGGTAAGGAAATGAACAAAGAGGAAATAAGCCAGCGGCACGCAATGAGGACAATTTGCATAAATTTCGCCCTTTTCAATTGGAATGCCGATAAAATAGGAGGAAATTAGACAAATTGTTTTCCTCAAATTGTGGATTTTGAATTTGAACAGAGGGCAAAAAACAAATTGAAATTTTGAGAAAAATTTCTTAACAAAAACTCGTAAAAAATTAGAAAATTTTGAAAAATTTTTTCAAAAAATTCATAAAAAATTCTAAATTTTTTTTCAAATTTTCTCAAAAAATTCAAAAATTTTTTGAAATAAAATTCAAAAATTTTGAAAAAATTGATAAAAAAATTCAAATTTTTTGAAATTTTCTCAAAAAAATTCATAAAAAAATTCAAAATTTTTTAGAAATTTTCTTAGTTAAAATTTATAAAAAAATTCAAAATTTTTTTTAATTTTCTAAACAAAAATTCATAAAAAATTCAAAAATTTTGAGAAATTTTCTCAACAAAAATTCTTTAAAAAATTCAAAATTTTAAATTTTTTAAAAAATTTATCAAAAATTGAAATTTTCAAGCTAAAATTCACTAAAAAATCAAAATTTTCTCAGCTAAAAATTTATAAAAAAATTCAAAATTTTTTTAAATTTTCTCAACAAAAATTCATATAAAAATGGAATTTTCTGTCAATTTTTGAATAAAATGATGCCATAGAAACTCGGAAATAATAATCGACGCGCCCTGCAGGGTTCTCTATTGGAATTGGCTATTGAAAAGAATTGGCCTTGGGCAGCCCAAAATGTGTGTGTGGGAACAAAATGTGTGCCATTGATTAATGCGCGGGGTGAATACGGCACACAAACAATTTGCATAAAATTGGGCCTGCTGGGCCCTTTGCCTTCCTTTCTTCCGCATTTTGCCGGATGGAAGATGGGAGAAGTTCCTTTTCAAGTGTTATGTTATGGCTTTTGGGCTTGGGGAGCAAAAATGAAAGAGCAGGAAATGGAATAGTGGCCAAGCCATGGGAGGGGGACAACAAAAGCCAAATTTCGAGAGTTGATGGTGGGTTTGCCAATGTGTTGAGAAAATAGAATGGGAGGAAAAGTGTCAATTTAGAATTTTACAATAAAATGGGAATAATCGGAATTATTGAATATGATACCTTGATAATTGGGCAATGAAATAATAAAATAAATTAAAATATGTGTTAAAGATAAGAATTATAAAAGGCAATATTAATTTTGTATGTTCAAATGATTTAATTGTTTCAAAAATTTTATATTTGTGAAATGAAGAAATTAATAATTTTAAAAAGAATGGGAACTCTCCTTTAGCCCCAATTTGATCTATTTCATTTTCAATAAGAAAAAGCAATTGGTCATTTGAGAAGAAGCAATATGAGAAGATAGGTCAAATCGCATTCGATCAAAAATTTCAAACGAATATAATCTGACATGCTAAAAATTTTGTTGTAAAGTAAAATAATCCCCCGGATAGGATTAATAATATAAGTTTTAATAAATGAAAATTTAAAAGAAAAAAAATTAGCATTTTTACGATAAAATAGAAAGCCATGAAAGAAATTTTTTTCATAAATATTTAAATTAGTGGGACTATCAAATATTATTAAACTAGAGATCATTTTTGGAAAGGATATATATATGGGGTTATTTGCAATTAATTTAATTAAAAGAAACTAAATTTAATAGTTTTTATCATTATATATATTAGAAAGTAATGAAAAAATTTATTAATAATTCGTTGGAAATATTAAGGAATTAATTTATATTTTGCTAAATAAATGCAACTTTTTATATCGATAAAAAAATATAATTTTTATTTTCCAATAATTTCTTCATATTAATCATTCTTCTCCTCCGTTGGTCCATCCAATTATGGCAGCCAAAATATCGGCTGGCAAATTCTTCTTCCTCAATATCTCGCCCAATTTTTGCATTGCCTCAATTGAATCCGACGAATTGCCATTAAGAATTTCATGCAATGCTTTGGCCAAAACTTGGCCATTGAATCGTGTTGTGGTTGAGAAGAAATCAATGACTTTGGCCAGGCCACGGACTGCCAATGCCTCGGAATTGTAGAATTGATCGCCCATGCATGGAAGGCAAACCAATGGCACTCCATTCCAGGCGGCCTCCAATGTACTGTTCATTCCGCAATGCGAAATAAAGGCCACAGTTTTGGGATGAGCTGTAAAAATTTTAAAATAATTATATATATGAATATTTAAAAAAGTTTAAATTTTCTTAAAATGATTTTAAAATGATGAAAAAATATTTTTTGTTACTTAAAATCTTCTTATGAGTAATTTTGGGAAAAAGTGTGGTGATTATGGTGCTTGGAAATTAGTAAATAAAATGCAATTAATTATGGAATTATGCAAATTTTTGTACAAATCAATTTTTAAATGAGTATTAGTTTTAAAATTTAGCAATACCATTTTATATACTGCAGATTTGGATGAATTCATTTAAGAGAAAAATAAAATCGACAAAATAGGCAAAAATTGGGAAGTTTTTTTGGCTATAATATTTTTTCAATTATCATTATATTTGATTAAATCATTTTGATACTTGAATTCTCTACACATTAAAAAGAACTTAATTCAAAGTGCGAAATTTTTATTAATTAAGATTGATGCGATATTAGCCAAAATGAAAAATTCAAGTGTTAATTATTAATTAGGGTGAATTTAGTCTAAAAATCTGATAACTAATAATTATTACAAAATTTTCTATAGAAATAGCCTAATAAGCAATTTGCAAAAAAAAAATTCTAAAATATGTTTAATGATTTAGGCCAATTCGAAAAATTTGGATAGAAAAGATAAAATATTGGGACCAAAAAAAAAAATAATTGCTTACCCAAAATGGCCGGTTGATCCACCCAATCAGTGGCTAAAATATTTCCACCATCGGCTTCTGCCATCATTTCTTCATTGATTTGCTCAATCCGAAGGTCGCCTTCCGTCAATTTCCAAATGAATAAATACTCCGGAAATTGACCCATTGCTTCACGGATTGCTTCGAATTGTTCGGTAGTTAGCCGTTTATTAGTGTCCAATACGGTGCCAAGACTGAATAAAATCATGCCTTTTTTACCGACGACACGAAGCAAAATTTCCTGAATGAATAAATTTTATATAAATTTTTCCGAGCATAGTAAATTTTATGTTTCCGATTCCGAGCATAATAACTTTTTAGAGCTCTCAGGCCAATAAATTTTATATTTTTAATGTTTTTGAGACCAATAATCTTGGCCATAATTAAATGTTTGTATTAGATAACTATATAAATTAACAACATATTAAAAGTTAGGGAAAGTATAAGGCTGAAAGCACTGACTAAAATAAGAATAATAAAGTCATGAATTTGAATAAATTATATTTGTTTCTTGAGTGATTTTCGATATATGATATTAAAAATCTTATTAACCAAATTTATGTAATTCAATTAAATGTTAAATTTGATAATTTAAAAACCCGATGAATTAAAAAAAAAATTTTTAATATATTTAAATGCTAATTTCAATCGACGGAATTTTATTTGAATTTATAATTTAAATTTTATTTTTTCGTCTTTTTTCATAATATTTTTTTTAAAAAGGAATAGAAGAAAATAAAATATCCCAAGAATTTTTTATATGATGATATATCATTTTCTGTCAATTTTACTTACCGTATCCAGCATGGAATTCTCATTATTGGTCTGATGTGCCCTTTGGGCATTCATGCCACCCACATAGTGAATTTTATTATTTGGCATCGAAAGGATTGCTTTTGCCGTTTCTGGCCAATCAATTTCTGGTTGGGAATTGACCAAATATGCATCCACTTGGCCAAACAATTGATCCATTCTCGGGAATGGCACAATGCCATATTGACGAAAGGCAAGCTCTTGGAAGGCAATATTCTTAAAATAGAGAAGGCATTTTAGGTGGCTAACTATATTTTTTATTATTTTATTATTTTCTAATTATAAATTCAGTTAATTAAATCGTCTAAAATAAAATTTTACATAAAATGATGATAAATTTCTAAATTATTTGGTCAGAATTAAATGAATTTAAATGGAATTTTAGCTTAATCAAAACTTCGGAATTAAACCAGATAAAAATGTGATAAATAAGGCCCGGATAGTTATGCAAATGCATATTTTTTTCCTGGCATTATAACGTGTTTATATGAATAAAAAAATAGTTTTTAACTTTGTCTGATGCCGAAAACGTGTATTTTAAGATGCATATTTTTGCATATTTTCGACTTTTTATGCATATTTGCATATTTTGCATTTTTTCCGCATATTTTGCATATTTTAGCATTTTTCAGAGAATTTATTTAATATTTTGGCAAAAATGCCTAAAAATCAATCAAAAGCGGCATGGTTACGAGAATGGATCAATAGAATTGAAGAAAAAAACAAAGAAAAAAACATTTATTCAACTGATGGGAAAATTATTTTTTGTGATGCATGTCAACAACAGGTTTTTGTCAACAAAAACAACAAATTTACTTTAAAAAACAACAAGGTTACTTGTGATCGATTTTCACAGCTTAATCAGCATAGTGAAGGATTAAATCATAAAGCAAAAGTTGAGAAATTTATGCGAGCTTCCGGGAGTAAGCAGCAATTTTTGACAACACCATCCACAAAAAAAGGGCCAGATCCGAACCAATTTTCCATCGACCTTTGTGATGCATTTTTGGCTGCCGACATTCCATTCAACAAGCTAGAAAACAACAAATTTCGACAATTTCTCGAAAAATATTCTAATAAAATCATCCCAAATGAATCAACGATTCGCAAAAATTATATGGGGAGAAGTTTTGAAAAGGTTTTTTGTGATTTGAAATAAAATGAATATATATGGCAAAACTTTAGATAATGGCGAAAGTTCGGGAGCAACTTTCTGATTCATTTTGTTGGATCTCGGTGGACGAAACGGTGGACAAATTGGGCAGACCAATGGCAAATTTGTTAATTGGAAAGCTTGATGGGGAGAAGTGGTATCCGCCTGCACTTATTTCGGTCAAACAATTGGACAAAGTTGACAGTGGAGCCATAGCGCGTTTTGTGAACGATGGAATCAGTTAGCAATTTTTATTTATTAAAGATTAAATATATTTTATTCACAAAAATAGATGATTTGTTTGCGAATGATTTTCAAAAAGAAAGAATATTGCTTTTAGTGACCGACGGTGCTTCGTATATGAAGAAGGCTGCCAGACAATTAAAAGTGAAATATTTTAGTAAATGTTTTTATTTATCTTTTTTTAAAGACATTCTATGTCAATCAATTGCATTTTACATGCTTGGCACATGGGCTGCATCGCGTGGCCGAGAAAATCCGCGACGAATTCAAAAAAGCTGACCAATTAATTTCTTCAACGAAGCAATTATTTTTGAAAGCCCCACAGAGGGTCGCAATTTATCGCCAACTTTGCCCGGATTTGCCCACTGTCCCTAAACCGGTTCTAACACGATGGGGCACATGGTTATCGGCGGTTGCTTTTTATTGGCAAAATTTTGATTCCGTCAAAAATGTATTAATTTTTATTACTTTTTATATTAATATAATATTAAAGGTTGTTGATTCACTCAACCCATTGGATGCCGTCTCAATTTCCAAAAGTCAAAAATGTTTCACTCCGGCAGTCTGGCAGGATTTGGCCTACATTCAATCAAATTTCGGCGGACTCGGTCAGGCCATCACAAAGCTGGAGAAAAATGGATTAACAATACAAGAAGCAATGGAAATATTTGCTGGTGTTCGAAATCAGATGGACGAAGCAATGGGCGAAAAAGCGGATATTATCCGGACAAAATTTGGCGACATTGTTGAGAAAAATACTGCAATTGACACAATTGTTAAAATTTGTCAAATCCTTTCTGGAGAACATGTGGATTGTGATATTTCACCAAATCTTATTCCATATTATAAATTTGCCCCCCTCACTTCATGCGATGTGGAACGATCTTTCTCTATTTATAAATCTGTTCTTTCCGACAATCGAATGAGTTTCACCACTGAGAACCTCGAAAAATATCTCATTTGCGTTTGTAATTTCAAAAACGATATTTGAAACGATTTTTCAATTGTTTTGGCTCAATTTTATTGGATAAAAGTTAAATTTTATTTGCATATTTTTGTGCATATTTTTCATTTTTTGTGCATATTTTATGCGCATATTTTGCTATTTTTAAATGCATAACTATCCGGGCCTTAGTGATAAATTCATAAAAAATAATATGCCAAAATACTTTCTTATTAGCGTGCCATATTCAATAGCGAACAGGGTACCATTTAAAAAAAATTAATTTTAAAATTAGATTTTCACAAAAAAAAGTGTATCAAATAACAAAAATCTTAGCTAGGTTACATAAAAAATTCACTTGACATAGAGAAAAAAATGATCTTTCGGTACCTATTTATGTATTATCCACCATCAGCAGATTTTTCCCCATCAAATCACCATTTGTTTCTCCTAAATTGCTCTTAATTTTTTCCGTCCAAATATTTTTTTCATCGTTTTAAATCAAATTATGAATAATAAAATTAGAAATTTCATTTTTTTTAATCTGCTGGTGGTAGATAATATTTAAGTACCAATTTATTCCCAAATTTTAATTTAAAAATAATTTTTAAAAATTTTTTCGTAAACTCACAATTTCAATGCATTCTGTCATTGACTTTGAGATGGCATCCAAATAACTTTGCCAAAGCTCTTTTCGTCTGCCATCACGATTTTCCTTCAAATGATCCCCAATTTTTGTGCCTCTTATTGGGGGCACATCCGCACTTTTGATACGGTCAAGCATGCCGAAATAATAATAAAATTCGGGCAAAGGTGTCTGAAAATAATTTTTTTTTATATTTTTTAAAAATTTTTTAATTTTTTTAATTTTAAATATTTTAAAAATTTCAAGTGGCAGAGAATGAAATAAATTTTTATGAAAAATTTCCAAAATTTTTAAATTTTTATTTTTTTAATTTCCAAAATTTTTAAATTTTTATTTTTTTAATTTCCAAAATTTTTAAATTTTTATTTTTTAATTTCCAAAATTTTTATTTTTTTTAATTTCCAAAATTTTTATTTTTTTAATTTCCAAAATTTTTAAATTTTTATTTTTTTAATTTCCAAAATTTTTATATTTTTATTTTTTTAATTTCCAAAATTTTTAAATTTTTATTTTTTTAATTTCCAAAATTTTTATTTTTTTAATTTCCAAAATTTTTATTTTTTTAATTTCCAAAATTTTTAAATTTTTATTTATTTTTTAATAATTTCACCATTGCGGATGTGACAATTGTGCGCGGAATTTGAAGCAATCGGAATAAGGCCAATGACCATTCATTGGTCATGAATGCTTCAGCCATTGCTATATCATAATTTTCGGCTGCTAATTTGGCCATAAATTCTGTGTCGGAAGCAATTTCTAAAAAAAATTTATTTTTTAATTATTATGGCCATAATTAATAAGATTAACTTATTTTTGGCCTTAACTAAGGTTGAGAATTATAATTAGATTTCAATTATTTTTATATTTATTGTTTGAACTTTTTTTAATAACAATTTTTATTTCCAAAATTCACCCAAATAAAGTTTGGAAAAAATGGGCATTGGCCGGCGTTGACCTTGGAGTGGATTTGGCATATTTGGCAATGCAATATCATTCCTGCTGGCCCCACTTTGCTCATTCTCCATTTTATTATTGTCTTTCCTATTTGTTGTGCCATCATTTTTTTGCGCGTCAATTGTGCCGATAGAAGGCACCGGCGAGGGAAATTGTCCAATCGCCGGGCCTATTGGTGGGCCTCGCTTCCGATGCTCTTCGTCGGCTTTGCGCAATTCTTCGCTGGCCATAAAATAAAGGACAGTCAACTGGGATTCTAATTCCGGGTTCAGCTTTTCACTTTCATTGATCAAAGGGACCAGTAAGTGCTGGAGAGGGAAATGGAATTTTTTGGTAATTAAATTTCAATTAAAATTTTTAAAATAATTTTTATATGAATGAATGAATGAATGAATGAAAATAAATTGGAAATTGAAAAATATTTATATGTATATTAATTAACATTTATTATTAGAGATTCATTTTTGAATTATTTATAAAATTAAATTAATTTAAAAAATTGTATTTTATTCAATTTTAATTTTTAACAGACCACTTGATGGCCGGCTTCCATCAAAACGTGAACCAAATTGATTGTGAAGGAGAAATGGCTTTTGGCAAAATCGGAATTTGGTTGAACGACGAGTACTTTCTTTTTCATTCCCATTTTTATTATTTTGCTATTAAATTTTATTCATTATTATTCAATTAGTGGGAATATTCAAAATTTTAAATTTAAGGAAATTTCTTATAAAATAAAAATTTTAAACAATAATATTTAAATAAATTAATTAATTCAAGATTAAAAATATTTACTTGAATAATATTGGAATTTATTTGTATTTCAATTATATTTTTGTTTAATTTTAATGTTTTGCAATAAATTTGTAGGTAATAATTACATAAAATTAAGGGGAATATATTGTGAAAAAGAATTTCCCAAGCATTTGCCACTTCAACATTCAAGTATGGGAATTTACCACGTCTCCCAAATAATCCCTCGTCTTCAAATAAATAGGTATTATTTTTTGATGTTGATCATTTCCCGTCCAAATGATCAATGCCAACCAATTCTACAAGAGGTAGTAAAATATTTGTCAACCACTTTATAGTTTATAATATCCTCGTTTCCTCGGTAAGGGAAAGGGGATTAAATTTTTTTCTTTTCCCAATTTTTTTTGGAGATAAACACAAATACACAACGAAGATCTCATAGTACGAAAATTAAAAAAATTCAGATTTACTTAAAATAAAAAGAAATTCTTTACTTTAAAAAAGTACGAAATGGAACGAAAAATAGTTTAGAGTATAAAGTGAAAAAGAAAAATTCTTTATGGGAGAATTTTTTTTGCCCACTCTCAACGAACCGATAAAAGAGAGAATCGGGGATTAAGATTACTAATGGATTAAAATGAGGAATAAGCAAAACAAAATAATGTGTATTATTGGAAAATTTATTGCACTTTTTGGAAGGCCATAAATTTGTCAGAATTTTCGACACAATATGTATTTCGACCATTTTTAAATGTAAACAAAAATATACAAAAATTTTCGGTACATTTTTAAGCTTAAAAAAATAAATTTTTTTTTATTTCATCAGACCCATAAATATTGAATACATATATTTGCTGGGAAATAAATGTGAGGAGACAAAATTGTAAAATTAGAAATTTGCGCCAAGAAAATCAAATATTTTCTTTGGAATGTCATTGAACAAATAAAACAAATAAATCGACGGGAATGAAATATTATATTAATTATGGAAAGGAATTGGCAAAGTGATCAAGTTTAATGCTCTCTTCCATTTAGTTCATTTGAACATTGTAAACAGTTTGGCACCGGCACCCTCTACCATGGAAACGGCCTGGGATGCAGCTGAACTATTCAACCTGGTAATAAAAAAATCAATTAATAATATACTATATTATAAAATAATTATAATTATGAGGACATAAAATGTAACCAAGAAGGTAAAAAAGATTTTTAAAAATTATAAAAAATATGTTACTGACAAGGCACTGCCCGACTGGCCCAGCTGATTCGTTAGCCCACCAAGGCCCCTTCCCGGTCCAGAGGAATGATGAATTCTGCTGGCCGAATCATTTAATGCCGAATTGGTCTCCTCTAATTGGAGACGCCTCTGAATGGACTGATAGGTTTTACTGTTCAATTGTTCTTCGTCAATGCCGTGCAATTCAAAATCGGAGTAAATTTTCTGTAAATTTATATGGATATTTTGGTATTTTTCCTTCATTTATTTTAACCTTAAACATGAATGAAAGGCAAGTGAGCTGATAGGGCGACAAAGATTGTTGGAGCCGTTCGGTCAACCACTCATTCAGCATTCGAATTTGGCCTTCGTACCAATCCTTTAAATTTATCGAAATTGACAAAAAATTACGTCGAATTTTTGTATAGAAATGGGTCCAAGTATTTATGCAAATTTTTTGAACGATAAAATTTTAAACTTACCAATTTTTTGAATTTATTATTTTATAAAGTTTTAATTCTGATTTTTTGTGTTTCATTCCGGAAAGTTTTAATTCTGATTTTTTGTGTTTCTTTCCGGAAAGTTTTAATTTTGATTTTTTCGTGTTTCTTTCCGGAAAGTTTTAATTCTGATTTTTTGTGTTTCTTTCCGGAAAGTTTTAATTTTGATTTTTTCGTGTTTCTTTCCGGAAAGTTTTAATTCTGATTTTTTCGTGTTTCTTTCCGGAAAGTTTTAATTCTGATTTTTTGTGTTTCTTTCCGGAAAGTTTTAATTCTGATTTTTTGTGTTTCTTTTCGGAAAGTTTTAATTCTGATTTTTGTGTTTCTTTTCGGAAAGTTTTAATTTTGATTTTTTCGTGTTTCTTTCCGGAAAGTTTTAATTCTGATTTTTTGTGTTTCTTTTCGGAAAGTTTTAATTCTGATTTTTGTGTTTCATTCCGGAAAGTTTTAATTCTGATTTTTTGTGTTTCATACCGGAAAGTTTTAATTCTGATTTTTTATGTTTTCTTTCCGGAAAGTTTTAATTCTGATTTTTGTGTTTCTTTCCGGAAAGTTTTAATTCTGATTTTTGTTTTTAATTCGGATTTTTCCCAGAAAAACATTAAATTCTATTTTGTATTTTCATCCAAAAAAAATTTAATATTCAAATTTATTCTAAATTCATTAAAATGTTATTATAAATCACCTGCAACAATCGGTTCACCCACAACTCATCGACCACAACTTGTTGTAACTGTTCACTAGAGCCACGCATAAAATGAACATATGCCTGGCCAACATGCGCATCTTTTCCGCCAGCACCGCCCGCACTATTCTGCTGTTGCAGCGGTTGTTGTTGATGCATTTGTTGTGATTGTTGATGAACATTATGCTGGCTGGGCGATCGAGGATGGCCTCCGGGCCCAGTAGCCGAATCGCCGACCAAATTTTTCATTTTATTGAAAATGGTATTCGGCTTGGGTGCCATCGACAATAGTGCGCCAATTGGATTGCCCTAGCAAATTATTATTTTTATTAAAATTGAATTTGTTTCAGGCAATTCGAGTAAACTCGACTTTGGACAGATTCAAAAATACTCTTATTCAGCTTAGTCGAATATTATATGAAACTTAAATTTCTGATCAGAATTAGGGCCTATACACTATATATAGATAAAAGTTATAAAACTAAACTGGTTTAGGTTTAAACAACGGTTTAACTTTTTTTAGTCAAGTTCATTCCGGTGTGAAATTAAAATTTAATAAAATAATTCTACCAAGCTTATTAGTCAAATTATCCTATTCTCGAGTCTGTCCGAAGCATATTTAGCCGAAATTTCGCGAATTTAATATCATATTCATCCCTTCCAAATTCCCAATTCCCATTCCCACTTACCTCATCGTATCGTGCCAACCGTGAAAGTGTGAATTCCATAATAGACAACAATTTCTCCTCCGTAATTGTGCACATATCGGCCAACATTGTATCCAGTGTGTCATCCAACTGGGATTGGCTGTAATGGGCGAATGTATCTGCGGAACCGCTGACAAGTTTGGCGGCACGGGCCTTGGAAGCGAAAACAACATTGATCATAACACAAACTTCCGATGGAAGAATCCAGTCCAGCGACTTTTTTGTGCGTTGCATAAATTGATCAAAGCATTGATAGGTGCTGAAATGGAAAATAATTTTTATTCTTTCATTTCCTCTTTAAATGTTAAAAAATTAAAAAAATATTTTAATTAAATTAAACAAAAATGTGAAAATAAAATTGCTTGGAATTTAAAAAAAAATAAACTGAATAAAAATCTATTTGAAAAAAAATATAAAAAATTAGAATTAAAAAAACAATAAAAATTTTCAATTTAAGGAAACACACAAAAAGTGTTTCAGAAATAAATATAAACATAAAATGTGTTTCATTTGAAAAATTATAAAAAATTTTGAATTAAATAAAATATTTTTTTTTCAATCATATAAAAACACAAAAAATGTTTAATATTAAAATTATATTATTTTAGATTAATTTGGAATAAAAAAATGTTTTTTGAATAAATTTTTACCAGCTGGCACATTTTGAGATCATTTCAGAGGCAAGATTACGCATTCGAACTTGCAAATATTTGGCAAATTCCTCCTCCGGCCAATTCAAGTCCTGGATAAAGCCTTGGAGTGCATCCAATTTCCAGTAAATATCCTCCGATGTTGAACACCCATCCCTATGGGAATTATAATTATTTGAATAAAAAAATTTTTTTAATAAATTTTTACGCGATGCCAATTTATTGTCGCTAAATTTATTATTTTATTGATAAACATATAGCGATTTAGGAAGCGATTTTTCCTGTCCAACTATTTAGCTTTTTTGGTAGAGCTAATTAAAAGATGCGCCGATTCGTATATAGTTTGTCTGATTTGGTCTAAAACAGAATGAGTTAAACCGCTTAACCATCATACTATATATTATAGGGTTAATTATCCGTGCGCGAATAATGAAATCACGGGTAACGGGTAGTGCGGATAATCAAGGCACGGATAAGGGACGGGTAGGCCATTTTCAAAAATTATCCGCGGATACTACCCGTCCCGTACTCTATTGGTATACTGTATATTTTTTGAAATTAATTTACTCAAATTTTAAAAATTTCCAAAAAATAAAAAATAAATCTATTTTTCTTTACTAAAATCCTTTAAATTATATTATTTGTTTCTAAATGACCATGTTGGGCATGGTTGCCATCACAAAAATAAAAAATTCCGGCATATTGATCCAAAAAATGGCAAAAATCTGGTAAAAAAAATAAGAGTCACGGGTAGGCGGGACGGCGGATAGTCAAAGTGCGGATAACGGGTAATTCGAAAAATACGGGACGGGTAGGCGGGACGGATAATTAGTCCAAAATCGCGCGAATACCCTGCCCGCGTACCCGTCCCGTCAAAGGATAATTAACCCTACTATATAAGTATCAAATGACGCGTCCTAATGAACGCTATAAAAATGCTAAATAGTTTGGCGAAAATCGCGTACTAAACCATTATAAGTTTATTGGTAAAGATTAAAGAATGTAATTATGTTGACGAAAGATTTTAAATATATCGACAAAAAATGTTTTCTCTTTTTAAACCATTCCATAACTTAAAGAAAATTATATACTTTTGTATTATATGTCTCCAGAATGTTTTTGAAAGGAGGATCCTCCTTTTACAGGTGATTAGGGTTAGGGATTCACGAGATGATAATTCATCCCCTAAAAATAAAAACGCTAACCCAATATCGGATGACCACGGGGGTTTTACTTTTCCCCAATTGTTCCAAAAAATTGGAAACAGACAACACGAAAGTACCGAAAATTATTATTTATATTCTCACTTGCGAATTTCCCATTTCTCCTTTTGGAAATTCTTCTCAATGGACTGCGAAATGCTATGCTCCATCAGATCAATGTAGCGCACAACCAATGGGGAGAATTGGTTCACCAATTTGGAGTGAAAAACACCAAGCCGTAAATTTGGATCCGTACACAAATAGTCATTGAGCAGCTGGAACAGTGGGAATGCGTCCCAAGAATCGGTTGGCTGCATTTCCAGGGCGGCATCCAAATCCACGGAATACAGGGACCAAAATATTTCGGAATGATCGGCCAACAAATCGGAGAACCAGGCGAAGGCCTAAAATGGGCAAATTGTTTAATGGAATTTGTTCTTTTTTTGAATTGTGGTGCCAAATGCGACTATTATCATTTTGAATGCATGTGATTTTAGCTGGGTGTTTTATTTAGCGTGAAAGTGGGCATATTAAAATTTGGTGAAATTTGGGGCAATGTGAAAAAAGACATGTATGTGAAATTAAGCATTTTATATAATTGGTGAGACTAAATGAAGCGGCTAGAATTTGCGGCAAATGTGAATGGCAAAATATATATAAGTATAAGCATTGTAAATAATTGTGATTTGTGAATATATAGGTGAATATTATTGCGAAAAATGACAAAATGCATGTGAAATAAGCATTATATTAAATATAATTGCAGCTATTAATGATTATTTGCTATATTTTTAATATTCTTATTTGTGTAAATTGTGTAAAAATTGAATTATAATTAAAATATCTAATTAGATCTATTTAATTATCTCTTTAAATTATTTTTAAATCATTTAAAATTTTAGGATATTGAATTTAAAAAATATATAAATAAATATTTTTATTTAGTTTAAAAAAATAAGCTAAATAGATCTAACACATTTTTTAAATTTTCCTTTAAATCTATATTTAAAAGTTTTAAAATATTAAATTTAAACATTGTTTTTTAGGTTTAAATATCTTAATTTGGTGTAAATCATTCCAAAATTATAAAAATTAATTTATTAAATCATCTAATAAGTATTATAAAGCAAAAGCATGTGAAACAAAGCGATTTAAAAAATGTGCTATATTTAATATTTGTTTGTACTTAACTCACTGGCACCGCGCAGTTGCTGAAAAATATATTATTGGAAAATCAAAGGGTAAAAAATTAAAGGAAAATATTGGGAAAGAAATTTGTTTAAAATAAGAAAAAGCATAGGATAGTAATAGGAATAGTATAGATGTGCCATGGAACATGGGAAAGCCTGGGGAAAATGTCCAATAATTTAAGATGGAATTTTTGATTATTATTCGGATAAATTTGCCCAATTTTTAAAACAAACTTCGCCATGGTGTTCCTCATTCTCCTTCAACAAATCAATGCACAATTCCGTCACCCGAATCATGTCCTCAATTCGTTGTTGTGGACTCACATCAACGCCCATCCGTTCTATAAGAAAATTTAAATTTAGGAAAATATTTTATTTAGTATTCTTGATTTTTTAATTTAATTTATAAAAATTTCTTAAGATTTTGCAAAATTTATGGCTATAAAATTCACATTTTTAATTTTAAGGCACATGTGAATTAATTTAAAATATTCCCAAAAATATAATAAATGGAAGGAAACTTACGTTCGATTTTGGCTTCATTGCAAATTCGTGTGTAATTGACCAAGGCAGCATCCTCCAGGCACTTTCGAATGACAGCACGCACCTAAATTCGAGAAAATGTTAAGGCCAAATTACAAATTATAATATCTAGAATTAAATATTCTTTCTGAGTCATAAATTAGTTAATTGTGATAAAATTTGTGGTTAAATTTGGTTAATATATATCCAAGTAATTATTTAAGCAAATTGTCAAATTTGCTTAAAAATCTATTAAATTCTTTAATTTTTCTCTTTAAAAAGTTGTTGACCTCTTCCGGTGGAACCGGCGATACGACATCCTTCATCAGCACCCTTTCCAACAGGGAAAGTGTCCCTTTGAGTGCGCCTTCCGGCCGTCCAAATGGAAAACAATAACTGTGGAAAATTTGGGAATATAAAATGGAATGAATTTGTCCTAAAAATATGCTATTAAATTGTATAAATTTTTACCGAAAATTGGTAATTTGCTTCTCCAATAGTATCCTCAATCGCTCTTTGACTTCTTGGAATTTTTCCTTCTCCTCCAGAGTGACCGTTCCAACTCCATCGGGTCTACAAAAAATTAATTAATTACATTATATTTTTTTATATAATTTTTTAAGAGTAATTTCAGCTATTTTCCTAAATCACAAATTAATAATCTCCTAAGATTTATATTCATTTTTATTTATTAATTAGATTGGCAAATTATTTAAAATTGGATTAAATTTTTTTATTTTATTTTCCAACATTTTTCTTTTATTTAAACAGTGATTGGCCCAATTATTACAGGTTTAAAATTTCAAAAAAAAAAATTAAGAATTTAAAACAATAAAATTAGAAATTTTTTAATAAACCGAAAATTAATAGAAAAAATTGAAATTTAAAATTTATTAAAAAAAATTCATTTTAAATTTATTAAAAAAAAATTATAAATTTAAAAAAAATACGAATTTTAAATTTATTAAAAAAGGAAATTTTATTAAATTTTTTTTATTTAAAATAAAGCTATCCAAATTGATTTGGCCATGCTCACCGATTTCCATGAACATGTGAGGCACAAAATGCGAATGAATAATGAATGAGGGTGGGATCGACCAAATGGCCTTCATCCGCTTTGTTCAACAAATCATTGAGCAGTGAAACATGACGATGGCATCCACGGACCATATAGCGGGCACAATATTCATCCAACACAAACACTTGGCCAGGTGAGAACCAACCCTAATTAGGAGGGAAATTGGGAAATGGCAGTTTTTAGTTTTTAGACAATTTAATAAAATATTTAGATTATTTAAAATGTCGAAAAAATTATAATAGGTTTATAAACGGTTCAATGCTTAACCCAGGCTAGACTCAAATCAAATATCCAATTGATAGATCTCATCGAGTTTGTTTGATGATTATTTGACTTAAATTTAATCTTTGGAATTAGTTTTGAAGCAAAAACGTTAAGATGATTTATATTGTTTAATAGCCTATAATTTTGATCAATTCATGAAAAATTATAAACCATTCGATGCCTCTTTATGAGATCAATCGATTGAGAATCTCTTGGTTTAATAAGATAAACTCTTGAACGTTACAATCCAACATCTTCAATTTTTTTTATGTTATTTTCAAGATTTTCGACAGATAAATTACTATCGGATAAAATTTCGTTGATTTGGCAAATAAATGTAAAGAACGTACCAATGAGCAAATTGGCTCATTCAACCGATAGTCCAGTGTCATGCTTTGCAGTTTGCCAAATAAATGATCATGGGCCATTTGAACTGGGTCAGCTTGGATCAATTCATCCAAACCTTTAATAAAATAGGTAAATTAATTTATTATAAATGAAATTAATAAAACGGATCTTAAGGTAAAAATCTCTATGGATTTTCAGATTTTAGGAAATAATTTTCACCAAATATGCCGAAAACGAAAATGATTTTCAAAAAAAAAATATATGATATTTCTCTGTGGATTCAATTGCCAGCGCCACATTTTTCGGCAAGTAACAAAAAATATAATGGTAAGTAAAAGCGAAAGGATTAATAAAGGAAAAATTTCTTATAAATTTTTAGAATTCATTTATCACAAAATATTCCATAGATTACTGTGATTGGGATTTCCATGGATTTTCAAGTGCCAGTGCCATTATTTACGGTGAAAATCCAACACCAAAGTTAGTGTTTACCATTGGTTAACCGAAACCGAGGATTTTAGGACCAAAAATCGGATCCGTGATTCCAAAACCGGAAAAAACAAAACCAACCGAAAGTTTCGGTTTAAAACCGA
The DNA here is from genome assembly GCA_030063045.1 of Pratylenchus scribneri. Taxonomy (NCBI): domain Eukaryota; kingdom Metazoa; phylum Nematoda; class Chromadorea; order Rhabditida; family Pratylenchidae; genus Pratylenchus; species Pratylenchus scribneri. Next base: position 922,949 of record JAQSEB010000003.1, read on the forward strand.
ATTTGAAGAACAATTACTTACCATGCTTGGATGCCTTGTCCTGGAAGCCTTGCGTTTTTGTGGCCAACACGGATTGTTTTGGTGGCACTGGCTTATATGCTTGACCGGTGGCCCGATACAGTGCTTGAACCCACAGATTTCGTTCATTCTCGTCATCCGTCGCGAATTTCAGCTCATCACCTTCACGGATTGCACTGTATGTTAATGTAAAATTATTTAATGGAAAATAGATGGAACAAAAACTAACGTGAAGAAATATTTGCCTCCTTGATTGTATAATTCTGAAATGGGGCAAAGGAAATTGTATGGGATAATTAAATGTTAAAATGAGAGAGAAGTTTTAGAATATGACAAAAAAAATCCAAAAAACTATATAATATGGTTGGTGTTTCGTGTTTGCAAAAAAAAAAATAATTTAAAAATATATTTGGAGAAAATTAATATATATAATTAATATTGTTCTTCGTCTATTTTTTTCATATATATGATAAAAAATAAAAATTCAAAAAAAATTTTTTCGAAGAAATTAATTAATTATTTGAAAGATTCTTTCGCCTATAACTTTTTGATGAAAAATATGATAAAATAAGGAATAAATATCCCAAAAAGTTTTCATTTATGCCTTAAAAATTAAGAGCCTAATATTAATATTATTGGCTAATATTTATAAATGAACCAAATTAATAAAATGAGAAATTATTTCTAAATATATCAGTCGTAAAATATCATCTCCAAGGGCATTCATATTTTAAAGTTCATTTGGACTATTATAATTTTTTCTGATTGCTAAATATGTTCATCCTTCATTTCAATCGAATAAATTTACCCTGATCCGGTTCGGGCATATAGTCGATTGTGAATCCATCCAATTGAACAAATTCCGTTGGCTCCGACTTCTTCTCTCGATAACTGCACATGGCAAAAGCATATTGGGACACCTTTCAATGGGAATGAAAAGGAATTGAGAATCTCATTTGTAAAGAGGAAACCTGAATGAGGCAATAGAATCGTCGTTTCCATTTCTTCCATGCCACTCGGCCAATTCCATAGCAATAGCCACAAATTTTTAAGTTTGGTGGCTTTTCTACCCGAATTGCAATTCGAATCCTATACAAATGACAATTAGAGAATAAAATATTTTATAATTATCAAATATATGTCTAAAAAAATTTTTAAATGTTTTTCATAAATTTGAAGAAAATTTTAGTTCATTTTTCTATTTTTTATCATCCAACATCCAATTTTTGAGATATTTATTTGGATAAAATGCTTAAAAACTTAAAATGTCGATCAAAGTTATGTCGATTATTGTCCCCATTGTCCCCTTTTGTGGCCTTAATACTTGGACAACTAAATCAATTATTAATATTTGTTTAAGTCTATATCCTAAATTATTTGTATTTCCTAATGAATATATATGGCCATGAAAATATTATTCGATATTTTATTAAAATTTTTCATATTAATTAAAGTATGTAATTTTTATTCCATCAAGATTAAACTTTGGGCTCAAAAATATTAATTTATAATTTATTAAACACTTTCCCTTTTATTAAACGCCACATTTTTTATGTCCATTATAACAAAATACAGCTTTTTTTTTAATCCATTTTATTAAAATTTTTCCTATTTATCTTTAAATTTTTCATTGAACCACCTCAAATTTTTGTCCACACTGTTTTTTGGCACTGTCATTTTGTACCATTCCGGTTGTCTGGAGCAATTCGGCGTTGGTTGAATGACCACTTTGCCCAACTCTTTGTCCTCGAATGAAACAATGTTCTTCACTTCGGCGTACAGTTTCACTTTGATTGTTGGCAGTGGATGCTTGGTGGTGAAATCGCCTTGAGTGTCCCAGCTGAATTTTGGCAATAAAATGAAATTTTATATATTTAATTTGGTGCCAATTAAAATTTTTTCAATAAACTTTGAGCCTTATTTGCGAAATGGTAGGGCAACAAACATTTTTTTCATTTTTAATGCTGTTTAAACGATAATTTTTATGCCTATTTTCAGCAAAATTTTAATAGAATTCCATTAAATTTTTATTCGAAATAATCCACATTTTTTTTTGAATATCTTAAACCACAATGACTTACGATGGTTTTGATGCTTCAGCGTGATCGGTTTGCAATTTTGGACATCCATCCACTTCCATTGTGCAATAGACGACCCGATTTGGTTGCAACGATTTGAGGCCTTCCACCTCCATCACAACAACCTTCAAATCAAATAAAATAATACAATTAAATATTTAATAAATTGTGGATTGGCCTAGAGGCTTCATAATTGATAATAATTCCTTTATGACTAATTGAATTTGTATTAAATTGTCCATGATATTACCTCCATGTTGAAGCTAAGTACAACGTCACTTTTGCTCAAATGCACCTCGTCGTCGCCATCACCATTCTTGTTCAGACTCATCGAACTTGTCCGGCGTTTCAGGCTGAAAAATTGAATTCAATAAAAAGTGTTTAAAAAAGATCAAATCCTTGGGAATGCCTTTAAGAAATTGTTCTTTTAGCTTTTTTTAGTTATGTTAGTTAGTTTTTTGGTTTGTTGGTTAAATGGATGTGAATTGTAATTGGTTTGTTGTGTTAGATTAGACTATCAATTCTGAATTGGATGTGGTCAGAAATATAAGTCATTTGTGTGATGGCTGCTGATCCGAATATTGATAGAAATGATTCAGAAACGCACCTATTGAATAAGCTGAGATCCTCGATACTTCTGGACCTGAAAATTTGGTTAAATGTGGACAAAAATGTTTGTGATGTGGTGGATTAAATAATGTGGATTGATTTGGTTTATAAAAGAAATTTGGTGCTTTATCTCAAAAAGTGTCAATTTGTTAATTTTTTTCAAATAATATGTTAAAATTAATATATATAAATAAAATAAAAGAAAATAAAGTGAAGAAATTATATTACCGTTCTACCATTGCAACAAATTTCCCTTTTCTGATTTTATTAATAATTCCGCCTGTTTTGATTTTAATAATTCCGCCTGTTCTGATTTTAATAATTCCACCTGTTCTGATTTTAATAATTCCAGCCTGTTTTGATTTTAATAATTCCGCCTGTTCTGATTTAATAATTCCGCCTGTTCTGATTTTAATAATTCCGCCTGTTCTGATTTTAATAATTCCGCCTGTTCTGATTTTAATATTTCCGCTTGTTCTGATTTTAATAATTCCGCCTATTCTGATTTATATAATTCCGCCTGTTCTGATTTTAATATTTCCGCCTGTTCTGATTTTAATAATTCCGCCTGTTCTGATTTTAATATTTCCGCCTGTTCTGATTTTAATACCGCCTTAATTCTTCTGATTTATAGAAAGGAGAAATATACGGTAATAGCAATACTGTAATAACAGTTAGCTGATTATGAGTGGAGAATAGCATAGTAAAAGGACAATATTTTGATATTTAAATTTAATTAATATTATATTTATATAGGATGGGATAAAATTGGCACTTTTCGAATATTATTATTTAAATTTATAAATTTGAAATGACTTAATAATGTTAAAAAAAAAACTAAGAAAGGAAAAAAGAAAAGAGGAACTTAAAAATGGAAAGAGAGCAAAAACGGATAAGTATAATCCAACCAATAGGACAAAAATAAATTTAATTATAATTATTTGTTTTTTAGAAAGTGTATTTAATATAAATTAATTAAAATCTGTGATTAAAATTGCATGATGCGATATTTAATTTTGCCCAATTTGAATATTTTTTTCCTAATAATTTTAAAAAGAAAGGAAATTAAAATGTCCCAGAACAACAAAAATATCATATACCAACCTATTATTGCGATTCTTCTCCTTTTTACGGCCTAAAGTTTGTCTCGGGGCAACTGGCACTGATTCCAGATTTGAGATGAGCAAATTGATGGATTGACGGACTTCATCGATGAACAGAGTTTCCATGTCTTTGACCACAAATTTTGGCATTATTCGCTTCAACTGAAAATTTATTTGAATATGAGATGATTATCGGGTGAAATTTGCTTAATATTAAGAGAAAATAAGAATAATAGTTATTAGAATTTAAGTTATACTCTTTTAATACCCCATAGGTTTTTCGGTACTTATCTCGTTATGGGTCATCATGTTTAGGGTTGGGGTCATTCAGGGATATGTAACGGATTGGATTGGGATGATGTAAAAATCATCCCAAAATGTATCCTAAACTCAAACCCAAACCTTAACACCCAAAGGGGGGAGACCCTTCACTTTTCCCAACGTGACCCAAAAAGGGGATGTAAACGAGACAAGTACCGGTTTTTCAACCCTTCAAAAATTGAGAAAATTAGGGGTTTAATATCTTAATTTGTGGACATTTTTGAAAAAATTGCAGTGGATTTTGTAAAGCTTAAGGCTAAGAAAATGTAATGAAAAAAATTTTTAAAATGTTCACCCTGTCCGGAGCTTATGGGTTATCAATATGTCGAGAGTGGTGAATTATTAGAGACTGGGGTATTAAAAGGGAATTTACGATAATTTAAAAAATTTACCCTTGGGATGTCTCGGAGTGTTTCCTCTCGCGTGGCAACTTCCCTTCGAATGGCCGCCGCCTGCTCGTCTGGATTATCCAATTGAAGAGCATTATCTAAAAAATATTAGGTCATTTAGTTAAGCAAAAATGAAAGCGGGTAAAATTTTAATGAATATTTTCCTTAAATTTTGACTTAATAAGATACTCACAAATGATTTGATGTTCGAATTTTTTGGTCTTCAAAATTTGTTGGAACATGTCATAGAGCTGCTCCTTGCTCATTATGGCATCCGCATTCGCCTGATTTGCCCCTCGCAATCGGCCTCTATTAAAAATATAATTTTAATGATAAAGATTTAAGCAAAGGTAATTGAATTCAATTAGAGACTGATTGGAATTTGGTTGAGTTGAGTTATTAAAGAGAGAAAAGGAATTAGTGGATTTGATTGGAATTGGCAAAAGTTGTGACTAAAATATGGTAAAATAAGTCAATTAATCAATTCTAATTATTTGGCCATAACTTATGGCCAATTGTATTTTGATCAATGATTTTAATATAAAAATAAAAATGCTCAAGAAAGAGCTTAATCCAATGATGTGAAAAATTTATTAATAATTTGAAAGATCCTGAGAAAACATCAGTGTGAAAAAAAATAGATTAATAGCTGCAAAATGCAAAGGTATTGTAAACTGACCGTCCCTGCCTGGCTTGTACCCCATCATCATCGCTTTTCATGATCAAATCAAATTTGGCCATCCATGAGGCCAGCACCGTATCCTTGCTGAGTCCATCAATTTCGGGTAATGAACGGATTCGACGTTCCACATTGCAGCGGAATACCTTATTTGGGGAAATATTCGGACATTTTCCAAATATGAAAAACCTCTCGAAAGTCATTTGCAGCAAATCCGCCGGCCTGCACCACTTTGGCCACCCGTTCACTCTTCAAGAAAACCTCATAGTAGGATTCAATTGCTTTGGTGAAAGCTTCATCGGCGGGAATTTGCATTTCACCCTTCAGAAATGCGTTGAATCGATCCTTGATACGGGCCAACTCCGATTTGGTCACCTTACATAAATTAAATGATAAATATAAATATGTTAATATGTTTGAGAATGTGGATTGAGCAGCTAATTTTTTGGTCCAAAAATACATAATTAATTGAGAGGATTTTTATACATTATTGACTTTAAGAAGAATATAAAACTTATTCAAATCTGTTCATTTTTATGGAATTCAAATTGTTTTTTTCTAAATTAAAAATATATCCCAAATATCCAATATTTAAATTTGAAATTTGTAACAATTTTATTTTCCCATTTCATACAAAAAATATTAGAAAATATTCAAAGGATTTATGTGGCCTAAATTTATACTCTCAATTCTTAAATACAGAAGATGGATAAATTTCCAAAAATTTTCAAAATTTAAATTTGTATACCCACGAGTTCTTACTTTGAGTTGCCTCCTGGCCATATCCGTTGGCTGTTTCGCATTGAAATGATAGGCCACACATTTGGCCACGAACACGTACAATTGAAGACATCTGTACGATATTGGAAGGAATTTAATGAATTAAATTTTTAATTATATTTTTTATTTGCCTCGCCTTCGCCTCACCCCCCCCCCCCCCATTCATAAATGGCTGACTATCCTGTTAATTATTAGCCAAAAGATGGTTTAATCTAGGAATATAAAGCAAAGATTATGAATAATTTGTTTTAATGGTCCAATTTTTAGTCTTAAAAATGGTCTTTAAAAAATTATTAAGAAGAGAAGATGACGGTCTTTGCATTAAAAATTGCACCGTATCCAAAAGATGGCTAATGCCCTAACCTTTTTCGTTCCTCCTCCTCTTCTTCGGCCTTGATCCTGTCCTGTTCCTCTTTGCTAATTAGACCTCCGGCATGGCCTCCATTGACCAAAATGCTTTGTGGGTCATCGTCGCCTTCTTCCTCATCAACTTCCTCATCCGAGAGCAAATCCTGCGAACTTTGATGTCCAAATGCGGGCGAACATGCTGAACCGGGGCCACCGCCTCCAATATGAGCGGCGCCTGCATGCCGCCGGAAACTTCCTTGAGGCGGTGGCGTTGGCGTTGAATCCTTCTTTGGATTAATTTGTTAAATTTTTTTAATGGAATTTTTTTTGTTCATTTTTGGCATTTTTAATGATTTAGGAAGGGTTTATAGATGTTTTAAATTAAAGAAGATTGGGATTATAATAGGCGTGAGACCATTATTTTTGGCTATAGCTAAAAAGGAAGCAAACAAATCAGAAAGGCGATATCCCATTAGAAAACTCTTTTAAAATAGTCTAACAAATGGCTATATATACCTTTTGAAATGTATTTAATAAATCTACTAAAAGTAATCTTTTTAATTTGTGGAAAACATAACTCAAATAAATGTCTAAAACATGCAAAAGGTTAGATAAAATTAATAAGCTAATTTTTAGATGATAATTTGGTCTTTTTAATGGCATATCGCTTTGGCTATAACCTCGCCGAGTTATAGAAAAAAAATCTATTAAATGAATTTGGATCAAAATTAATTTCTTAAAATCTGAACAATTATTTTGTAACCCTTTTATCATATTTAAAATGTTTTTATAAGGAAAAATTAAAAACCTTCTTCGGCGTTCCAACCCTGGCCAGGCCAGAAGCGCCTCGAAAAGATGCCTTTGGCTGTGGTGTTGCAGCACCCCTATTCCGCGCACCAACATTGGAACTTTCACTGCGTCGAATACTGGCAGCGTAGGAATGATCGGAGGAAGCCGGTGATTCTGGTCGGCCAAAAGGGCTTGATGGTCGAAGGCCAGCGCCACCTCCACCGCCGCCCAATTGATGTTGCTGTAAGGCACTGATGGCACGCACTGGGCCAGAGCCAATCTAATAAATTACATAATATATTTACGATTTACATGGTAATTTGATGAAGAAAAAATGAGTGGATATAATAAAATAGTTTAAGTTTTCGTTGGCTACTTTAATTGTGTATTTGCCAATATATCTCAGTCAGCATTATTTTCGGCTATTATTATAAAACTTTTATACCATTGGTTTGATCTTTTTCTGAAGTGTATTCTGATATGAAAATGATTTGATCGAATATAGAGTTGGTCAGAATTTAATGGTAAAAAAGGGAATTTACCCAATTTTGGCATATTTTTTTTAGTTTTTTTTTGTCATAATATTTAGCAATTTCAATAAAATTCATTATTCTTTCTTGAACTATAATCAAATGACAGCCATTTTTGTACCTCCGAGGCATTGTCGCCTCCGCCAAAGTCGTCCTCCTCTTCACTGCTTGAAGATGCGCCAAGCATCCAGGCAACAAAAAGCGACAATCAAATTTGCATCAATTTTGGTTGTTTTTATGGACAATGTCGAAAAATGTTTCTTGTACAGTAGTAAAATATATATTTTAAAAAATATTGACGAATAAATTGGGGAGTCAAAAGATTGAATTGAGAATAAGGCAATGAATATTGAATTAGGGGAAACAAAAGAGTGCCTGAAAATTTTAAAAATGAAAATATTAAAAATTTTTTTAAATATTCGCTATTTAAAATATAAAAATGGCGATAATAATTAAATAGCTTTATTTTATCATAAAAATTTTAAAATGAAACCAGTTATTAAATGAGATTAAAATATTAAAATTAGAAAAAATAAGGCAAAAATTGGCATTTTTAGGCAAATTTTTCTTTTTAAAAATTATTTATAAGAAAGCATTTTGGCACTCTTCATTGGAAAAAAAATTAAATAAAATTTAAAAATAAATTAAGCAAATTAAATGCAGCCAGAGGCGGAATTTCTCTTCCGCCAATTTTTTTTGTTGCTGACACTGACACTTCTTCCAAATTCCGGAAGTGGCGTAGGAGGCAAAATTCTCAGCTGCATAAATTTGTACCCAAAAGCAATTTTGCAAACATTTATGTCATCATTGCGAAAATGAGGCAATCAGCATATTTTGCACTTCTAAAATTTTTATTTTTACCCTTAATTCGGTGCATTATCCCATAGCCTTTTTATATTAAATATTTTTGGGTAATTTTTGCTGTTCGATAAATGCGCTACGCTTTCTTCTTTCACCCAAATCCCAAACACATATTTCTATTTGGTGGTTGCCGCCGGCGCCTACATTCCCTTCCCTTCCAAACATTGTTGGCATTGGCATCAGCCATCGAAGACCGCTGTTTGGCCGCTTCCTTTCCCTCTTCCAATTCTATTTGACGGGGGCATAGAGCATCGCGCCGACAAAAAAAGTGGTGCGAGAGTCTCGAGGGGAGTAAAAAGCAATGCGAAAGCCCCGAGGAGAAAATAATGTCTGGGCCAAGGCCAAGGTTTGGCTGGGAAACAGTGAAAGGGAAAACTGCCGACAATGTTTCTCTCCAACCCAAAATGCGCCATTCTTTTTTCCTTTCGCTTTTTTTGTCCGTGCCCTCTGCTTCTCGTTTGTGTGCCATTGTTGGCCAATGGGAAAATTCGATATTCTTTCCCATTTTTTAAGCGGCTGGCTGGGAATGGAAAGGGAAAAGGGTCTGGCCTGGCCTATGGCCTCATGGGGCCGTTAGAGCCATGGATTGGTAGAAGCCGATAAAAAATGGATGTGAATAGGCGCTGAGATGGGATTTGACAGGATGGAAGGGGCCTTTTTTGGAATTGAAATTGGCAATCTCTACAAAATTTAGGGGAAAGATTGTGATGAAATTTTATTGGAAAAAATACAATTTTATTTATTTGGAGTTGAAATAATTCGATATTAAAAAATTTTTAATTATTTCACTTATTGACCTTAACCTCATAAAAGAATGCCTTCTTATTAATAGAATAGGGTAAAAGGGGTCTAGGACTTTTAGGAATTGCCAATAAAAATGAGGGCTGTGATAAGGCTAGACAATTAGACTTTTATATTTTAATTTTATTGATGCTAGACAAAAAATAAATTAAATTAACAAGAATGCAAGAAATTTCTTGGCATAACTGAATTTTCGAATTCACTAATTTTTTGGACTTAAATTTTTATAATAATTTACAAAAAAGTTCGCACTTGCCAATTTGAGAATTAATCGAGAATTAATTGGAACACTTTCGAAATTTTTGTTGGCATTTTTCTGCTTGTGGTCTTTTTTTAAAGGAAAATTTTTGGCCGAAATTTGAGCCTTTGAAGAATGGGTCAATATGCACCCTTAACAGGGACAGGTTGGCCATAGGGAAGCGGATGGGGCGGAAAAGCTCAATTTAATCCAAGTGTTTCAGAGGCTGCGAAAAAAGGGTTACGAGAAATGGCACACAAAAATGAATTGAATAATCAATGGTTGGATTAAATAATGCTTTAGGAAATAATTTTTAACATTAAATAATTTGATAATTTAATGTGGAAAATTTGCTTATAAATTTATATTCCCAAATGAATTGTCGGGAATTTAACGAGGTAAATATTTTTTTTATTGGATTTGGTTGGTAGAAATGGAAAAAATATTTTTGGAATTTTAATTATTTAATGGAATTATAGATTAATTTATCCAATAAATAGACAAATTTAATATAAATTAAAATCAGAACAGGCGGAATTATTAAAATCAGAACAGGCGGAATTAATTTCGCGTAAAATTGGCAAAGTAATTTAGTGCAAAACAAATGGAATAAAATCAGAACAGATGGAATTAAATATATGGTACAAAAAAAGCAACATGAAATCCTAAAATTTTTGCATTATGATTGTGACCAAGAAATATAACCTCAAAATTCATTGGGATAATTTAATTTTAATTATTTTTCGGATATTTTTTGTTTTTAGACAAAACAGGATGGATCTTTTTTTTAATTTTTCTAACCATTTTCCAAGAATTTTTACTCTCAAAAAACATTGTCAAAAAACAAGGAATTCAACTAATGTTGAGAGCAAAATGGTATGGCCAAAAAGTCTCATGGGAAATCTTCATTTTGGAAACAAGGATCCCATAATAACTAAATAAGCCACTCTGGGACAAAAAAAAAGCCGAATTAGTTTCTTATTTTTTTATTATGGTATTGAATAGGGAAAATAAAAAGGAGGTTAATTTTAATAAATGTATTTTGTATGTTCCTTTTTGGGAATAAATTTTACGACATCCTTCTTTTAGCCAATTTTGATGGTTTTATAAGGGAATTGGCACGCGACATATTTTTGTATGGTGGGATGTCAAAAACAAAACCAGGGAAAAATTAAACTCAATTTGGATGTTTCCAATCCCGTCATTTCAGTACATTAGGAATGATATTCTTTTTGCCATCGTTCATTAATAATACTATATGCCTGTGGAAACCTCAAAGTATCCTCTCTAATTTATTCAAATTTTATGAAATCTGGATTAATATTAAGTTACTGTTAATCCAGATTTTTTGATGAAAGCCGTCTATTATAGAAAGTGGAAATATATATTAAATTTCCAAAAAAATATAAAATTATTTTAGAGAACTTTTAGGGCTTTTCAATAGAATATCGCCTCCAAGAATTGGTTAATTCCTTGTTGAGTTATGGGCAAAAGAGTAACGGCCCAGGTCCAAATCCAAATTACAAAATGGTCCTTCATTTAATTTAAGCAAAAATTTGGTGGAACTTTTTTTAATTTGAATTTTTAAAATTATAATATATAATTTTATTGCTTATATTGGAAAATGCAAACAATAAGAAGACTGCTAATTTTAAAATCTCATAATTTTGCAAATAATTTTCATTAAAAATAAGGAATAAATTTGTAATTTTTGATGTTTCTGCAAATTCATTGAAATATTTGTGGAGGCCACATAATTCCAGGTTTTCTGATGGATTCATCCAAAAAAGGGAAAGAGAATGGCACATTTTCAAAAGCGGAAGGGAAAATTGGCCAAGCGAAAAAATTTATGGGAAAATTGTAAAGGAAAAAATTTCCGCAATGACCGGCAAAAAAGGGTGGGGGAAATGTGCACAAAATGGATGGCCCCGGGAATGGAATTAATTTGGGGGCGCATCCAGGATCCAGCCGATGCCATTGGCAAAAAAAAGGAAGATTGATGTCCAAAAAGAATACATATATAGCAAAAATGGGATCAAAAAAATTTATTCAAGGCAAAATATGTGAAACGTAATATTGCCCTAACCGTAATAAATTTTTCTCTTTTTTAAAATTTTAATAAAATTCAAAAATCCAATCTTTGACTTTTTTAAACTTTTTTTTAGATAAGACATTTAAACATTGTATTTTATGCTTTTTTTATTTTGTATTTGTTTTCAACTAAATTTTATGAATTTTATTTCGTTTTTTTTGGTGTGACCTCGGACCTCCTAAAGAAAAAAGGAAACGTGAGAGTCTAATATTTGAATTGTGGAGCTGATGGGAATGAACTATGAAAATGAAAATTGGACTGTGCTTCTCAAAATGAGGCGATAAAAAAGAAAAATGAGAAGCAAACAGTAAATATGAAATAGATGCCAATGACGTGATCAACCAACACACAATTCAAGCAAAAATAATGCGTAGGCAGAAGAGGGGGTTGGCATAAAAATTGTGAGGCAAATAGTTTGGCACAAATTTTGAAGTCAAAAATACGACCGTGGCATTCGCGCTATCCATAAGAGAGTATAGATGGAACTGCGCGAACCACAAGAAGCGCACTAATATTTTGGGCCAATTCAAACAAAATCCGACTTTCGGACGGGAGATGGGATAAAAATAGTTTTAGTGTGGAATTTGGAGCCAGAAATGCGAAAAATGGCGACCACTTGCGCCATGGCCATTCTCGAAAGAGGATTGGGGTTTGGGGAAGGCGAGAAGGAGGAGAACGGCATGATAGCGGGCGCAATGTTTGCCATGATATAGTAGTAGCTTAGGGCACCACCAATTATAAATAAAAATTTGTGTGGAATATGGATGGGATTGCGTTGGGCACACAAAAACAAAATGGAAATGAGCGTCCATGAAACAGTGCCTCACCTTCGGGGGAAAGAAGGGGGAAAGGTATTGGCGAGAAGCGGAGGTGGGCAAGGCCAGGCCAAGAATACCGGGAGGGAATAAAAGGTGGGAGAAATATATGAAGGAAAAGCGCAGAAAGAATAACTGCGTGGCCTACTCTGAGCCATCCAATCCTTTTTGCCTATCGCACTTTTCCGGCCAAAAATAGAAGATGAAAGGGAGAGGCGGCTCAATTTTCCCGGCCACCGTCATCCATCATACATATTTGCCCCAATGGCCACAAATTATTCCGACCACGCTTTTGCGGCACCGCTCAAAACCCCCAAAGCTTTTCCTTTCTCCAGCGATTTTCTTCTACCCGAAACTATAATCGACCATCCTTCTACCAAATATTACACTGCTTGTATAGTATATAATGTTCCATTTTGGATTTGGAATAGAAGAGTAAATAAAGGCCGCGCGCATAAAAAAGAGAGGAACAATTATGTGTAAATTGTGCCGTGGTTCTTCTCATGTTTCGGCTAAATTCAATAATATTTGGTACCTATCGGTTATCTATCTCTAGATTTTTTCCCTTAAAATTACCTTATGTCACACCAAAAATTGGTCATATAAGATTCTGAATCTAAAATAATGTTTTTTTTATCGTTTTTGAATACTAAAATAAATATCTCAAAAAATTTCAAATCTGAAGGTAAATAACCGTTAAGTACCTAATATTTTATTTTGTCGATTGCGTTTGCTCGTCAGCGTTTGGTTTTTTGGTTTGTGATGGAAAAGCGAGTAAGTCCAAAAATGGCCATAAATAAGGAGGAGAGAAGTAGAGGAAATGTGAAGGCAGAATTGAAAGAAGGGAATGAGAAGAAAAATGGCGGCCAAAAGCCTTGAAGGGAAGAATGCAATGGAATTGCTGGCCCTGGGCAACAAGATAACACTGCCGCCGATGGCCGGGAATGGCGGAATCGATAAGAAGAAGCCGAGAAGGTGGCTTGGCCATAAAAGGGGAGGGAGAGTCGGATGAGAAGCTGCGAGATGGACGGAATTGGCATTTGGGTAAAAGGAAAGAGGAAAAGAAATGTAAAAATATTTCAGTCGAGAATCTCTGCTGACTATCAATAAGTGCGGAGAAAAATAAAAACATCAAAAATTTTAATCTTAAAATGAGTGATGTTTTATTTAAAAGAAAATAAAAATAAGAGATCGGATCTTTCCGAGAACTCTGTCCGAGAGTCAACCGAGATTCTAGGACGAGATCTCGCTCGGTCCTTTTTGTGGGTGGACCGGACAGAGAATTTCCGAGACCGTTCCGGTGATCTCGCTCGCTCGGTTACCTTGGCCGATCTCTAATAAAAATAAATAAATGACTATAAATGTGTCAATGCCAATAATACCTAAGAACTTTAATATTCTTCCTACTGTACTCTCAATTTTTTGCCTAATCGCCTGTCACCCTATCAATCAAACATTGCCCCAATTTGCCTTTTTAAACTCAGCCTTTGGAAATGGTCAACTCGGCGACGGCACTTATAGCTAATTAAAGGCTAAACCGATATCCGATATTGATGATTTTGGTATCAAATTAAAAGCGCACTTCTTGCTTCGATAGATATAAGATTTATTTGGATTGGTTAATATTTGGTGGAATTGTGTTCAAAAAAACCATGAAAAATTTGCAAATTTATAATAATAGTAGTCTTATAGTTTTTTAAGTATAACTCTGCTAATTCTTAACCAAATCAAATAAATTTTATATCACAAATAACCTAAAATGTGTTTGGGGAAATTTTATATTTCCAATTTGAATAGTCAATAGTAGGTTTCTTCTTATTCATTTCATTGATATCAATAAATTGATTGATTAAAAAACATAGATACAATGAATTTATCGCCATTTATTTAATTAATAAAAATGAATGCCGGTAAAATTAAAATGCAATGATAAACAACCATCGTTGTAGAATGGAAAATAAATATAGTCAAAGGGACGTGCAACAAAATGGATCAAATAAATAGTCAACATAAAATCAACATTTCGGAATTTTCGCTTTATCGGCTTCTTTCTTCTCCTTGATAGCCTTGGCCAACGTGATGAACGTAGTGTCGATGTTGATGTTCTCGCGGGCGGAAACCTCCTAGAAATTTTCCAAATTATTAAAATAAAATTCATAGATAATTTTCTATACGTGCGGTTTTTCCTTGCCTTTGGAGGGGGGGGGGGTCTTTTGCTTCTTGTGAAAAATAGTTTTTTGGCCATATCTTGGTCGCAAAATCCATAATATACCATTCGATAGCCTAAAACTATTTAAATTGAGTTTAGATCACTTAAATTGGCCTATTGGCCACTGCCCACTGAATTATGGCCAAAAAACTCGTTACTACAAAAATGGCCATAACTCAACAAGTTTATGGCCAAGCCCCTAACCCTAGATCCCATGTCGACTGTAACTTAACCCTATACCTAACCCTAACCCTAAAAAAGTTTTCTAAGGAAAAATAAAAATAGTCAAATTAGAGGCTAAAAGACCCCCAAATTACTAGAGGAAGAAAAAAACTTTTCCTATTTTATATTTTTTAGCCTCTTTTTTCTTGCATTCTAAAAATTTAAATACCTCAAAGGGCAAATCAAACATCATGGCAATTGTTTCGCCTTCCTCCTTGCTCACTGCCCTTGCAATTCTATCATTCGCCTGCTGCTGCTTATCGCATTTATTGCCCACTAACATGAACATCTGCTCTTTTGACAAATCTGGAAAACCACCATTGCGTACCTGGAGAAAAAATTAAACAATTTATTTAATATTAAAGTTGGATTTATTTTTTTTGTATATAAATTAGGAAATTTAAAGTCCACCAATGAATTTTTTTCTTCAAAAAAATAGGGGAATATATTGTAAAATTAAAATCTTATGCTAAACTTGACTAAATACTAAAAAACGGACATCTAACTATAATATAAATATAGAAACACATTCAGACAGACCATGAAAATTTCCTTCATTCTGCGCAAATGATGTGGAATTCGTTCAAAACTGTTCTGATAACAGATGTCATAGACCTGTAAAAATAAAAAGTACATTAATAGTTGAAATTTGCATTGCATTATTACCATGATGATGGCATCCATTGTGGGGCCGCTTGAAAAAAAACTATCAAGAAATTGTTCATCGTCATCTCGCGCAATTCTCATTTCACTGCAATTAAAAAATTAAAAATTTTTATAATTTTTTACTAACCAAACAACCACAGTGCACGGAGTGCCATCCAATTCAATGTTCTTCATACCGGCGGTCGACACTGAATTAAAAATTTATATTATTTTATTTTTGATGTATTTCTCAACAAACCTTTTTTGGGTGGATAATATTCCGCGCATTGACCAGTGCAGAAACAATCTTTGATTGAGGTTTTGCCCACTTGGGATTCGCCAACAAGCATAATTTTGTATTTTGGCATAGCCATTTTATTTTAATTCTGATAAAATTTGGTTTTTATATTTGTAGCTGAAAACGATAAAAATGAATAAATAAATCATAAATAGTTGAAAAAATAATCGATAAAATTGAGTGAAAATTTAGTTCTCTTTCTCTGGCTTTTGAACTAATCAATTTTTTAAGGCGGTTTTTAATTACACTTGTTTGGATTTTTATTTTAATAATGAAGAATATATTCATTTTTTAAAATTTATGAGCATTGGCTGCTGATGGGATGGAACCAGGGTGCGGAAAATCAACAAATTTGTTGAAATCAACAAAATGGACTTTTTGGCGTTTTGTTCTCTTTTTCTTGTTGATTTTTTGTTGAATCAACAAAAAATCAACAAAATATAAATTGTCATCGTTTGGCGTTAATTTTAATGTGCCAAATTTAAAAAAAATCATAAAGAGATAGTCGTTTAACAAATTTATTGATTCCATTTCACTTTTTATATATGAATTTATCAATAATTTGACAAAACATTAAACATTTTTCAATATTAATTAATAATTATTAATTCTACAAATTAATTTACAGATTAAAGATTAAAATGGCATTAAAAAACATTGAAAATTTACCACGGGAAATTGAAAATAATAATTCGGATGAAGAACAAGATGAAAATGAGCAAAATGAAAATGAAACACCTGCAAGAAAGAGACGGCGATCAAAAGTTTGGAAAATTTAATTCTAACTTTACTGAATTTTCAATTTACAGATTCATTTTGACCCAACAATACATTCGACTGCAAAATGGAATTCCAAACTTTTCGGCCAACATTTTGATCGATTGTTGGAGGCAGGCCAAGCCACCGGAATGGTCATTTGCAAAATTAGAACATGCCGAAATATTTTCAGCCCGCAGAACACCAAAAATCTCAGGTTTGCACTAGCTTTCAACTATTTAAAATTATGAAGTATTTAGAATGCATTATGAAACGCATTACAATCGAGACTTTCCTAGTGTGGAAAATTTCCACCAAAAATTGACCATCACCAGCCAGCACGTGCCCAAATTCCAGGCCAGCTTTTCGAGAGAAGAAGGCCTCCTCACACTGGCGCAATGGAAATGGCCGCATATGAGAATCTTCCAGCTGAAGAATTTGAGAACATCACGGATGCACTGGATTTTTGGCGCAAAAATGATCATGTTAGTACTTAAAATATTTTATTCATATTAAATTTTCCATAAAATTCAGCATTTTCCAATGTTGACCCAGCTTGCCCGCCGTTTCCTCTCTGTGCCGGCTTCAAGTGCGCCAAGTGAACGTGCATTCAAGGAGCTGAGGAGTGTTTTGGGCGACTTCACCCGCAATCGACTGAATCCAACACGAACTGCCAGCCTAATTTTCATGCGATCTCAATATTTGAACAAATTATGATTTTTTTTAGTATTTGATTAACATTTTCCATTTCTTTTTTGATTTTTTTCGTTATTATTTTACAAATTTTCCATCCAATTTTGTTTCTTTTATTTAATAAAATGGAAATAAATATATAATAAATGCAAATGAATAATTTAAGACAGATTAGAGCAACATTAATTACAAATAATATCATTAAAACATTGAATCTTTCATTCCATGAGTACCTCTTTATGGTTTTTTTTAAACTTGGCACATCAAAATTAACGCCAAACGATGACATTTTATATTTTGTTGATTTTTTGTTGATTCAACAAAAAATCAACAAAAGATAAAATGTCATTTTCCGAAAAGTCCATTTTGTTGATTTCAACAAATTTGTTGATTTTCCGCACCCTGGATGGAACGCATTTGCTTTGCAGTAGTAGTAGCAAAAAATTGACATTCACAGAAGAATATTTACTTAAGTATTTTAATTTATCTTTATAAATTTTGAAGTAAAATCTCATCTTGTAAAAATTTCATTCTATCCTCTGCTGATATGAATAATAATAATAACCACATGAACATGAATAATCATCATTTTTATTTAATTAGATGTTAAAAATGTCTAACCTATAGACATTTTATTTCCAAAATTCTCGGATTGAAATTATAACTAAAATTTTCCCATTCCCAGTAAATCAAGGAAATGGAATTAAATAATAATTTAGGACACTGGGAAAAGCACAAAAAATTTTAAAATATGTAAAATTCGTTGAAAATTTGTTATTTCCATTTTCTTACAAATCCAATACAAAATACACAAAATTTATATATAATTTTATTTCAAAATTCATCATAAATCATAGAGTCTCAGAAAATTGCAAAATACATATATTATATTAAAAATAATACAAAAATTATAACATAGAGGCGTAAAAATTACAGAAAAATTCGGTTGGATTTTGGAGAGAGAATTGAAGATTTCCGGCATAAAAATAATTGATGAAAACATATGCAAAATTATCAATATATATTGACAAGAATAGTATATAATTTGATCGCATCGATCAATCAAAATAGAGTGGAGTAGAGTATTTAAGAGATTGAGAATATGCCGGAATTGAAGGATGGAAGGTGGGGATGGAGAGGTGGAATATCCGCAAAAATAAAATTAACATAAAATACCAGTGAAAAAAAGCACTGGGAAAATAATAGGTATTTGGGGGTGGATGGATGGGAGATGGACATGTTTAACATGGATGTACAAAAAAAAATGATAACAAAATTGGAAATTCATCTCAAAATTGGCCGAATTTGCGCACACACACACATTTCCCTCCTCCATTCACATTCAATAAAGTCAGATCAAGCAAGGCGGAGTGTTGGTGGTCGGAATTGGAGTGGTCGAGGCGGATGTTGGCGTCACAGGCACCGGCAAACGTTGCAGCTTGACAAGGCCCAAGGCGATTGCTTTGTCCACGGGAAGCTGAAAATTATTTTAAATTATTTTTTTGAATATTAAAAATGATTTTTAAGGCTTTTAAGAGAATTTTTTGAAAAATCCTAAGTGAAAAATTTAAATAAAAATGGTATTTTTAGGGCTTAAAAATCAATAATTTTTTAGGGAAAAATTTAAATAAAAATCTAGGGCTAAAAAAGCCAAATAATTTTTGGTTGTATAGAAAAAGAAAATAATTTTATTATTTAAAATTTTTACAGAAAAAAAAGGCTTTTTCAATAGCTTAAAAATCATTAATCAAATAATTTTGTCCTGAAAGAAAAATTCTACTTTTTAAAAGCTATTTTAATTTTTTATTAAATAAATATTTTTTTGATATTAAAAATTTTATTTCAAAATTTTAGATTTTTTTAAAATATTTTTAATAATAAATTGCCCCAAAATACCAACCTGTTTATGCGGAAAGACGGGCACATGGCATTTGATGCAACTTTGTGCCTCATTGGCCACCGAATTTTGCGAGGTCCATTTGCGTTTGCACTGAATTTAAAAATATTATTTAAAATAAATTAAATTCCCAAAAAATTTACCTGTTCACATTGGAATTCGCCATAGCACTTTTTGCGACCCTGATACGGGGTCAACTCTTCGTAGGGACTGTTGAAACGCTGAAAAAATTGGGATTTATTAAAAATTCTTTTTTTATTTCAATTAAGGAATAAAAATGAAAATCTATTTTAGCTAACTTTTTGCAATAATTCCTAAATATTTAATTAAAAGAAAAGCTTCGATATTAAATTTCCAAGGCTTTTTAGTTATTTTAATGGACAAAATTATTTTTGGTTGGGTAAGAAATTATATCTTTTACTACAAAGAATGAGTTTATGGTCTTGTCACAATCCTATGGCCTCAAAATTGTCAATTATTTTTATAGATAAAAATTTATAGGAATAGTAAATTAATTATTAATAATTTTTCTAACGAATTTTCTCTCTTAGTTAAAAAAATATTTTTTCGTTTTAGATATTTTTATTGATTTTTTTCCGTAATCGATAAAATGAAGATGAAAGACTTGCCTGTGGACAATCGCTGATATAATGCCCCGGCTGATAGCAAATATGGCACAAATAACGAGATGGTGGCTGGCGTTTTGGGCTGGTCAACAGTTCGGCGAATTCCGCAATTTCCGATGTGTCGAAGCCATCTTCAGCTGCAAAATTGGACAAAATTAATAATAATTTCTTAAATATTTTCTATATTTTTTTAAGAATTAAAATGATGGAAAATTGTTTAATAAATAAATATAAAAATATTTTTAAAATTATTAAAAAAAATTTTTTATAATTTTTAAAACTTCAAAAATACATTTTTACTAGTTTTATTTTTAATTTAAGGAATTTTTTTGAATAAAATGATCGAAAATTGTGAAAAAAAAATATATTTTTTTAAAATAATTTAAAATTTTTGTGTAATTTTTTTAAAGAAATTCATTCAAAAATGTAAATAAAATATTTAAAAAAAAGGCTAAATTATCTTCAAAAAATAGATTATCGATAAAATATAAAAATTTACTAATTTTTTTTTTAAATTTTTGAAAAAAATTGAAAAAAAAACTGACTAGCCACAATTGTGTCCGGTGCCTGAACAACTGCAATAGGCGTGCTCTGACCGTTTCCATTCCCCGTCCCACCACTGCCAACAACATTTGCGATGCTCGTCTTCCGTTTATTGCTATTCTTGTTTGTGCCGGTCGTCGTTGTGGTGGCCTTCACCAAAATTGGAGTTGGTCCACCCGATGGAATGGCCGCAATTGTAGTGGAATTGGAATGTGCCGATGGTGTGGAGAGGCCATTTTGCGGTGGAACACTGGCGGCCATTCCTTTCAAATTTTAACAATAAATTTAAATTTTCAGTTTAATTTTGTTGGTTCTTTTAGTAAATAATTTCGCTCTCCTCTCATAAATTTTCTAATTTTTGGTTGAATGGAGTTACTGGCCTAATTTTACTAATTGTATTATTTTAATTTCGTGCTCAAATTAATAAATTTTATAATAACCAATTTTCTGTCGGCAATGACTAATGGCAATATTTTTGTAAAAATTTCCTTTTTAATTGAATTTCCAAAAAGTGCCATGTCCTAATAAGTCCTAGAATTTAAAATATTCAAAAATTGAGAAGCGGCTTCTTCCCATTAAAATAATCCAGTTCAGATCAACCATTTGGTCATTTTTGAACCAATTAAAATCCACAAAAAGATACTGGCCATATTTTTGAAATTAAATTCTTCCTGGAAACCTAATTTGAATTTCTAAAAAGTGAACTGTCCTAGAAACTTAAAAAATACTAAATTTTCAGTTCATCCTCCAATTTGGTCGTTTTTAGTGAAATGATGACCCAGTAAATTCAATTAAAATTCTTCCCAAAAATTTAAAAAATATTGGCGTGGTTCATACCTTTGCAAATTCCATTGTTGGCGTTGGTATTAATTGGCATTGTGGCGGCGCCCTCAAAGAATCCTTGGTCGTACATTTTCTGCAGTTGATGGGCAATGTATTGGGCGGTTGCGGAGGCCACCGGACTGGCCAAAGGCGTGCCAATGGCGCCAGGACTTCCATAGCCGGAACTGGCACCGCAATCGAAAATGTCCGAGAAATTCATGGAACCGCCACCGCCGTTGCTGGGACATCGATTCTGTAGGGGATAAATTTATTTTATATTGAAGAGTTTTTTTTTATTGATCCTGGCCAAAAGGAAGCCTATTTTTTATCCGTTATTTTCACCAGATAGTTTTGGCAAAATTAGACACCCGGTTTTTTTACGACCTTGAGATGGTAATAAAAGAATTTGTCTTAAAATGGTCTTGAATAATGTATTGGCGATTGGCCTTTTACCTAGCTGTTTTATTTGTTTTTGTTCTAAATCCAAACACACACTCCCTTAAATTATTCTCCGTTTTTAAGTGAAAAAAAAATGTCCTCTGCTCTTTGACCTTGAGAAAACTTGGGCCATTAATTGGCAAAAAAGCTATGTTTAACAGAAGATTTTATTTTTAGAACGACCTTGAATCATCCATATGGATAAGTTTGGCTTAGTTATGAGCAATTTTCTTCAAAAACCAACCGGCGGTTGTTGGTCGGTTTTATCTAATTTCTAGGTTTTTTACTTTAAAAATTTCTTGGTAAAACTAACCGGTTGTTGGTGGAGTTGGTCATTGCTGAGATCCATGGACAGTGCATTCCCAATGGTCCGGTGGCGCAAAGGTGGATGCTGCTGCTGATTGTGATGATGGCGAAGATTTGGCGAGAACATTGCCGCCGCATACATTTGTTGCTCATTGGTGGTGTTGCTGATCGTGGCGGAACGATGGCGCTGGAATTGTCCCAATGGTGGTGGAGGGGGCGGCGGTGAACCATTTTGCTGATGATGTTGACCAAAATGTTGTTGATAACCGGGTGAAGAGCAGCGACGAAGCAGTTCCGACAGCCCATGGACGATGGCATTGTCCTCATCATGACACGGCGGGGATGGCGATTCCCAACCGAACAGTTGCGATTCACTGCTTCCATTGCTCAAAGAGTCCTTGTTGTTGTGGTTCTCTTTGTTGCCTGATCCTCCTTGCTTGTTGTTGTTCGGTGTTGCGGCGGTCTTGGCAAATTGCTCTTTGACATCCAACGAGAGACGATCGTAGTCAAACATTTTTGGTTGTTTTTGGTTTGCTCTATTTTATTTACAGAACAAGTGAATTGAATTGATTTATTGATTGATGAATAGCACTGGGCGCTTTTGTAGATGAGAAGCTTCAAAAGTCAGTCAAATTGTCTTGAGTATTGAATAATTTACTCTTTTTGTCGTTTTATGATCGCTGAAAATGTGGTTAAAAGATTGTATAATATTTTAAAAGTGAATGCGCGAATAAAATGTATTTGGAATGTGAAAAATATGGACGGAATGAACGACGGTTTTTGTATGGCGCTAAATTAGGAAAGGACAAAGGAAACAAAAATTGGAATGAATAGGAAAACCCTAAAATTAGAGCGTTGTACAAAATGTTAATCAAATTTTTTTCACCATTTCTACACGCGCATTGCAGCTGTCACTTTATATTTGGAAAGTGTGGGTGTTTTTTGTTTGGGTTGGTTTATTTTACTTGTAATTTCCATAAATAAATCAAAGGGTTCAGAAATCATGAAATTGTAAGGATTAAAAAAAATTCATCACATTTAAACCACAATTAAATTGTAAGAATGAAAAATTACTAAAGATTATTTAATTTTAGGGCATGCATTTTTTATTACGAAATGGAATGGCGATGGCGAAGACTTTTTTTCCTCGCTTGTTTTTCTCTCGCTCTCTATTTATTATTGTCTCTAGTTATCGTTCGATTGATATTGGATTTTTTGTCATTTATAAAAATAAAATAATGCCAATTATGCAAATAAAAGTAATTTCTTTTTATTTACCGTCTATTTTATCTTTTATGCAAATTTTGACACTTTATAAAGCGCGGTGAATGAGGAAAATTCACTTTTTTTAATTACCGGTAATGTTTTCACGTGATTCCCATCCCAACAAAATGAGTGACCCTGGATTTCTTAAATTTTGCCTCAAACCAAACTACAATTTCATCATCAAAAATGGGGACAAATAAATTGTAAATTTTCTTCCAATTGTTTAAGAAGGGGATAGGGAATGGGAAAAAAGAATTCGTCATAAATAAGGCCCGGATAGTTATGCATTTAAAAACAGCAAAATATGCGCATAAAATATGCACAAAAAATGAAAAATATGCACAAAAATATGCAAATAAAATTGAATTTTTCTGCCTTTATAGCAATTTTTTTGAATTTTTCAAAACCAATTTTATACATTTTCAGAGAAAAATGCTTAAAATAGCTTTAAATAGGTTTTTTCGCCCAAAAAAATATTTATATGTGACAGGATTCGAACTCTAGACCCCACGTAAGTTTGCATTCGAAAGACTACTCTCTCCGCTATTCAGCCAAAAATTTTCAGCTGCCAAGATTGGCTATTTTTATCAATTGAAAACCAAAAATGCAAATTTTTTTTATCTTTTCAAGATTTTTTTGACAAATTTAATGCAATTTATTAAATCTCAATTCTAAAATTTTCATTTTTATTGCATTTTTGATTGAAAATTTCCCTAAAAATGACAAAATATGCATAATATGCGGAAAAAATGCAAAATATGCAAATATGCATAAAAAGTCGAAAATATGCAAAAATATGCATCTTAAAATACACGTTTTCGGCACCAGACAAAGTTAAAAACTATTTTTTTATTCATATAAACACGTTACAATGCCAGGAAAAAAATATGCATTTGCATAACTATCCGGGCCTTAGTCATAAATTGACACGAGCAGCCTTTGGAAAAAATGGGGAGAATATGGGTTTGGGGACATTATGAAGGAGGAAAATTGAGAGAGGGGAAAAATGCACCCATCAACTTTCCAAAATGTCCCCATCATTTTGCATCCAATTGGATTATAGAAAGATAGGCATTGAATGGAAGTTTTTTGTTGAAGAAAAAATCGGGAACGAACGGAAGAGGATTTGGAAATTAAAGAGGCGTAGAATTGGTTGAGAAGAACAGTTGTGCAGCAGCGGTGAAAAGTGGCAATTTTTAAGAGGGAAAAGGTTGGGGAAAAGTTGGAGGATTTGATGGTGGCCACGATGACGACCACTTTATTTGCTGCTGGACCTCTGCTGTTGGGAATTTTAGGAAGAAGAGGGAAGAGAAAATATTGCTCATCATCACTGCGACAGATGATCAGTAAGGCCCGGATAGTTATGCAAATGCATATTTTTTTCCTGGCATTGTAACGTGTTTATATGAATAAAAAAATAGTTTTTAACTTTGTCTGGTGCCGAAAACGTGTATTTTAAGATGCATATTTTTGCATATTTTCGACTTTTTATGCATATTTGCATATTTTGCATTTTTTCCGCATATTATGCATATTTTGTCATTTTTAGGGAAATTTTCAATCAAAAATGCAATAAAAATGAAAATTTTAGAATTGAGATTTAATAAATTGCATTAAATTTGTCAAAAAAATCTTGAAAAGATAAAAAAAATTTGCATTTTTGGTTTTCAATTGATAAAAATAGCCAATCTTGGCAGCTGAAAATTTTTGGCTGAATAGCGGAGAGAGTAGTCTTTCGAATGCAAACTTACGTGGGGTCTAGAGTTCGAATCCTGTCACATATAAATATTTTTTTGGACGAAAAAACCTATTTAAAGCTATTTTAAGCATTTTTCTCTGAAAATGTAGTAAAATTGGTTTTGAAAAATTCAAAAAAATTGCTATAAAGGCAGAAAAATTCAATTTTATTTGCATATTTTTGTGCATATTTTTCATTTTTTGTGCATATTTTATGCGCATATTTTGCTGTTTTTAAATGCATAACTATCCGGGCCTTAATGATCAGTGAGCGACAATGCGGGTGGACGAGAATTTGATGATGATGAGTGAAATATGAAGAAATTAGGCGAACTTTGAGGCAACTTTTCGGCGGTGGATTGGCCATAGAAAAAGTGGCTGACGTCTCTCCGCTGATTTTTGCCCCCAAATTTTTTTTTTGTTATTTTCTTGTCAAATCAGAGAACACATTGAAAAAGGGAATGAAAGTAAAAATTGGGTAAAAAATGAATCCCATGGGGAAGTAAAATGTGTGGGGAAAATTTCATTTCGCTTTTTTCGTTTATTTGTGTACATTTTATTTTGTTGCCAACCGCCCTAACCCTAAAGCTCTCACATTGTTGAATGAACTTTGCTCATTTGGGGGGGGGCAGCCTTGATGGTGCCTCAATTTTATACGTAAATAAAAGCAGTAAAAAAGCACACTCCAAAGAGCGGCGAAAAAAATTTTGATGAAGAAAGGACGAATTGGGAAATAACAAATTTATGGCCATGAGCCTGCGCTACTCTGTGCCATTTCGAAACAATAATATTTTGGTTTGATAATTGGTAATAATATATTTTTGGTTGGCTAAAAAGTGCTTTTTTCGGTATAGTTTGGTTTAAATTCATCTGTGGCAGCTGGCAGGCAATTTTAATTTGAGATTTATGGCCAAAGAATTTAATTAAAGACTGGTTATTTTCTTTTAGAAATTCTTAATTGCCAGTTGGCCAAATTTGAGGTAAAAATAATAATTAAATGGGCCGGAAGTGACCAGAGATCAGATTTTTGAAGTGTCAAATTTTTGTTGGTTATGGCCATTTCTTAGGAAGGGTATTGAAGGATATTATAGGAATTTATACTGCTGCTGGTCAAAGCATTTTTTATGGCCAAAGACTAAAAATATGGCTAATGGAGATTTCATTATGGCCCACGAATAAAGGCAGAGAACATTTGTAGGAAAAAATCTTAATTAAAGCCAAATAACAAAATGAAATGATTGGCGATTTAATTATTATTGCCAATTGATTACAATTAGCCAAATGAACGTGGAAAATTGAAGGGACAACCGAATAAATTTCTTGATGATTTTAATTAGCAGATTTATTTAAAAATTAAAGGATAAATTGGACGATGATATTGCATTTTTATTTACAAAAAAATGATGAATGCCTCAAAAGAGAAGAAATGAATGAAATTTATGGAGGTGATTGCGCGCGGCCTTTTGCCTACAATAAAAAAAAGTCTAGTTATAATTTATTGAAGTAATGCCTAGGATTTTGATAGCTCAAATTGAATGGCCACAAAAGGTTTTGAATTTTTGGCTAAAAGAAAAGGCTGGAATTGGTGGAAAACAAAGCTCGCGCGCGAACTGCTCCAAATTCATGTGATCAATTTGTGAATTCGGCCTATATTCCCTATTCCCTCCCAAATCCAAAATTCCAATCCCTGCAATTTTCGTAAACAATTCCACAAACTCCAAAATCCTCCAAAAAATTGCCAGCAAAATTTAGGGGGCCGCATTTCGATTTGCAGTGCAGCTGATCGGTGTGCGAGTAGAGGCAAGCAATTAGAGAGGGGGAGGATTTTCTCTATTTTGCAAGTGGGTTTTACCTTTCCCAAGGCCATCCCCTCCCCTCTCACCCTTTCTCTCGAAAATCCCGTAAACTAATTGCAGAGGGAGGGAATTTTGTTGGGGGAGCAGCCAATTTGGCCGTGAATTGAT
Organism: Pratylenchus scribneri; assembly: GCA_030063045.1. Lineage (NCBI taxonomy): Eukaryota > Metazoa > Nematoda > Chromadorea > Rhabditida > Pratylenchidae > Pratylenchus > Pratylenchus scribneri. The sequence goes on from JAQSEB010000003.1 coordinate 949,822, forward strand.
GCGAGCGACCGTTTGCGCGCGAGAGCGCAAAACAAATATACCAATCGAGAAAATGCGCAATAACAAAAAAAGTAAATAATATAGTTGTGGAAAGCTGGAAAGTAACGTTATGAAGGGGTGAAAAAAGAGGATGATTGGGATTGAGGAAGGGCTAAAGGAAAATTAAAAGTTTTAAACCCTTTTTAAAATAGATTGAAACTTAAAGAAAGAAGCGGAATAAATGGTGAAGAATAGGACTCACGAGGAAGAAAGAGGATGAAGATGAATAAAATGGATGAAAATGAAAAGAATAAAGGAAGAAGATGAAGAAGCGGATGAAGATGAAATTAGATAAAAGATGATGATGAATGGAAGGATGAAGGCAAAAGGAGGCTGGCTGGCAGCAAAGCACAGTTGACCCTTTTTACCTTTATTTTGCCACCTTTTATTCTCTTAATAAGTCATTCAACAATTAAAGGGCCAAAAGTTAGAGCCGGTCAACTTTTATTTTCTTCAAGTCAATGAAACAATTCTCAACAATTAAATTAAAGGAAAAAAGGCAATGCGCTTTGGGACAGAAATTGTGGCAACCGGTGGTAAAGGGGATTGGTGCGCGAAGGTTAATAAAGATTAAAGAAAAATAGAGAGCAATGTTCCAAGCTGGAAGGAAATATTTACATATTAGCTTATGGAATTGTTTAGCCACGGAATAATTTTTTCAGGGAAAATGGCAAATTATTGGTAGACTATTTTTCTATTAGGATTTTGATCAGATTGCGCATTGCAAAAAATTAAATTAGGAAAAATGGCCTACTCTGTAACATTTGTAAATAATTGAAAATGACATGTGGGCAAAATTTGCTTTCCCATTTTTTAATAAACATTTTTTCTCCATTTTTCTTTCATTCCATTAAGAATTATTGGCCAAAATGTGCGCGCGCAGCTAAAATGGGAGAAAATGGCGAAAAGATGTGCGCAAAAATGCGGGGAATGGGCGGCAAGGAAATGAAGAAAAATGAAAATGATTTTTTGATTTGTGTAAATTGTCGGATGGGCCCAATTAAAAGTTGGAAGGGAGAAAAATGTGTTGACGTGAGAATTTAAAGGAAGGGGGAAATTTGATTGTAAAAATTTTTTTGGGGAAATCGGAAATTTGAGAGGGAAGACCCGTTTGGAAATGTGGGCTGGGTCCCCCATTAATCGATGGACGGCCAAATGGAGATGAAATTCGTAGGTAAGAGTGGAATTGGCCAATTTTATGGTGCCCTATTTTAAACTCGGAGACACAAAAATCAAACGATCTTAAGAAAAATTGTACCCTAAAATGTCGCAGACTGATGAAATTTACTATTCAATTTTAGGGTGATTTGATAAAGAATTTAAAGTGGAAAAATTGCGAAGTAAAAAATTAAAAGATGAAAGGTCAATTTTATGGGGCGAATCAAGGCTCAATGGTGAAAAATGGGGAAGTTTTTTATTCAATTGAAAAAAGTGAAAAGGGAGTGAAGAATGGAGGGATTGGGGGAAGGTCAATTTGGGTCCAACATTTCTCCATTTTATTACATTCTTTTGATCAATTTTTACGATGATTTATTTATTTAGGCTTCAGGCAATTTTTTACGTGGAATTTTCGAGGTCATTTTGCCTTGTAAATATGCTCCATATTTTTATGGGTGCATTTACGACCTAGGGCTTTAACTTTTGATTGAAAATGAAAGATGGCCAATTTTGACAAGTTCATTTCGAACTCATATTCCATTTTTGGTTGGGATTTGGGACAATTGGAAGTGCCTAATTGGGAATTCAGCAGATTCGAGCGAATGGATTTAAATTTAGGATAAAATTTTGGTCCAAGGCTATTAAAAATTTAGTAAGAGGTGAGGTAGGATTTAAGCCAGAATTCTACGAATTAGGCCATCCAAAAATTATGGTTAGATGTCAATGTTTTGTGAATAAAAAACTGGAAATATATTCATTGGATAATTGCCAAAATGTAATTTTTCAAATCAATTTTATATATGCTAGCACTCTGGGGTGATTGGATATGATAAGGTCAATCGGAAAAGGAAAAAAATTATTTTAAAAAATGCAAATCCATTCTCCAGTGAAAGCCACGATCAGAAAAAAGGAAGAATTTATTCAATGTTTTTTTTATATAAAGAATAAAATTTTTTAAAATTTTTAAGTGGAAATTTATGTAAATCTTTTATCAGGCTCCACATGATCGGCCCCCCCCCATTTATTAAGCTTGGATAAGTTTAAATACATATTAGTCGAAAAAAAGAAAAAATTAGGGTTAATTTTCGGTTATTTGGCCAAATTTGGCAACTAATTTTTAGAAATTGTGGCTGACAATATTTTTGCAAGCACTAAAAAATCCAAGAGAAATTGTTTACGTTTAAACCGCAACATTATTTTGTTTTTCGTTTTTTCCCTTCGAAAAAATGTAAAATTGTTGTTTTCCTTCCCGCCCATCCGTATTTCCAATTACCCTCCCCTCATGGGCTCTTTTCTTGGGGGAGAACTTTGGCCCCTTGGCCCATCCTCCCTCTATTTTTGCTGGGATGTTGTTTTTCTGTTTTTTCATTCCTCAAAATGAAGAAGCAAAATATTTTGGTCGATGGGCTCTTCTTTTATAAAATTGGCGAAGAATAAAAGGAGATTTATAAAAGTGATTTTAGCAAGGAATATATTTGAGGATCATGGATTGGATATATCAAATCCAGCAAAGACAAAAATTTATCCTTGATTTAAATTATATTGGTATTGACCTAAATCGGGGGATTTAAAGCTTTTAAAATGCCATGGATTTTATAGAAATAAAACGATATGTTTTTGACATTTTTGCCATCTCACTTTTTATGGCCATACTCCATATAACCTAGACCATAAGGATATTAGAACTTTTAGAGGCTTAAAAGTTAGGTTTAATACATGGCTTTTGGCATTAGAGGGATTGAATTTAAAATCGAATCTAATTTGGTCAACTTGTATGGTCATAAAAATGTAAATTTTTGGTTCGAAAATTTAAGTATGAAATTTTTATTAGAGGTTATTTGGGCAAAATAAGAGCATATTGGATAATAAATTTTATTAAGATAAAATTTAGGATTTGGACTTTGGAGTTAAATAGGCAAAGAAGGGAATTTTTTGGTCTAATATAATTTTGTGAATTGAAACATCCAAGAAATGTAAAATGGCCAAAAAATTCCTCTCTTTCTCTCCCAATATGGCCAAATTGGCCAATAAAATGGGTGCGTGATTTGTTTGGGATTGGGCGAGGATTAGGGAAATTACAAACAGGGAAGGGTGAATGTGATGCGCTGCAAATATTTGGGAAAATGTTGCTGTGATTGGGGGAGGGAAAGGAAATATGCCACCTCTACATTTTTGCAAAATCTCTGAATCGGGAATGGAAATGGACCCTCAATCATGAGAATGGGAATGGATGGGAATTGGGAATTCGCGAGAATGATGGTTGATATATGGGCATGGGGCAATTGACAATTTATGGAAAATTTAGTTCAAAAAATAGAAAGGGAAATTTCTTGGTAAAATAAATTTTCAAAAATTGTTAAATTTAATGTTAGATAATCCAATTAGTCTGGATTTGGCCTTAAAGTTGTGACCAAAAAGTAGCAAAATATGTCGCAGTTGTATTGCAAGTTACAAAGGCACAAAATTGGAAGGCTAAAATTCGGGTCGAGAAATAAATAACATGGTTGATCCATTGCACTGAGGCTTCGGATTTCGGAACATTGAAGGAAAAGAGGAAGTGGAGAAAGGTAGATGAGAATTGCCCTTCTCTGGCAACATGCGCCAATTTCAATAGCATTTTGCCAAGGCATGACCAAACGCGCAAGGCAGCATTTTTATTTTTTTAAATATGAAAGAAAATAAATGAAAAAACGAAAAAATAAAAATATTTATAATTTATAGATCTCCAAAAATTTAAAATTATTTTTCGATAAACAAAGTGATAAATAAGGAAATACGCCGGAGGGCATATTTTTTGGAAGGCCAAAAATCACATGGACCGGTCCATTGAAAGGGAATAAATAAATGGAGTCCTGCTTTTTTGGAGGAATTGAGAAGAAAGGCAATTTGTCACTTTGCCAAGCAAAAGGAGGGAATAAATTCCAGGGTTGGAATTGGAACAATTGGAATAAAGTGGAGAGGGGAGGACGGCTGGCAGCAACTAAAAGGAGGCTGGTAGCAAAATAAATGAAGGGGGAGGAAAATTAAGTGAAGGGAAATTGAAAGCAGGGAAAAGAAGGAGGAAAGGAGCTTTCGGTGGATGTTTTGCCACATTTTGCCCCGGAGGGCAAATATTTTGCAGTGGAAAAGAAATGGCCGAATTGGTCACACGAAAAGAGGGAATAATAAACATGGCAAGGCGGCAAAGTGCCAATGATAAGGGTCAAAACAACATTCTGCTGGCTTTGGCCGGCCATTTTCCCCTCAAATAAGGCGAAGGGAAGGAGTGGCAAGAGGCATTCCTTTTTGGCGCATTCTATGGCAATTTTCCAAGTGTCGGTTGCGCATTGACCTCTTTCAGGCAAAAATTTGTTGAAATTGCGAAATTATTGGGCATTTGGGGGCAAATGGCCACCTCCGAAAAAAAAAACAAAAATATTTTCGAGAATAAAATGTGAGTGTTTTTGCAGATGGAAGCGAGGGAGACTCCCTCCTTTTTACTATTATTTGATTTTGGGCTCAAAAAAAGAAATTTTTCATGTGAAAAACAAGTTCTCCCCAAAATTGGCTCCACATTTTGCTGTGTGATTTTTTTTATTTCGGAAAAATATTTTTTTGCCTCTTCCTTTTGGAAAAATATTATTTTGAGATAAAATTAATTACCCATTAAAACTTTAGAATCTAAAAAAGGAATATTAAAATGGCCAATAAGTTTAAGCTTTTTAGACTATTTTATAAAAGAATTTTTCGTAAAAATATGTCGAATTTGCCTTTCTCTTTTGGGCCAAAATGTAGGCAAAATTGATAAGGAAAATAAGGTTAAAAACCTTTGATTTTAGGTCTTTAAACACTATATATGTTTTATCAAAGCACAATGAATTATTAAAAAACTTTTACTTCTAGAATATAAATATAATGATTTTTTATTGAATAGAAAATATTTAGGAAGAAAATGATAACATTGATGTAAAATTATTTTAGCTTTTTGACCGCTCCATTAATAAGCATTTTGACACAATTTTTGGAAAGCTTTTCATGCTAATAAATGCTAATATAATAAACTGGAAGAGGCGAAATGAAGTGGTTAAAGGGCGAGAAAAGGCGGACATTGGCAATGAACAAAAAATATGAATGGATGATTTAATTCAGTCAAGGATATGCGCTCATTAATGAGAGTGGAAATAATTATGGCAGTGGGAATTGGTGGTGAGAATGAGAATGGAGTTTTTGACATTGAAATAGATTTGAAAATAATGCCGGAAATGCCCACAGAATTGTATCAAATTGTTTGATAAAATTTGTATTCAAATTTTTGAGAATTTGCCAAAATATAAAAATATTTTATAACTTTGGATTAATCTTTTTCTCTATCTCATTTTGATATTAAAATGATTGATTCAATCAGTATTTAAAAGATGTTTATGACCAAAAAACGAAAACTGCCTAATTTTGGCTTGCTTATTTTCCGCTTTTTTGGTCACAATTTTGAACCACCAAATCTATAAACAACTCTGCTTAATTTAAGTTATTCAATAAAAAATTAGATTTACTGAGCAAAATTCTGTGCACAATTTTGCTCCAAAATTGAAAACAAAAATTTTTGTATTTTTAGCCAAAAGGCGAAAAGTCAAAAGAATAATAAAAAGGCGGAACGCGGAATACAAAGTGGACCATATAATAAAATAAAATATTGTGGCAAATCACGGAACAATTTTATGGCCTTTCTCTCGAGGTAGAGATGGATTAAAAATGTGAATTCAATTTTTTTTTTGTGCTATAAATTTTATTGTTGGATTTTTGATTATACAGAGATTTGTAAAACGAAAAAAGTGAAAAAATTTTAGGCCAATAAATCAGAGAAAGAACATTTTTGCGTGATTTTATAATTTATGCAAATTTTTGTAACAGAAAAATTAAAAATGGTAACAATTTCTTTCGCAATGAAAATTGGGGGAAAGTTTATTTACAATGAAAAAGTGCAGAAAAAAGTCGAAGATCAATTGAGGCCTAAATGCGGAATATTTTATGGCCTATCCCCAAAGGAATAAAAATAAAAATGATATAATTTTCCCCTTCTAAAAAATTCGACAAAATAATGGCCAAAAAATGTTGGTTTTGGAATGCGAAAAATAAATTTAATATTTAATTAAAAAATGAATGCAAGAAATTGTTAAAAAAAATAAAAAACATAGAATGAAACTAGGTATTATATATAGGAGGAAAAAAGTGAGACCTCAAAATCAAAAATACATATAAATTTTTCGACATAATTTGGTGCCTAAGTTCCAAAAATAAATGACTCTAGAAAATTGGTTGCCATTAGCGAGAGTAGAATATTCCATTTTTGTGGCTAATTTTAGAAGGGATTATTCGAATTTTTTTATGAGAGGATTAATGAACGAATGAATTTTTGTTAAGGCCACAAAAATGGGAATTGAGATTATGAAGATTTTATAGATATGAAGTGAATTTGGCATTAAAATACATTTTTTGGGAAAAGAAAATGTGGAATTTGCCAAAACAATTTTACATTAGGCAATTCTAAAGGCAAACAAATTTAAATACTAATTGGACAGAAAAAAATGAACAAAAATTGCAGAAATTTATTCCAAAAAAAAATACGAATATGTGATAAAATTTAATTTAAAAAAGGCTCGGTTAAAAATGGATAAAATTGTATAAAATTAAAAATTTAATTTTAGAGAGAATTTTTTAAAAATTAAATTAAATAAAAATTCCAAAGAAGAAAAGTTTGATTAAAAATTGAATAAAAATTGCTAAAAGGTAAACAAAAAAAATTTTTGGAATTTTTGGCAAAAAAAATTTAATAATTCATTTTAAAAAATTTCCAAAGAAGAGAAGCCTTTATTAAAATTTGAAATGCCATGAGTATAGAGAATGGAAATTTGCCCAATTTTTAAGGACTATTTATAAATCCCATTTTTGGTCTCGAAAAGTTCATTCAAAAATCAATTTTTGCTACGACGAAATTTTATCAAATAAAGTTGGCCAAAAATTCATTTAAAATGGGCTTAATGTGTGCTCAACTGTTTCAATGACGGTGAATGGCACTTTTTTTCGATGATACCTAATTTATGAATGTACTTTGGCCTAGTCGAAAAAAGTTTAGGCGAGAATGTGACGATAGACCGCATTTTAAAATTGTCAAATGGGGCGAAAGAACATTTGAGGCCACATTTATTGGCCCATCCTCCTCTTCCTCTTCTTCATCGTCCGTTTGTTCAGGCCGAAGACCGAAAATTGATTATCCGATTTCACATCGGGCGGCCAATAGAAATAGATAGGAGAGGAAGGGATGGGTCCTCTGCTGACAGTCGAGAATCGAGAGCATAGGCCGGTTGGCCAGGTTTGGGCGATGATGAATGCCAACGGCAAAAAATGCCAAAATAGGTGTTTACGGGTCAAGAAAAGAAGAAAATCGCCCAACATTTTGGTGGTTCATGTATCAATTCGAGGCTAAAATGGATCCGCTATGCCAATGGCAGACACACTTTTTGGCCCTTTCCCTTCTTCCGCTTTTAGTTCAATTTTCGGATTACAGCTGTGAATTTTTCATTTGCATGGCTGAATCTGGCCAACGACAAAAAGCGCCAAAATAGCTGTTTAAAGGTTATAGGAGGAAAGTGGCCTAAAAGAGAATAGCCAACTTGAGAATATGGCCCTAAGTAAGTTAGGCTCAAATTTTTGACTGCCTCATTGGCCGCCATAAATGGTCAAATTTGATGACCCTAGCTCAAATCCGTGTTTCGTGCCAATGTCACACTTTTTGGCACTTCCTTTGTTTCTATCTTTGGCTCATTTAAAGAGATTTTCTGTCAAATCGCCTCATTTTCCCGCCCCACCTTTGTGCCCAGGGTCGGTCATCATTTTGAAAGCGCGCTGGGAACGGACAAAGGGAAAGGGTGGTTCGTCCAGCGGCTGGTTGAGAAAGAAGGAAATGGGAGAAAGGACGCCCATTTGCCTGCTGCCAGCCGCCACTTTATCTCCCCCAAAACCCAAAGCAGCAATCCGTTGCTTTCCCTTCCATTCCCCCATTCGATGGCCTCGCTCTCCCCTCGAAGTGAAGGCCAAAGCCAAAAACATTTGTGGCCTTCACGTAAACAAATAACACATAAAAACAGGGGGCAAGAAAAAGTGGGAATGGAATGGGCACACAAAAACAATCTTTTGCTGCTTAAAAAAGCTATATATGAGCTACCCTATTGGCCCCCAAAAAGGTGGTTTTAAGGAGCCAAAGAGCAAATGGCAATGGGCGCCAAATGGAATGGATATGGGAGGGAATGGCGTGTGTGAAAAACATTTTTTAGAGAAGGCAAGATTAGGGGAGGAAGACCCCCGAAGGGTCGAATGGGTGGAAAAAAAACAAAATAACAAATCATCATCAAAGTTCGGGAAAAAATTGTGTGTAAAAATGGCAACAAATAGAAGAAATAGGCCAAAATTAGTGGACAGTTTTTTAACCAAATATTAAGCTTTAAAATAAGCTAATTTGGCATCATTTTAACTCACTGATTATGATGAGTTAATTGAAAAAAAAGTAGTGGAATTGATGGGAATTTGGCAAAATAAATGATCAAAAAAGCTGCAGATTAGTCAAAATAAAGAATTCTCAATTTTTTTGAAATAACTTTCTGACCAATTATGTTTTGATTTTGACCAATCATTTTTATATGAAAATCCTTTGTGGAAAGAGTGTAACAAAGTGGTATAAAAATATTAGCCAAATGGGTAATCAGCTCTTACCCTAATTAAAGTTTTATATGCGCAATTTTTTCTAATTAAATCAATCAAAAAATTCAAGAAAAATTAGAGATGAAATCATCAAAATGTATGGAGAAGAAATCAAACAAAATTTTTGGACTTGGGACTCCCTAAAGAAACTCGTTGCCGAGTTCCTCTGATGTGAGAAATAAAATTGGAAATAAACAGAACACCAAAAAATTTTAAGAGGCCAAAAATGAGATAACAATCATTTTGGAATGGGGAAAATATTGGAAAGGGAATAGAGGAGAACTTTCTGATTTATTGGACGCATTCATTATCTTTTGAGAAGGCAAATATTGAAGAGAATTCGGTGAAAAATTAAAGCAACAAATTTATTGTTGTGATAAAATAAAAGGAAGTGCGCGAAAGTGAAAAGTTGTTTCAATTAAAATTCTTTTTAAATGTTCAAAGATCCGGCCAAATAATTTGGTTAAAAATATTTTTTGTATCCATTAGTTTGACTATATTTCGATTTTTTAGAGTGAGAATGGGTTTAGGTTGGATTTATGGCTGGTAGGACTGCAGTAGGAAGGAAATTAGCCTAAAATAACAAAATATGTGCTTTGATGAGAGAATTAGGAATGAGTCAGCCATGGCCGTGGCCAAGCCAAAACAATTGAAATAAAATTGGCTTGAAATCAAAAATAATAAATTTAGTAACTTTTAATGAATTTATATGGGGCGGTGATGAAATTTGAGCAAAAAATATGAAAAATAGGTCTTGAAAAAAAGAGAAATTACAAATTAACCTTCTTTTGTGGCCAAGTTGCGCGTCCTAAATATTATAAAAATTGCCAAGAAAATGTGGCGAGGTTGGTTAAAACTTGAAATATTAATGAAATTTGAATGCTTTTTAATATTTTCCCATCATTTTTATCAATAAGTAAAAAATTTTTTCCCTGGAGTCTGTGGCCCAAAACATTATTCGAGACAAAATGATTTGGCCATAAAGATAAATGGGTTTTGCTTGGATAAGAACTAAGAAGCATAAACAAAAAAAAGCGAACAAACAAAAGTCAAAAAATGTATGTTTTTGTCAGTGGCAAAGAGGAATGAATGAGTCAGCCGTGGCCCAGCCAAACAGAACCATTGAATATATTACATATTCCCCTCTTTAATATATTTTTATGCATTGTGCGCGACCCTCCTCTCCAATGTCAGCAGTCTGGAAGCTGCTACCTTTCCTCTTTTGAATAGCAGAAACATTAGATTTGGATATTTGCATATTTTACAACAAAAAGCTCACTCACAGATGAAGCAAATGAGGGAAGTGAAGGTCAAATAAAGAGAATAATGAATAAAAGAATAATAAAAAGTGGGCATAAAAGAAGGATTCCGTCTCCCTCCATCAATGGCAAAATTTGAACCGTAAACCGTAAACCTACATGTTTCCTCTTTAAGAGTTTAATCGCCAACCGCTCTAGTGTAGGTTGTTTTGGACATCTAGTTCTGCGCAAATTTGACCAAATCCCGCTGCTATTTTTGACCCCTTTTGTCATTGCTAGCATTGATCGGGCTCTTTTAATGCCGCGCCCAATTTCGGCGCAGGTCAAATAAATGAATAAAATAAAAAGTGGGCATAAATATAAAGGAAGGATGGATATCTCTTCTCAATCATTGTCAAAACATTTCCTCCCTCGATATTGTCGACCTTTTGTTCTTTGTTGTCAGTCTGGAAGCTGCTCAAATAGCACAAACATTGGTATTTTAGATATTTACATATTTTACAACAAAAAGCTCACTCATAATGGAGTAAAGAAGTAGCTTACAGACAAATAATAAAAAAAATTATTAAAAATTGGCTTTATTGGCTGCTACGTAAATTTTACTTTTGGCCAATTCTCAAGAATAGATAAAGAAATCACAAAAGTGGGTTTAAAAAAAAGGATACTTACTGCCTTTCTCAATCAATGGCAAACCCAAAATTCAACTATTCCCTGCCTAGTCTATTTTTGACCATTTTGTCTTTGATGACATTGTCTAGTCGCTTGCTCCTTGTTTAAAATGCCGCGCGCAACTTCCGCTAGGACCAAAAGGTTAACATATAATGAAAAAAGGGTATAAAAGAAGTTAGTGGCAAATTAACTCTTGCTTTTGTTTTCAAAACATTTCCTCCTCCTCCTCCTCTATTTTCGACCTTTTGTTGTTGACATTGATCCCCACAAATCCCTTTGTGCCCTTTGTAATGGCCACAAAAAGAAGCAAAACGAATCAGAAAGACAAAGGGCCACAAAGTTGAGGGGATCGAATCATCAAAGAGGAAAGATTCACAAAGAAGCCTCTTTTAACAATAAACTAAAGGTGAAAGGGCATTTAAAAAGGGGAAACATGAGGGATTAAACAATGGAAAAATGATAGGTACGATAAACAAAAATAAAAATAAAGATGGCTTCATCAAAATTCAAAAGTCAAAACATGGCGATTGAATATCTGAGTCATTATTTTGGGTTTTGGCCATAACATAATAAAGAACAATAAATTAAATAAGGCGACTTGCCATTTGATAGCCCTAAATGTCTACTAAAAAATGCTTTTCTAATTTTTGATGCTAAACAATATATAAATTAAGCGCTTTTTTCTCAAAAAATTGTTTTTGCAATAACAAAAAAATAGTAATTTTTTGTAAAAATTACAACGAAAAATTTTGGAGAAACAAAAATGGAAACATCCAATTTCGCAGTAGCGGCAATTTGGGCGAATCTCCATTTTCAGTTTTGGTCCCTTTTTTTGTCTTGGACCACTAAATTGGGACCAGAGGAGGCCGTTAGAAGAAAGGGCCCATGGCGGGCTGACCGATGAGTTTTGGTCTTTTTTCTTCTTTTTTTTTCCGTTTTTGTGCCCAAAAAACTTTCTATGGCCTCTTCTCCCTTTCTCATAATAAATTTTCCACAGCAGCTGTCAAAGAGAAAAAAGGGTAAATTGATAAAAAAAATAAAAAGGACGATAAGAAAAAATCTTTTTGGTGGACCGATTTTATGGAAATGGATTCTAGCGGAGAAAAAAACATTTTTGGATGTTTATTATGGAATGGAGAAGAGGCCTTGAATTTGCCGCTGATAATAATGACAAAATTTGAGGGGGAAAATTGGAAAGGGGGAATGAATAATTTTAGGGAGAAAATTGCATTTTTTATTTGTTCAGTTGAATTGTGGTGCGGACGAAAATGTGATGACAAATTTTGGAAAAATATTTTTTTTTGCATTTTTGATTTTCGAGTCTCGAATTAATTAATTGGCCCACTCTTTTCCCATAATTTTAAATAATTGCGAAAATACGGAAAGGGAAGCGCCGCAGGCAATAATAATAGGTAGGAAAAAACGCAGCAGGCATTTTTCAATTCCTACTTCCTATATGTCATCAAAATTGTTATTACATTCATTCCATTTTGCGATTCTTCTTTTATTAAAGGTAAAATTATTTAAAAAGGGCAGGAGAATTCCGCAGTTTTGGCCAAATTTATTTATCGGACTATTCCCTTTCCGAATATAATAAAATAAAATGGAGGAAGGAAAAGCGCCGAAGGCATTTTTCAAAAGTTTTGTCGTAAAAATATGAAATTATTTTAATTTTGCTTTCATTTCTATTTTTACTGATAAAATTATAAATTATTTAAGAAATGGAAAATAGGTAAATTCCCCAATTTTTTGGCCAAATTTATTTATTGGACCTTGGACTGATGTTCCCTTTACCCAATATGCCACTGGGCAGCAGAGGGGAGGGATATGCCTTGGGAAAATGGATGAGCCAAACAGCCGCGCACACAGGTGAATTCTGAATTCGATGGGGCAGATTGTGGGGGAGAACAAAGAAAAAATTGGAGGGAATTGAAGGATTGGAATTGGGAGGCGAAGGGTTTGATTATTGCCTTTATAGTTTGTAGAGGGAAAAATGGCCATCATCAATTTTTTAGGGGGCCAAAAAGTGGCGCAAATATATTGCGCAATTTTCCATCAAATCTTCGGAGATTGGAAAAGTGGCCAATAGAAAAAGCACAAAAAAAAAAGTGAAATGAGTGTTAAAAAATATGTAAAAATTATGTAAAAATGGTCATTTAAAACAAAGAGAAGTGACAAATTTTGTGCAATTATTTTTTTAAAATCCTTGAGGGGAGAGGAAAAGGTGGCTAATGGAAAAGTTAAAAATACATCAAATTAGCGCTAAAAATTATGTTAAAAAGTGGCCAAAAAGTAGAAAAGTGAAGAAAAATGCCTCCAAATTTTTGCGTTATTCAAATTTTTTTATTGGCCAATGATTTATGATTGGATTTGGGACAAAATTGTGTTAGATTTTTTTGTTAAATAAACCGAAAAAATTCTTATTAAACACCGAATGAGCGATATTTGGTTTAAAAAAATTCTGTTAGGATTAAGCAAAAAAATGGAATTATTGGCCAATGTGTCAAAAAAGAATTTACGGTTTTAAAAAACCGTTTTTTTGCAATTTTAATGAGGATGAGAAATGAGGATTATATTGAACAAATGGAATTGTTAGGCAATGTTGGTAACAAAAAAGATTAAAAAAATATAAAAAAAAGGAATGAGGCGTGAACAAAAAAATACAAAACAACAAAAATTAGGGAGATGGGGGCACAATTGCGCGGCCCAATTTTTTTTAAGGGCATTTTCAATTGGGAATGGCCTTGAAAAAAAAACCCGTCCACCCATCAATTCAATCCTCCTTTCTTCCCCCTTTATTTTCCCTTTTTGCAATGTATTTTTTCATTCACTTTTTGGGGGTTCGCTCGAAGGGAGGCCGAATGCTGACTGATGAGGAGGTGGTTGTTTGCGCCAAAATGAGATGGCCAAAATTGAGCGAGGTGGGAGAATGGAATTGGCCGCCGGCAACAGCTCAGAATTGAGGAGCCCAAAAACGGCCGAATGTTCTTCCATTGAAAGGGTAAACAACATCTCAAAAGCCAAATGAGAAAGAAAACCCTCCAAAAAAGGTGATGATGAATTTTGCTGATATGAATTATAAATACCTATATAATTGGGAATAATGAAAAATGGAAATTAAAAACTTCCCAAAAAAAGGATGTTAAGTTTATTCCGTGCACATGGAAATGAATATATGCAAATTCTCACATACATTTTGGCTCTCTGATATTTATTGAAAAAAATTGTTGCACTCAACAATTTAGTTCATAAAATTTGGCTATATTTGATAATTTTTTCCCTTATTTGGAATAAATCTTCCCAAAAAAATGTAAATTTTTATGCCATCACATTTGGACAACAAAATTTATTACAAAGGAATTTGGTGCCAGTCTTTACAGCCACTCATTGGGTGCGCTAATGGCCACTGCTGGGCACTAAATGAGGAGAGGGAGGTGGAAGGCCCAAAAGTGGGGGAAAATGAGAGGCTCCGGCATTGGCCTTTAGACTTGATCGGGGTTGCGCCATATTTTGGTCTCATCTGCCTTATTAGAAAGGTGCCAATGTTTGAAATATATTTGAATAAGTCAATGGCAAATAAATCCAATTTTGGATCAAACTTTAATTTTAAACTTAAATATGAATCCCATTTGTTTAAATTTGAGAAAATTCTCCCAACAAATGTAAACTTTTATGTAATCGCATATTCATTATGAGGATGAAAATTAGGTGCCAGTCTTTATAACCGCGCTAATGGTCATTGGACACTAAATGAAGGTGGAAAAGTAGGAGAAAGTGAGAGGCACGGCATTGGCCTTTGGACTTGGTCGGGGTTGCGCCACTTTTTAACCTCTGGCTTAAAAAGGTGGCAATGTTTTGCACCGGCCAACATGCAACATAAAATACATCGAGGACGGAATGGCTAGGACAGACTTTTAGTAGTGTCTGAGGGAAAGGGGAGGGGAATGTCCGGCTGGCGCATTTCCCTTGGCCATTCTTTGGCCATAAAAATATTTATATAGTATGGGACGCATAAGGGCTGAATAAGGGGGAAAATGGACTCGCAGAAAAGAAGGGAAGTGTATGAAATTGTAGTGAGGGGAAGGGAATTGACCAGCCGAAAGCTATAAAATGGACTGTCGAGAGCAGAGGGGAAAAAGGTAGGGGATGGAGAGGACGAATATGGAAGACAAAAGCAAAAATGGGGGAAGGTGGACGGCGGCTAATTTGTACGACTATGCTTGTCCAGCCGACTTCTATTGGGCATCTCTCTTAATTTAATGGCTAAATATGGAAATGGCATCTTCTCCAGCGGTTTTAAGGAAAGCTCCCCCTGTCTTTGGAAATAGTGGATGAAGGATAGGAGGTGAACGTGGGATTGAAAGGATTTAAACGGGAATTTAATATCGGAATTGGAAGAGAACATCCAGTAAGGATTAAGGAGTATATTTCAGATTTGTGCCATTCTTTTGGCCATAAATCTGCAAGGAAACAACGAATTCGAAAAGAAAATATGCCATTTGAAAGTCATTGGTGTCCTATAAAAAGTGGCTTACATTAAAAAGATTTAATAAAATTAAGCTTTAAAAAATTAATTGTCTCTTTGAGTTGACTCAAATTTATTGAGTGAAAAGAATCTTTCAAAAAATATTTTATAATTTTCAAAAATTATAGCCTCTTTTAGAGGACATTTATATCTTAATAATGGCATATCCTTTTTCATTAATTGTTTGTTTCCATGTTGAGAGAATGGCCTCGGGTATAAATTAATGAATCGTCCACTAATAAGGCCCAATTCCACTTGATAAGCTAATTCATAAAGCAAATCCAATTTTAAAAATACTTATAATAAGGAAAAGCCAAGAATGGTGAAGAATGTTGTTATGAAATATATAGGCAAAAGGCACCGGAGACCGAACAGAAATTAGACTTTTGGAATAATGTAAAATAGGGAGGGGAATGGTCACATTGCGGGGAAGGTGGTGGAAGGCATTTTGCGATATTGAGGGTGAAAATTGGGGCAAGTCCCATTTGGTGCCGGTTGGCGCAACCACAAGTTCCGACTCCCGACTGACTCTGGCTATCGGCGCGCGCCACCAAACAAAAAATGGGCATTCTTGCTCCTATTGGACCAGCAAAATGGACAATTTTTGCTCTTGGGGAATTTGTATTTATAAATAATGCTGGGCAAATGTTTGGCGCAGGCCACAGAGGCAGATTTACTATTGGGATTTGTGTAAAAATGGACACGACATATTTTCGGGCAGATGAATGCATCCTCATTCCTTTTTTGCGACTTATTATTTTTTTTTCGGAAATCATCTTTTTACTAATTTTTAATGGTCTATAAATGGAATTTTTGATTCATCACTAAAAGAGAATATATTTAAAAGTCAATTTTTGTGCTAATAAGTTTATTTTGTGATGTCATTCACTTTAAAAAAAAATTAAAATCTGGCTTTTATCAAATGTACTATTATCTATTAAATTATTGTCGATTGAGTATCCGGTTCATTCTTATGAAGCTCAACAAGGAAGTTATCAATTATAGGAAAGTTATATATATATATAATTCAAAAGTCCTAAGTCCTATGAAAATGGCTATAAATGAAGATAATTTGTAATTAAGCAGCTTTTTCTTCAAAAAATTCGAGTTTATTCTATATCAAAGCATGTAGCTTTTTTATTGGAATTTATAAAATTAAAATAGGCAATGTTATTGTGGAAACTTTTGGCTTTCAATTTATTTAATATATCGTATTTCCAAACTGACTATTGCCTCACAATGAGATATGAATAAAAGAATGCCTAAAGGCACTTAATTAAATGACGTTAATTACAATAGCTTTTCCCTTTTTGAATATAATTAAAAAAATTATTTTATTAAGATTAAATATTTCGTTAAAATTATATTGCAAAAAATTATGCCAAAAAATATTTTAGGATTTATAGGCAATTACATAAATGTTTGTTAGCAAAAAATATCATTAATTTGCACGATTGAAAATTGTAAAATATTTAACATAAAAAAATTAATTTTACAAATATTAACGAGCCCCTATTTACCAGTAAATTTACAAAAGCAAATAAAAATGATTTTGTTTTTGTTGTAAACAAAACGAAAATAGATTGGATTGTTGCCATCATTTGTCCGATTTTTTTGTGTTGTAAAAAAATTGCTTTTCATTCTCGGACGACTCTTTGACGACTCTTTGACTGCTTGAATTGGCTTTTTCCTTATTTCTTATCAGTAAATCATCGCAGAAAACAATTTGAGGAGAGCGCAACAAAATGGGTGGAAAATAGGGACTCGGGAAGAAAAGAGGCCGAATTGGGAGAAAAACGGCCATTAGAGGGCCATTAAAAAGGACATTTGCCTCCAAATGGACTGCTCTTGCTGGATTGGCCATTTCCCTTTCCTATTTTGTCCGCCTTAACATTTTATAAAATGTTGGGGCCCAAAAATGTTGCGATAAGCAAGCAGCCATTATTATAGGAGGAAGTGGAGAAAATGGCCTAATGGAAAGGGGAGAAAGAATAATTAAAAACAATTGAAGGAAAAATATATTATGTGATGGAAATATATTTATATTTATTTGTAAATTTGTTACAGCCGATATTGAATTTTGTAGCCAATCCAATTTCTGATTTCAATGGAGCTTTTTCATCGCTGCCATTTCATCGCCATCACCCATCACTAAACTTTAATGGGGAATGTAGTGGGTTAAAAAAGCTTATTGGAGTAATATTTGATTGATAGGTTGACGGGGCGATTAAGCAAAAAGTGTGGGTACTGTAGCATGAATATTAGGAGCCCCTAGTAGACATTATTGCCATTGACAATACCGAATTCAGGATCAGTTGTAAATTCAATCTCGGATACTATACAATTATTAATCACATTTAAATTAATTCATTAATAATCAACAAATATTTATTTTTTAGATACATTTTTCCAATGGCAACTTTTAAATTTGTATTTTTCAATTTAGGCTTAAGTGGAAATATTTTGACATTGTTATTTTTCTTTTGCACCTTTTTCACATTTTGATTATTAATTTTCCCGGACTTTGGACTTCGGATTGAAAATTTTAAACCCAATTTCATTAAATTCATCATCATAATTTTCATTTAAAATTTAATTTTAATTTTGATGAAATCATCATCAAAATTTCTTGATGGAAAATTGGATGATGTGATTATTTCTGAATTCTGATTGCTGGGCTAGCTGAATCATTTTTAAAGTGAATAAAATTTTCATTTGATGAATATATTTTTCACTTTTTCTTTTTAACCATCGCTATTTTTATATTTTATTCATTTTTTATGAATCGTTATAAATATTATTAAATTAGTCCAATTAAATTTTTATGTCATTTTAATAAAAAATATTTAAGATTTAATTTCAACGCAAATTTACAACCTATTACCAACTTCCAATTATTTCCAACCAACGATCTACAATGTGCCATTTCCTTTTTCGCCTTTTTCTGGTGGCCAACATCGTGCCAATTTTTCTGGAAGGTGGGGAAATGGAAAAAAGATGGATATTCCTTTCATATTCTATTTGCCATAGGTGCCGTGAGCCAATGCTACAATGGATATGAGGAATACGAAGTGAAGAATTGCATGTCCGAGTCCGACAATAATGATGGCTGTTATTCCGTGGAATGCCTCAACAATGGCGCAAGCGGTATTTTTGAGACATATTAAATTAATTTTGACCAAGTCTCGAGAAAATAATTTATTTGGATTATCTTTTTTGAAAATTTTGGTTTTTAATTTTTCTATAAATGCTCTTTACACATCGAAGAACGTTTCAGCCATCAAGAAAAATATTGGTTTAACTCTTCAATTTTAACAAATTATATTGAATTTTGTAAACAAAATCCAAAAAATTTCAAAATTAAGGGTAGCTTATGGTTTATTATATTAAAGATATGAATTTAAAGAGTATTTAAGGTTTAAACAGAAAAATTCATTTTTCTTTCAACTTTTAATTACATTTTATTTATAAATTATTTTTCATTAAAGGCACCAACATTCGCAAAGGCTGCGGAACATGCACGAGCAGCGGAATGGATGGATTCTTCGGTTGCAAATGCAGCATTTGTACTGGAGAACTCTGCAACATTGGGCCGGCAAAATCCAAAAAAGATGGCGATGGTAGGGGAATTGTGATATTCGATATTTAATTACGAATACCTAACCTAATTAATATGGAAATAAGAATTTGAAGTAAAAAATAACATTACGGAAAATATAAATCTTTAAATAATGACATTAAAAAACGATTTTTTTTGCCTCTAAAATGTATTTTTATGCTATCATAAATCTTATTTCCATATATCTCTTTATCAATCACACCTAAATTCTTTTTTGGATTGTGCAAAAATTTTCTTAATTTTGCCAAAAATCATTTGCAAATTCCTTTTTATCCATTTTGTTTATTAGGCTTGGTCAATAGCCCATAAATTTGATCCATACCATAATCGCATAATCTTTTACTTTTTTTTTTGATAGGAGCCATCAAGCAATGCTATGGCGGCCAACCCTATGTTTTGTCGGCACGTAATCATGGTGTGGTCAATTGCGACATTTCGAACAATGATGGCTGTCAGATGAAGATTTGTGGAAAGCTTCATGCAGGTTGTTATTTGTTAATGATGTTCATTAATATAAAATTAAAATAATATGATAATTTTTTTTACCACCATAACAGTTTTGACATTTATTATATCAGAAACCAATTTTAGACCCTAAAAAATCTTTTATCAATTTATAGATCTCATCGAGACACACATCGATTGTTATATAAAATGCCAGGTTTTGGCCCAAAATTAAAAGAGGTTTAAAACCAAAAACTGGAAAATATGGTTTAAACGGTTTAACTCGCTTAGTTTCAATTTAGACAAATAAATGTATGCCTAAAATGGGTTTCTGATTTATTAGAAGTCAAAACAAAAATTGTTTTGTTGGTTAAAAATAGTAACCAAATAATATCTTCTTATTTTAAGACTACCATAAAGGCTGTGGAAAATGTGTCTCAGCAATTGATCAAAATGGATGCAAATGTTACGATTGTGTTGGGGAAAATTGCAATAAGGGAGGTTGGTATTTAATATTTTGTAAGAGGAAAAGCAAAATATTGCCAATAAAATGTTTAAAAAAAGGTACTTGTATTTTTTTAGAAGGAAGGATCTCCCCTTAAGGTGATTAGGGTTAGGGTTAGGGATAGGGATATGTGAAATGATAACCTATCCCCTATAAGTACCCTAACCCTATACCGGATGACCCATGGGATCACCGGGGGATCACCGGTACCTTCCCCTATTGATATTGACCTAAAAAAATCTGCTCCCAGATAATTAACAAGTACCTAAAAAAAGTAATTGGGATTGTGTGAATTTTTGTACTTTTTTAATATAAAAAAAATATGGTGATGATTCTAAATTTGGCACTAAGTTCTAATCCTCCGATTGTTATGCCTCGATTTTGTGATAATTTTTTTTATTTAAGATGCCCACTGTCGCAGCTTGTATTTCAGCGGTTTCATCTATGACCTAAAGTTTTGCGAGAAATGGATGAAAGATGCCGATAAATTTGGAGAAGATACCGATGATTAAAATGCATTTTTCCACGATGTTAAAATATTTTTTTTTGACAGAATGTTGATTGGGGCCCGACCCTCCAAATGTTGTGTTGAATGAGGGCACCCTTCTTTTGAATGAAAATAAAAATGTTAAATCAATTTAAATGTTCAATTTATATTTGCATATTTTGAGATTGTGTATTCAATTTTAAGCCAATATGAATTTTTCGACTTTTATTGAAATTTTTATTTGGGACAATTTTATTTATCAAACCAGCATTATTAAAACGATTGATGAATAAAACCTTCCTAATAAATAAGTCCGAGAGTAATAGCAATTTTTGCTGATTTCCCACATTGTGCCGTTGGCGAAATCTTTTTATTATGTCATTTTCCATTTTTTCTTCCGAAATTATTATAAAAACAATAGATGGGCATGGGCCTTAGAAAGAGAGGAACACAAAAACAAAAATATTCTCTCTATTTATAAAAGTATTGGAGATAAACCTTTTTATTTTCTACTAAAATAAATAAAAATTTTTATTGTATTTATTATTTTCTAATGCCTATAAATATAAAATAACAAAATGGATGGACACAAAATTGATGGCATTTTTATGTGCCCCTTTTCTTCTTGCTCATCCAATTTCCTTCATGATTTTTGAACAAAAAACGGTTTAAATTGTTGGCAAAAAAATTACAAGAAAATGGCAAACAAATTATCCATCGTGTTTTACTGTTTATTGATGGAAAATATGGAAAGTGGAAACTTAATATGATTCATCGTCTCTCTGGCCATAATCAAATCGATATCCTTCTTTTCTATTTTCCATATACCTATTCCACTCGTCCATCCGCATTTTCACAGCTTTTGTCCGTCCGCATTAACATTACTGGCCAAAGTGATACTTTCATTGTATCAATATTTTTCATTGATTCATTCTTCAATTTCAAACTTATTAATTCGGTACTTATCGGTAATCTACCAACTACCAAGTGATTTTTCCATTAAAATTGCCTTAAGTTACTCCAAAAATTGCCCAAAAATTACCTCAATTTTTTCGTCATTTTTCAATTAAATATGATTATTACAATGAACAAATCTCCTAGTAGATAATCGATAATACCTTAATTCAACAATAAAACCATTAATATTTCAGCATTTTCAAATTCTTTTTTTATCCGGAATCGGAAATCCGGATTTCAATTCCATTCCCTTAATTCATTGTTCTTCAGCCTAGCAGCAACCCTCATTCATTTTAATATCATTTTTGAATTTTTATATTTAATAAAATTATTTTTGCAATATGTTCGAATTGATCGACAATATTGTTTTTCTAATTTTCCTTCTTTTTTCACTCTCCATTGGAATCTATCACTTCTGGAAGGCTAGAAAGGTTAATTTATTTATTTTTAATTGAAATAATACTTTTCTATTTCATAGGGTTATGCTCATATCCAGGCGCGGCTCGATACGGATGCTGGCAATAGTAAATTTTATTATAATTTAATTATTTAGAATTAAAATTACAAAAAATCTAAGGAAACACAACATTCAAATCAGAATTAAAACTTTCCGGAAAGAAACACAAAAAATCAGAATATAAACTTTCCGAAAAGAAGCACTAAAAATCAGAATTAAAACTTTCTGGAAAGAAACACAAAAAATCAGAATTAAAACTTTCCGGAAAGAAACCACAAAAAATCAGAATTAAAACTTTCCGGAAAGAAACACAAAAAATCAGAATTAAAACTTTCCGAAAAGAAACACAAAAAATCAGAATTAAAACTTTCTGGAAAGAAATACAAAAAATCAGAATTAAATTTTCCGGAAAGAAATACAAAAAATCAGAATTAAAACTTTCCGAAAAGAAACACAAAAAATCAGAATTAAAACTTTCCGGAAAGAAACACAAAAAATCAGAATTAAAACTTTCCGAAAAGAAACACAAAAAATCAGAATATAAATTTTCCGGAATGAAATACAAAAAATCAGAATTAAAACTTTCCGAAAAGAAACACAAAAAATCAGAATTAAAACTTTCCGAAAAGAAGCACTAAAAATCAGAATTAAAACTTTCCGAAAAGAAACACAAAAAATCAGAATTAAAACTTTCCGAAAAGAAGCACTAAAAATCAGAATTAAAACTTTCCGGAAAGAAACACAAAAAATCAGAATATAAATTTTCCGGAATGAAATACAAAAAATCAGAATTAAAACTTTCCGAAAAGAAACACAAAAAATCAGAATTAAAACTTTCCGGAAAGAAACACAAAAAATCAGAATTAAAACTTTCCGAAAAGAAACACAAAAAATCAGAATTAAAACTTTCCGGAATGAAACACAGAAAATCAGAATTAAAACTTTCTGGAAAGAAACACAAGAATTAAAACTTTCCGGAAAGAAACACAAAAAATCAGAATTAAAACTTTCCGGAAAGAAACACAAAAAATCAGAATTAAAACTTTCCGGAATGAAACACAGAAAATCAGAATTAAAACTTTCTGGAAAGAAACACAAGAATTAAAACTTTCCGGAAAGAAACACAAAAAATCAGAATTAAAACTTTCCGGAAAGAAACACAAAAAATCAGAATATAAATTTTCCGGAATGAAATACAAAAAATCAGAATTAAAACTTTCCGAAAAGAAACACAAAAAATCAGAATTAAAACTTTCCGAAAAGAAGCACTAAAAATCAGAATTAAAACTTTCCGAAAAGAAACACAAAAAATCAGAATTAAAACTTTCCGAAAAGAAGCACTAAAAATCAGAATTAAAACTTTCTGGAAAGAAACACAAAAAATCAGAATTAAAACTTTCCGGAAAGAAACCACAAAAAATCAGAATTAAAACTTTCCGGAAAGAAACACAAAAAATCAGAATTAAAACTTTCCGAAAAGAAACACAAAAAATCAGAATTAAAACTTTCCGGAATGAAACACAAAAAATCAGAATTAAAACTTTCCGGAATGAGACAAAAAAAAATCAGAATTAAAACTTTCTGGAAAGAAATACAAAAAATCAGAATTAAATTTTCCGGAAAGAAACTCAAAAATCAGAATTAAAACTTTCTGGAAAGAAACACAAGAATTAAAATTTTCCGGAAAGAAACACAAAAAATCAGAATTAAAACTTTCCGGAATGAAACACAAAAAATCAGAATTAAAACTTTCCGAAAAGAAACACTAAAAATCAGTATTAAAACTTTCCGGAAAGAAACACAAAAAATCAGAATTAAAACTTTCCGGAAAGAAACACAAAAAATCAGAATTAAAACTTTCCGGAAAGAAACACAAGAATTAAAACTTTCCGGAAAGAAACACAAAAAATCAGAATTAAAACTTTCCGGAAAGAAACACAAAAATCAGAATTAAAACTTTCTGGAAAGAAACACAAGAATTAAAACTTTCCGGAAAGAAACACAAAAAATCAGAATTAAAACTTTCCGAAAAGAAACACTAAAAATCAGTATTAAAACTTTCCGGAAAGAAACACAAAAAATCAGAATTAAAACTTTCCGGAAAGAAACACAAAAAATCAGAATTAAAACTTTCCGGAATGAAACACAAAAAATCAGAATTAAAACTTTCCGAAAAGAAACACTAAAAATCAGTATTAAAACTTTCCGGAAAGAAACACAAAAAATCAGAATTAAAACTTTCCGGAAAGAAACACAAAAAATCAGAATTAAAACTTTCCGGAAAGAAACACAAGAATTAAAACTTTCCGGAAAGAAACACAAAAAATCAGAATTAAAACTTTCCGGAATGAAACACAAGAATTAAAACTTTCCGGAAAGAAACACAAAAAATCAGAATTAAAACTTTCCGGAAAGAAACACAAAAAATCAGAATTAAAACTTTCCGGAAAGAAACACAAAAAATCAGAATTAAAACTTTCCGGAAAGAAACACAAGAATTAAAACTTTCCGGAAAGAAACACAAAAAATCAGAATTAAAACTTTCCGGAATGAAACACAAAAAATAAGAATTAAAACTTTTCGGAAAGAAACACAAAAAATCAGAATTAAAACTTTCCGGAAAGAAACACAAAAAATCAGAATTAAAACTTTCCGGAAAGAAACACAAGAATTAAAACTTTCCGGAAAGAAACACAAAAAATCAGAATTAAAACTTTCCGGAAAGAAACACAAGAATTAAAACTTTCCGGAAAGAAACACAAAAAATCAGAATTAAAACTTTCCGGAAAGAAACACAAAAAATCAGAATTAAAACTTTCCGGAAAGAAACACAAAAAATCAGAATTAAAACTTTCCGGAAAGAAACACAAAAAATCAGAATTAGAACTTTCCGGAAAGAAACTCAAAAATCAGAATTAAAACTTTCCGGAAAGAAACTCAAAAATCGGAATTAAAACTTTCTGGTATGAAACACAAAATAAATAAACTTTTCTGACTTTTAGTTTTTGGCTCTTATTAATCCATTCAGCAATTTTTAAAAATTTCACCATGTTTTTTAGATCAATTCAAGGCCTCAGTTCTGCCAATTTTTCTTTCATTGCTGATGACATTCACTTTCAACATTGAACTTACAAGGTGTTTTATTATATAATTAGGAAATTTATAAATTATTTTTGTATCAAAGGTGTCACTCAAGAAATTTATAATCGCGGCTGCTCTCTGTTGGTCTACAATTTGGCATCTCCATTTAGTTATTGGCTATTCGGAAAATTTTTCCTGCCTCTATTTTTTCGCCATCGTGAAAAGGTTTTTAATGAGACTGGATTCCATTTTAAAAATTTAAGGCATAAAAATGAAAAATTTATTTATTTCAGCTTTGCGGAAATTTCTACAAATATTTTGAGCTGCGATTTGGCAGCACATGGCTATGCCAAATTTGTACATGGATTTTCTTCATTGGCCAAATTTTGTTACATGCAATGGTCATTTTTGGGCCAGCTATTGGTTTTGCAGCTGTGACCGAATTGAATGATAAATATTTGATTCTAGCCATTGGCCTTGTTTGCACCGCCTACACGGCATTTGGAGGATTCCAAACTGTGTTAGTCACGGATAGCATCCAGGTTAGAGGGGAATTAATGTGGCAGAATGTGATGAAAAAGAATTTTTAAACAATGCTCCATGAAAAAATCGTCCATATTTTTAGGAGTACCGTATTTATTCTATTTGTGGTTATGACCTCTGCCCAAAAGATGATTCCTCCCTCTCTAATTAAGTTATAAAAGAAATCTCATATGGTATATGGAGGATATTGTGAATTGCCTTGAGGTCACAAACAGGGAAAATATATATACCGTAATAAAAATTTCCTGTGACTAGCAGCAGAAAATAATATGTGAATTTCTTCCGTGCCTAATAAATAAATCTGTTTAGCCGTTGCCTAATAAATCTATTTAATACAAAAAAAAATATATATTTATAGGCTATGGTCATGTTTATTGGGCTATTCATTTTCATGGCCAAAGGAACGATGGATGCGGGTGGCTTTTCACATATTTTCAGCTTCAACCAACAAAGGGGCAGTTTTATTAGCTCATTCAGTTTCGAATTTTCGTTGTTACAGGTTTAAAAATTATTCAATTATTAAATTAAATTATATTTTTCCTCTTTTTTCCCACAGTATAACAGTTTTTGGATCATGTTGATCAGTGGCATTTTTCCGGGTGCCATTTTTGTTTGTTTTTCGCAGCTAGCCATGCAACGCTATTTTGCACTTCCCAGTTTGGCACATGCGAGACGCACTAATTTTCTCATGGCCATTTTTATGATAATTTCCAGTCAGTTTTACCCAATAAACTTTGAAGTAATTTTAAAGCATTTTGTGATAAGGAATTTTGAGAAAAGTGACAAATTTAAAATTGAAGAAGACCAAATGGACAAAAATCTATGGCCTAAATGAGAAAAAAAGATAATATGCTCATTTACTAATTATAAATAATATCCGGGATTGTTGTCGGATTCAATGATTTTATTTTCATTATTTTTTTCAAACATATTTTTTATTTCACAGATCTAATGATGGTTTTCGCTTGCATACTTCAATGGCGAGAATTTGGTGTTGGCCAACAAAGTTCAGTCGCCCGATCAAATCATCATCTATTTTGCTGATAAAATATTTGGTCCTTTACAAATATCCAATTTTCGTTTTCTATTTTCTTATTCACAGAGAATTTGCCCGGAATGTTGGGTCTTTTCCTTGTGATCATTTCTTCGGCATCACTTTCCACAATTTCCAGTGGATTGAATGCAATCATGGTCACATTTTAAAATAACAAATATAATTTTCCGGAAAGAAACATAAAAATCAGAATTAAAACTTTCCGGAATGAAACACAAAAAATCAAAATTAAAACTTTCCGGAATGAAACACAAAAAATCAGAATTAAAACTTTCCGGAATGAAACACAAAAAATCAGAATTAAAACTTTCCGGAATGAAACACAAAAAATCAGAATTAAAACTTTCCGGAATGAAACACAAAAAATCAAAATTAAAACTTTCCGGAATGAAACACAAAAAATCAGAATTAAAACTTTCCGGAATGAAACACAAAAAATCAGAATTAAAACTTTCCGGAATGAAACACAAAAAATCAGAATTAAAACTTTCCGGAATGAAACACAAAAAATCAGAATTAAAACTTTCCGGAATGAAACACAAAAAATCAGAATTAAAACTTTCCGGAATGAAACACAAAAAATCAGAATTAAAACTTCCGGAAAGAAACAAAAAAAATCAGAATTAAAACTTCCGGAAAGAAACACAAAAAATCAAAATTAAAACTTTCCGGAAAGAAACAACAAAAAATAAAAATTAAAAAACTATCGATCTTTATCTTTATTCATTTTTTTTGCCTAAGGAAGTCCTCTATAAAGAATATGTCATCCATTTTTGCCCATATGAACCCAAATTGGGCAAATTCCTAATCACCTTTTTGTTGGGACTTCTCTCAACTGGTTTGGCATTTGTTGGCTTCCTATTTCCCAGTATTTTGGGTGCCACCATTTCTTTGCTTAGTAAGTAATTTTAATTTTAAGCCAAAAAAATTTATCATAAATTAAATGATTTTAATAAGATTACTTTTTTTCATAATTAAATTTACTTTTCTATTTTTATTCTAGGTGCTTTTCTCGGACCAACATTTGGTCTTTTCTTACTTGGTGCTTTACTTCCCCCTCGATTTGCCAACAAATATGGTGCCATTTTTGGCTTCATTTTGGCAACAATGTTTCTGTTGATGTGCATCATCTCGAATTTAGTGCAAGACCAGAATCCATTTACCGAATTATTTATTTACAATGGAACTTTGTGTGAGTGAACAAATGTCAAAAATAATGTCAAATTAAGTTTAAAATTTAATCCAATTAAGTTGAAAATTTTGTCATTTATTAATTGTAATTTTTGCCATTTTTAGCAAACAAGGATGCCTGGCTTCCATTGAATTTCGTTGATCCAAATTCATTTCCACTGGCTCGCATTTCAATGTACATGTACACAACAATTGGTGAACATTTAAGGAAATTTATTCTTAAAAATAATAATAATCCTCTTTTTTTCCTCAAAGGAACATTTTTGGTCATTCTCATCGGAATGCCTGTTAGCTTTGTTTGCTCAATTCTGTTTGAACCATTGACTAAAGAGGAAGAATTGTAATTAAAATTCCAATAATTATAAAAGAATGATATTTAATTTGCCGAAAAAATGTTGAAAAAGGCGAAAAGAGTATTGAAATTGCAGAAAACTATGACAAATTATATACCCATCGACCCGTCTTGATGGGATCTATCGATTAGTATAGGTTTAGGGGTGTATGACAAATTACTGAACCATTAAATTCTGCAATTTAAATAGTATTTTATGCAAAATAAATATTTTCTTTAAAAATAAATTCCAATAATTGCAAAAATAATTTATTTTTCCCAAATTTCAGAAAAATGTGCAAATATACATTTCATGGAATGGATGTTGAGCAAGAAGAAGGGGAATCAGAAAGCAAGAATTGCATTCAAATGAGCGAATTGCTGAAGAAGATTGATGGATAAAAAAAGTTTGGGAAAATTTTTCAAAAAATCTGTTTTCCAATGATTTAAAAAAATCTATAATTCCAGAGAGAAACCTGATTTTCATTGATTTTAAAAATTTAATGCATAAATAATTAATTATTGGAAATAATTCATTTTTCAATGTTGCTTAAACTTTCTTTCTAAATTTTGCTGTATAGATGGAGGAGGCTAATTGTTTTTTTCGAATTTTGATGTTCCCTCAATGCCAGCAGGTTATCAATAGGACGAAATCAATTCTCTTATACATAATAAGATTAACCAATATTATTTCAATAATTAAAACGAATAAAGCTTGCAGAAATTTTATTAAAATTGATGACAGCTAAATTAGATTATGAATATATGATTTGTGCTTTTTAAAATATTTAAAATCATTTTATATTTTTTAATTTATTTATTTGCTCATCCTCTTTCTCTTTATTTATAGGCCACATCTATATCCGCTCATAAGGAATCGAAGCAGGAATTCATTCGTTTTATTCACAGTAATTGGCCCAGGGCGTACATCCCAAGGAAATAAAATTGGGTACAGAGCAAAGGCACTCTCCTTCGTTTTTGCAGCAGCAAACACTGCATCCACCCTGATCCAAGCAATCATTATCGCCATTACTTTGAGAGCAAGCTATAATATTATTATTATGGATTAATCATAATACAATTGGAGAAATTGAAATGATTCAGGGCTGCCAGATTTTTTTTCAGAAAAAAGTACATTGGCCCTGAAAAAAAGATTTAGGTGTCAAAAAAAAAAGATTTTCGTTTTAAGCTAATATAAATTGATTAAAATTTTTTATTATATTTTTTTATCATAAATGAACAACCGGGGATCATCCATAACTTAGATCACGTGTTTTTGAAAAGAAATTTTTAATAATTTTTCAAGCCTCAAACAAAAATTTAAGCAAAAAAAAGCCGTGCAGCGAAAAATTTTCGACTTTTTTCATGATTTTGTGAAAAAAAGTATAAAAAGTACACCAAAGTAATAAAAAAGTACAAATCTTTTAAAAAAGTACATCTGGCAGCCCTGAAATGATTAGATTGCTGATGGACTTATTTATTTTGAAAAATCTCGACTTCTTGGCCTATTTTAGTAAACAATCGAGAATAGGCTAATTTGATATTCGGCAAAATAGATTTAGTCCCGCTTGTAAGAAATTAGACGGGTTATTAAACCCAACCCCGATTTAGGCTTAATCAATGGCTCATTTTTCAATTTACATTATTACCGGTTTGAAAGTGAATTTTATGGAAGCCGTGTCGAATGAACCTATTATCATATCTCTATGAAGCCTAGAAATCGAGATTTTCAAAAATTTAGCTAGCCCATCGATAGCTACACCAACTTTTTCCAGCTTCCACAATGCCTTCGAATTTCATTTGGATAGCTAGCAAAAACAGGAATATTAAAGCAAATTGCATATTTAAATGAATTATATAGGATTTATTTTGAATTTTTGTTTGACTATGTTAATTGTAATGACAAAAAATTGCCTTTTTAAAAGGACCCTTATTTGCATATTTATATTATTAATTCATTTTTGCGGTTTTGTTGTTGTGAACCAAAAACCAGCGCTGCTGATTTCTCGGATTAATTCAATTATTTTCTATATTTATTTGTACTTTATAAACGGAACACGGATGATCATGAGATTGGAAAAACAATCTCTCTGTACTGTGAAATATTAGAGGGCAATTTGATATTTGATGAAAAACAAATTAACTGACCAAATTATTCAAATAAGAGGCACAAGATTTGATTGATAGTTTCAGCAAAAATTATTTGTTTATTGTACATTAACATAAAAAGTGAAAATAATTCCAACATTGTTATTGAATGCCCATCGGTTTTTTAAACTAAATGGCATCATTTCGAACAAATAAAATTGTGAGATATTCATTCCCAAAGAATTTTATCTCTATTTTGAGCGGCAGTTGTGAAATTTAGCTGTGGCTTTAATTTATTGGATTGTAAATTGTTAAGTATTGAACCGATTTTGATGATTTTCTTATCAAATTTTAGGGTTTAAACCAGTTGTGCGCGAGTTGGGTTTGAGTGTTTAAATTGACAAAAATATGAGGGACAAAAAATATAAACAAATTTGATTGAAATGAATGAATGAATTATTTTTATATTTTAAATAGTTATATAAAAAGAAATATTGTAACAAAAATAATTGATTTTTAATAATTATTTTTTTTTGAATAATTTGAAAAAATAAAATAACTGAAATTTTATTCACATTTATCAAAATCAAATTAGAGCCAAATATTATTAATCCATTATTTCTTGATCAATTTTTTCATTTTCTAAATAATACTTCTCTTCTCTTTTCCTCTTCTTTTTGTTTATGCTGGTGGTGGTGGTGGAGCACTTTCTGCTGCCGCCATGCGGGAAGCCATCAACGGATTCACAATTGCACTGAATTTTGTCAAATAATCGTCCAAAAATTGGCAATGATCAAAAGAGGCAATGAATGTGCCAATATTTGTAGCATTGGCTTTAGGTCCATTCGGTTGGTATGGAGTACCAGGAGGTGGGGCACCAAAAATGGCCATTGGCCCAGAGTCGCCGAAAAAAGAGGAAAAATATTCGCATTATTTTTAAAAAAATTTACATTTAAAAAATTTCCTTTTTTGATTAATTTTAGGGGTAAAATGCAGAAATTAAAACTAACTTTTGGTTTGGCACAATTGTATTTAATTTTAATTATATATAAAAAATTTTTTTTACCTTTCGGAGGACGCATTGTTTTGACGAAATCCTGGAGTTCAGCATCATTCAGGCCCAGCATGAATGAACGAAATTGTTGGCACAAATTCAGCATTGGAACATCACCCTTTTGCATTTCCGCCTAAAAATAGGGGCGAAAAAAATTCATTAATTTAAAAAAGAGATAATATTAAATTGTCCAAAAAAACATTGAATTTGTCCAAAATCTTTCGTGTCGAAAAATATTATATTTTTGAGGCCATACAACTTGGCCATAACTAGGGGTTTAGGGCTAAGGTTAGGCTTAGGGCAGGCATGGGATTAGGGGCTACGGGCTAGGGAATCTTAAAGAAGTCTGATTTGGCCAAGTTATATTGCCTCAAAAATATAATATTTTTCGACACGAAAGATTTTGGACAAATTCATTGGACAAATTAAATAAATGACTTCCATTTAAAAAATGAATTATACTAATTACCAGCAATGCCTTTGCCTTGTCTTTTGTGGTCCCATCTGGCGTTTTGTCAATGAATTGTTGAAGTAAAGCCAATTTTTCGGCATAACCATTTACAAGCATCTAAAAATGAAAAAATTTGTTGGCTTTTTTATAAAAATATTTCTTTGATAGAAAAAAATTTTTTATATTAATTTTAGGAAATATATACGTGAAATTGAAAATTTTTATTTTCGGCTGCATCTGCGTTCAATTGGTCCTTGGTTTCGTGCAAAAAACCCAACATTTTAGTGGCTGCTTTCAATTCGTCCATTGGCATTTTTGCAATGGATTGGCTAATTTGGGCAATTTCTTTTTCGCTTATTGTTGGCACATTTGGCCCGCCGGCGCCGTCGCCTGACGATGATTGTTGTGGCCGAGCGTTGACCAGCAGCAGCAGCAGAAGGGGGGCAAAGGAACAAAAAAGAATTGAGGCGAACATCATATTCTTTCCCGCAATGAATTGATACGCCCCCCGTAAATTATTTTGAACAAAGAAAATGGGGGTGAAAATGGGAATTTATTCTGTGAAAATTTAAATATTTTCGATTTTTTTTTAAAAATTGTATTCAACTGATAGTTTGGATTTTATTACAAACCCCATCGAGTAGGGAGTAGAATTTTATTAGCCTTATTTGACTTGCTACTACTGCAGTTTGGCCTCCCCGCCAGCAGGGATGGGTTCGATGTTTCGACTTTTTCGTTTCGATGTCGATTTTCGGTCATTTTTGGCATCGAAATTTCGTTTTTCGGTTTCGAAAAATTTTTTGGCATCGAAATTTCGTTTTTCGGTTTCGAAAAATTTTTTGACCTCCGAAATTTCGTTTTTCGATTTCGAAAAATTTTTTGACCTCCGAAATTTCGTTTTTCGATTTCGAAAAATTTTTTGACCTCCGAAATTTCGTTTTTCGATTTCGAAAAATTTTTTGACCTCCGAAATTTCGTTTTTCGATTTCGAAAAATTTTTTGACCTCCGAAATTTCGTTTTTCGATTTCGAAAAATTTTTTGACCTCCGAAATTTCGTTTTTCGGTTTCAAAAAAATTTTTTGAGATATCGAACCCATCCCTGATATCCATATGGAGGAACTTTTAGTAATGAGATTTTACGGAATAAAATATGTTCACAAATTTGAAAACAGGAAAAAAGTACAATTTGAAAACAATATCAGAGGAGAATAATTTATAATCAACAATGAGCCGCACACTTAAATATGCGTCCAAATAATTATTTATGGGGGGAAATGTACATATGTGAATCCTAATTCCTAATTTGTTCAACAAGTTTTATTTTATCCTCATTAAAACAAATATAACCGAAGCGGATAATCATTTTGTTTGTGAGCACATTCTGACAATGTGAATTTGAAATATTTAAATTTAGTAATTGGATTTGGATGGGATTAGAAATTAGAATGGATAGAAAAATGAAAATGTGAAAATTTGGATTTGTTTAAAGGGATCACATTAAATTTATATATTGTTCATTAAAAATGTGCACACAAACAAAGTGGTCAGAGACCAATAATAATCAATCACATGTGCCCCCCATCCATAATGCACACAATTTTCAATGATTGATGAAATGTTAAATATACAAATTTTCATTAATAAATAATATCCGTTATTTAAAAATAAATTTAAAATGTGAATGAAAAATTTAATTTATAATTTTTTTCTTGCTCAAAAGATTTGGATGTTATTTAAATGATCTAAAGTGCATTTAATAGCCCTAACCCTATTGGCTATTCATTTGTAAATTGTTCATCCAAAACTATAAATTTGTAGCCAAAGTGGGGCATTTTCAATAAAAATTCTTCTAATTTCTGTTCATCAAATTGCAAAATGTGTAGCCAATTGCACATCCAATGCCGACTGCGGCCATTTTGCCTTTTTGTTGTATAATTTTATTTATAAATTTAATAATTTCAATAATAAATTTATTAGAAATTATATTCTCATATATTAAAATGTTCTATTTTGGATGGTGATTTATAAAATTGAATTTGATCAAAATCATTTTGATAGTAGCAAATATTTTCGTAATCAAGGGAAGTTCATTTGTCAACTTCAATTCGAAAAATCCTTTACCTAATTGGAAAATAAATAAATTTGGTGTCTGTATGAAAATCTTTAAAATTTGACAATTAAAAATTTCTTTCAATTTAATTATTTTTTATTGAATAATAATTATTAATTTACTCATATTTTTAAATTTTTTATTATAAACTTTTGTGAACAAACCGAATTCTGATTCATTTTGGACTTAAAAAGAGACATCCAATACCAATGCCAATTAAAATTGGCCAAATTTGTTGAGTTGAATGTAATTGCATGAGGCAAATATTTTAATATCAATTCCTCCTTATCCACTCAAAATAATAATATGGAATTGTGAATTAATGAAATAAATTATTGTATTTTTAATGTTCCCTCAATGCCGATCGTAAATAAAGCGAAACAAATTTGTAAAATCTTCAATTCTATTTTGCATAATAAAATGTGTAAGACTAAATAATATATATATATATATAATTAAATTAAATGAAGTTTGCCGAAATTTTACCATTGATGACAGCTAAATCAGACAATAAATATTGGTTTTGGGCTTTTTAAAAAAATTTAAAATATCTTTTTTATTTTATTTGTTTGTTTGTCATCATTCGCTTTAGTATTTTTATTTATTAGTCCACATCCACATTAATTTGTTTATACTGATAAGCATCCGCAATCCACATCCGAAGCAGGAATTTATTTGTTCGAATCAACAATAATACAGACAAAAAAACAAAGGATTGTAACAGCAATAGCAACCGACGGGATCGCAAGCGCAATGGGTGCATGCATTACCATTTTTCTGGCAATCAGAATCATCGCCGTTGCAAGCTATAATATGATTATATGGTAAATTTAATCAAAATAAAATTGAAGAAATTTAAATGGCTAGATTGTTGGACTAGCTAATTTTGGAAAATCTTGGCTTCTAGGATCTATGTTAGTTAATCGAAAATGGCTTATTCTATATTTGGCATCATCGATTAAGTCTATGAAATTTCAATTTCAGATGGTTATTACTTATTAAGGCTCATTAGGCAAAATTTAATAAACTAATTTTCAAATTATATTAGTACTGGTTTTAAATTGAAATTTTACAGACTAATTCGACAATGCTGAGTCGGATGCTTATACCATATCTCTACTCTCTACCAAGTACGAGTGTAGAAGTCGAGAATCCAAAAATTGGCTAGCCCAAAAAGTTACAACTAACATATTAAAGCTTCCACAATGCCTTTCAATTGCATTTGGGTGGCCAGCAAAAACATGAATATTAAAACAAGTTGCATAATTTTTTAAAGTGAATTATATGGGTTTTATTGAATTTAGTTGTGTTGGATAATTGTAATGAGAATGAGAACGATGGATGCCTTTTTAAAAGAACCCCATATTTGCATATTTATTATTGTTTATTCCTTTTTTTGTTTTAGTGCGATTCGAACCAAAAACTAACACTGATGATTTCCTGGATTAATAAAATTTTCTCCTCATGTTATAAATGTAAATGAACACGGATGATTTGCTAATCTTCTAAATATTTTCAAATAATTATTTTCATAGAATGGGAACATCCACATCAGCATTCTGAAATATTGGATGGGAATTTTTTGAGAGCGAATTCACTGCCAAATTATGCAAATCAAACAAGAGATTTAATCCTTTGTCATTTGTCCTGTCATATGATTGGGCACATCCACATAAGCATTGGGAAATATTGGAGGAAAAGGCAAAATTATGAAAAATCGGGAACAAAAATCTTTCAGCAGCAATATTTTTGATAATTTTTGTTTGTTGAACGGAAAACACATAATGTGAAAATAATCCCATCATGAATGTTGTTCCCATCAGCATTCTTTTTTACCTATTTTTGCCATCATTTCGAACAAATTTATTATTTTTATTTCATCTTAACAAATTGATATGCATACTGTATTACTATACTAAATGCGGATATAGTATACCTATTTATTAAAAATATCTCATCGATAGGAAAAATATTTATAATACAATATTCCAATTTGGCATTTTTAAGACAAAATTATTCATTGAGGCTAAATGAAAAAATTTTAAATCTCCAAAATCAGACTTCTTTAAGATTCCCTAACCGTTAACCCCTAATCCCCTCCTGCCCTGAACCTAACCCTGAGCTCTAATGCCTAACTATGGCCAAGTAATATGGCCTCAAAAATATAATATTTTTTAAACGAAAGAATTTGTGTTTTGTGTAATTTAATATTTTCTCAAAAGATAGTGCACGGACCCTTAATTGTAATTCATTGACTCTCTAATTTTTTTTAATTAATTTAATAATAGTTATATAATATAGAATGTTTTCGCAAATTTATGGTTAAAATAAAATTGTTTTTGAAAATATTTTTCTTTCACATATAATTTCCATATGGGTCCAAATTTCAAAAGTTTTCAATAGAAATTCTTCTAATTTCTGTTCATCAAATTGCAAAATGTGTAGCCAATTGCACATCCAATGCCGATTCCAGCCAATGCGCCTTTTTGTTTTACAATTTTATTCTCAAATTTAATAATATTAAAATAAAATTATTAAAAAAATATTCGCCCACTTTAAAATGTTCAATTCTGGATTGTTTTGGTTGTTTAGGTCCTTTATAAAATTGAATTTGATCAAAATCCGATTGAAAGTAGCAAATATTGTTGTGATCGAGGGAAGTGCGTTTCTTGGTGGACAAATTATAATGATCACTTTTGTATTTGTCAACGTCAATTCGTAAAATTCTTTCCCCAATTCGAATAAATAAATTTGGTATATGACAACCTTAAAATCGAACATTTATATTGGATGATAATAAATTTACCTATATTATTGAAATTATAATAAAACTTTGTGTCAATAAATTTGTTTTTGTGATCATAAAATTAGGTAAAATCTGGCCCATTTTAGACTCTAAGTTCATAAAAATTTCTTAGGCCATATGAAAACATTTTGGTAAATTCTAATGATCTATGGTTAATAATATTTTCTCGGACTAATAAATAAATTCGAATTATATTACTGACATACCTAATTCTGATTCCGACATTTCATTCAAAATCAAAATTCTATTCCCAGTTTCAATGATTTGACATTTGTAAACGTTGAATTGAGACACATTTCCATCTATTATTGCCATTTCACTGGCAGCATTGAATGCTTTGCAACGATTTTCATTATCTCTTTGGCTCAATCTAACGTAAACTGAAATTTTTTTCAACTTTTAGTACTTTTCGCTTGTCTTGCATTTTTTTTTTTTGAGATTCTTTTTTTTTCATAATTGATTGTAAAATAATGAAAAAAAGGAATTTATATGATTTTAGGACTGATAACGGTAACATTGGATAATTTAAAGGGAGAATAAATCTGGTCCTGCTGGACCAATAAGCAACGAACTTTATTAAATTTTATTTTTCGAGAAAAAAAAACATTGAAAATTGCGATGAGATTATAGCAATTTTTCCTAGAATCGCAAATTACATAATCATAATCAATCGATAGATCTTGTCAAGGCTCGTCGATTGATATATAATTTTTTTTATAATTTGGTCGAAAAAACGGTTTAAACCTCTTAGTTTTTGGTTCATAATTTAAAATTGGCTAAACCCAACCAAAAATCATTATCAGAGGATGCGTCCCGAAGAGCTATATCGATTGATTATATATGTGTAGTTTGAGCTTTGAGGATCTAGGATAAAACACTACATAAAATGTTGATAACGGTGCTATGTCATTTCCTAAATAGTGCAAATGTGGGCGCTTCCTAGAACGGTGCAAATGTGCATGTTTTCGACTATAATAAATCGTAAACCGGTTTTAGACCCTACAAAACTTATGCCATTTTGTAGATCTCATCGAGACGCATCGATTGATATATTTTTTGTTATGGTTTAGCCCAAAATAAAAGAGTTTAAAACCCAAAACTGAAAATGGTTTAATACCATTTAATTTTGGGACCAAACCATGACAAATTATATACCAATGGATGCATCTCGATGAGATCTACAAAATGGCAAAAGGTTTGTAGGGTCTAAAACCGGTTTCTGATTTATTATAGTCGAAAACATGCACATTTGCACCGTTTTAGGAAGCGCCCACATTTGCACCGTCCTTTGTCTATTTAGGAATTGTCCTCGCAGGGTTGATAATCGTTTTCGCCATTTTCAATACTTTTTTGCCATTTTAAATATTTCCCATCT
This sequence comes from Pratylenchus scribneri, assembly GCA_030063045.1. Taxonomy (NCBI): domain Eukaryota; kingdom Metazoa; phylum Nematoda; class Chromadorea; order Rhabditida; family Pratylenchidae; genus Pratylenchus; species Pratylenchus scribneri. Next base: position 987,757 of record JAQSEB010000003.1, read on the forward strand.
TAATTTAAATTAATTTTACACTGTTTACATTCTCCATTATAATTCGGTTCTTCAAATCCATAAAAAAAGCCATATCTGTTATTTTTAACCATTAACTCAACAACATTTTCAACCTAAAAATAACAAAAGTATGTAAAATCATAATTCTAAAATGTTCTTCCAACTTTTCGACATCCAAATTTGCCCTCATTAAACAATTCCATCAATTTTTCATGTGCTTTTTCATGTAAAATTTGCATTTTGTCATTTGAGTCGGTGAACAAATATCGCGTTATTTTTTCTTCTTTGTTAAATTCCGTGAATTTGAATAATTTTGCCAAATTTCCATTAATTTTGACATAGCATTGGCCTTTAATTGAGGCCAACGGAGGAATTGGAATATCCTCAGAAAATGATGGCAAACAATTTATCAATATCAAATTCAATAATAGCATTAAATTGATGGTATTTAATAGCATTTTTTTATATTGGATTGGAAATAAATGAATATGTGAATATTTTTTATGAATGTAAAGTTTGAAATTTGAATTAATTCTCCGTTTTGACCAATTTAAAAAGGAGAAACTAGACGAAGAAAAATCGATGCCCCCATATTCACGATCCACACCCTAAAAAGCATTCATCGATTTGGAATTGGGATAAGTTGGCCAAAAAATAGGCGATGTTGGAAATAGGCGAGGTTGGCCAAAGTGCTCAGAGAAATGGGCGAGGACAATGCATACACATTTTACATTCATGGAAATATTTAATGATATCATATTCCATTTCCATCTAGATTCTAGAAGTTAAGGGGGACAATTTGATAAATGATTTGGCCTATTTCAATGAGATGTAACAAATCTGAGGAGGCAATATAACAATGAAAGCTTAAAGTGTCCTCTAAATTGTGGGAAAAACAACGGAGAAAAATTGATGCCCGAATATCCACAGTTAACGGCCTAAAAAGCATTCATCGATTTGGAACAGATTGGCCAAAAAAATAGGTGAGGCTGGCCAAATTTTCCGAGGGAATAGACGAGAACAATCGAATATTTGGAATTTTGATGATATCATAATCATAATTCTGTTTGGAATTGATCCTTAAGGGTTAGGGGACAATTTAATAAGTATTTGGCCTATTTCAATCATACAATATCACAATGGAAAGCTCACAGAGTCTTCTAAAAGAATTTTTAAATTAAAAAATTCAACTTAAAAATATTAAAATTTGATAAACCAAAATTTGCGAGTTCGTCCGCAAATATCGGCTAACCGACTAAACAATATATTTCAATAATTAAATCGAATGAAGCTTGCTGAAATTTTATCAAAATTGAAGACAGCTAAATTAGACCATAAATATGTGTTTTGTGTTATAAAAATATTTAAAATATCATTTTGTATTTTTTAATTTTTTTGCTTGCCATCAGCCATCATTGTTTTTATTTATTTAGCATCAGACTCTATTTGTTTAGTGATCCGCATCAGAATCGAAACAGAATTCAATAGTTATTCACAATTGTTCAACCAAAGCCAACAATCGTTCAAAAAACCGGGTTTGCAGCAATAACAACTTTCAGGTTCCCCAGCAGCGCCACCATAGCAGTTGCATGTATCGCAACCTTCACCATGTTGGAGGCAAGAAGGATCAGGACCGTCGTTTGCGCAAGCTATATTAGTAAATTTAATCAAAGTACAATTAGAGAAATTGAAATGGCTAAATTGCTGAACCTAGTCAATTTTTACAAATCTCGGCTTATCTATGTTAGTAAATAATCGAGAATGGGGTCATTCGATATTCGACATCATCGATTAAGTCTATAAAATTTTTATTTCAGATTAAACCAAATACAGGTTAGGTGTGTAAACAATGGCACAATTTTTGCAAGTTATTTTGGTACTGATATTGAAATTTTATATAGATTCAAACGATAATGCCATGAGTCGAATAGGCATTTTTTGTCACTGCGAAGACTATAAACCGAGATTACCAAAAATTGGCTAGCTCAGTGACAGTTATACTGACGATAAAATGCAGCTTCCACAATCCCATTCAATTGCATATGAGCAGCAATCAAAAAAACGAATATTAAAACAAGTTGCATAATTATATTTTTATTTAAGTGAATTAATAGGAATTTTATTGAATTTAGTTGCGACTGATAATTTTAAAGATAAAATGGAAGCCTTTTTAAATGGATCCTTATTTGCATATTTATTATTATTCATTTCTTGTTCCGTTTTATTTTAGTGTGAACCAAAAACCAATATTGCTGATTTCCCGGATTAATACAATTATTTCCTATCTAAATATACATAGTAAAATGTAAATGGAAAACGGATGATTTGTTAATCTTCGAAATATTTTCAAAATAAAACATTACATCAGAGCATTGTGAAATATATGGGATGACAATTTTTTGAGAGCGAATTCACTGCCAAATTATGCAAATAAGGCACAAGATTTGACTCTTTCAATGGCAAACTAAAAACCAACACTTATAATTCACGGATTAAATTTTTTTTTCCATCCTTCATTGTAAACGGAACACGGATGATCTGTTAATCTTCGAAATATTTCAAATAAAAATTATTATCATGAATTGGACAAATTCACGAGCACGACAGCATTTTGATTGGATATTATGAAAATCAGGCAAACAATTTGATCCTTTCAGCAAAAATCATTTTTGATATATTATTTTTTTTTGTTGAACGCAAATATAACGTACAATGTGGAAATAATTCCAACACGATTGTTATTCAGTCCCATTTTTTTTTATTAATGCCATCACTTGGAAAAAATTTATTATTTTTATTTCATTTTATCAATATAATGTGTACTGTATGGCAAATATACCGAATGTACATTATGCATATAATACAGGGCTGCCAGATTTTTTTTTCAAAATAAAGGACATTGGCCATGAAAATAAAGATTTGGAGGTTAAAATAAAGATTTTCGTTTTAGGCTAAAATAAATTGATTAAAATTTTTTAATTATGTTTTTTTTATTATAAATAAGCAAGAGGGGATCAACCAGGACTAGAATTATACGTTTTTTAAGAAAAATTTTTACAATTTTTCGAGCCGCGTGGGAAAAATTGGAGCCAAAAATAGCCGCGCAGCGTAAATTTAAGCCAAAAATAGCCGCACAGCGAAAAATTGGAGCCAAAAATAGCCGCGCAGCGTAAAATTTAAGCCAAAAATAGCCGCACAGCGAAAAATTGGAGCCAAAAATAGCCGCGCAGCGTAAAATTTAAGCCAAAAATAGCCGCGCTAAAATTTAAGCCAAAAATAGCCGCACAGCGAAAAATTGGAGCCAAAAATAGCCGCGCAGCGTAAAATTTAAGCCAAAAATAGCCGCGCTAAAATTTAAGCCAAAAATAGCCGCACAGCGAAAAATTGGAGCCAAAAATAGCCGCGCAGCGTAAAATTTAAGCCAAAAATAGCCGCGCTAAAATTTAAGCCAAAAATAGCCGCACAGCGAAAAATTGGAGCCAAAAATAGCCGCGCAGCGTAAAATTTAAGCCAAAAATAGCCGCGCTAAAATTTAAGCCAAAAATAGCCGCGCACGTAAAATTTAAGCCAAAAATAGCCGCGCAGCGTAAAATTTAGGCCAAAAATAGCCGCGCAGCGTAAAATTTAAGCCAAAAATAGCCGCGCAGCGAAAAATTTAGGCATTTTTTAAGAAAATATTACAATTTTAGTAAAAATCAGACAAAATCAGACAATCGTGTCAAAAAAAGGACAAATCTTTGAAAAAAGGACATTTTAATTTTCAAAGATTCAGACCCTTAAAAAAGGACAAATCTTTAAAAAAAGGACATCTGGTAGCCCTGATATAATATACATATAAAAAAATATCCCATCAATAGGGCAAATATTTTTTAGAATACAATTTTAAAATTCTGCCATTTTTAAAAAAAAACATAATTATTCATTGATGTATAAATGAAAATATTTATATATATTTTAAAATTTTTATTTAAATCTAACTAAAACGATAGGGTAAGGAGTAAATACCTTTAATTTTAATTTAATTCATCGATTCTCTCTAATTTTGTTATTAATTCAATTTTGATTAATGAATATTGTCAACAGATTGTTTTAACAAATTTATGGTTAAAAAATAAATTTTTTTGAAAAAATTTTTCTTTTGCATAAATTCCCCTATGGAACCTTGTTTCAAAAGTTTTTAACAGTAATTCTTTTATTTTTGTAAGCACAGGCACCATTTTTGATATATTATTTGTTGTTGTTGAACACAAATACAAATACAAAATTTGGAAATAATCTCACGTCTCACGATGATTTTTACTGAATGCCCATTAGCATTTTTGAAATTATGTGCCATCATTTCGAAAAATTTATTATTTTTATTTTTTAACAAATTGGTATGTATACTGTACAACATTTACAGATGCAATAATATATATAAAATATTTATTAAAAATATCTCATCAGTAGGGCAAATAATTTAGAATACAATTTTCCAATTCTGCCATTTTTAAGAACATAATTATTTATTGAGACATAGATGAAAAAATTTCTACAATTTATTATTTTTGATAAAATAAATAGAAGTATCCTTAATTTTATTTCCTTGATTCTATCTAATATTATAATTAATTTTTGAAAATACATTTTTCTAATTTGGCACACTTTTAAAGAAGGAAAAAAAAACATAGTCACTTGGTCATAAAAAAAATAAAATTTTTATTTTTAAATAATGTATATTAGCAATAAATTGTTTAAAAAATTTATGGTTAATAATGAATAAATTTGTCAATATAAATATTTTCCTTTTAAATAAATTTCTCTATGGACCCAAATTTCAAAAGTTTCAATAAAAATTCTTCTAATTTCTGTTCATCAAATTGCAAAATGTGTAGCCAATTGCGCATCCAATGCCGAATGTAGTCAATGCGCCTTTATGTTGCACAATTTTATTCTCAAATTTTTAAAATTAAATTATTAATAAATATTCGCCCACTTTAATATGTTCAATTTTGGATTGTCCTTTATAAAATTGAATTTGTTCAAAATCCGATTGAAAGTAGCAAATATGATTATGGTCGATGGGAATACGTTTTTTGATGGACAAATTATATTCAACACCCTCGTATTTGACGTCAATTCGATAAATTCTTTTCCCAATTGGAATAAATAAATTTGGTGTATGGCAAACTTAAAAGTTAGAATTAAAACAAATCATTTAATTATTATTTTATTAGTTATTAATTAATTAAATTTAACCATATTATTGAATTTTTATTATAAATTTTGTTGATATACCGAATTCTGATACTTCATCCAAAATTCTCTTCCCAGTTTCATTGATTGGACATTTGTAAATTTTGAATTGAGAAAAAACTTTCAAAATATTTGCCACTTTTCCATTCATTCTTGTCATTCTACTTGCATTAAATGCTTTGCATCGATTGTCGTCATCACTTATTAGGCCCAATTTAACGAAATAATATTCAAGTTCATCTTCACTCAGAGTGATCCCTACACCTAATCAAAATTCAAAAATATGGCAAAAAAAGTTAAAAATATGGAAAAAAATATGGCGAGATGGTCAAAAATATGGCAAATGCCATATAAATATGGCATTTGGGTCACTCTGTCTGCACCTGTAATTTTTTGAACTTTTTAAAACCAGTTTTTATATGTAAAGATTTATTGGCAAAAAAAATGTCCGTAAAATTTTGGCTCACTCACACCCGTCCCTAGGATCACCTCTGTCTCCATCTCCCGCATGTGCCACCCTTATAAACTATGCCCCAAGGATGCAACCCTAGTGCTTAACAGCAAATTACCAATAACCACGCAGCGAAAAAATTAACCAAAATTGACTGCAGAGCAAAAAATTTTTAATGCAAATTTAAAAATCCTACAAAAAAAATTGGTCAAAATTTCCTTTTCATATTCCATTTTCCTTGAAAAATCCAATAATATGGGGTGCATGTTCACCGCTGCATCCCCGTGGAAATGGGTTTGTGGGGACGGGGGTGAGGCCCAAAAAGTGCGCCCGGGGGAAACAACCGCCTCCCCTTCCCCCCTCAATCAGTCTCCGTCCTCGTGGGTACCGGGGACGGGGGCGCAACCCTCTTTACCTTTATGATAATAATAAAATGGTTCATGTCCATAAAATATGCCCATTTCTCTTTTACTGGTCCATAAATCAAGAACATCTTCAATCTAAAATGGCAAAAGTAGGTGTAAAATCATTTCAATGTTCCAACTTCTCCACATTTGAACAAATTTTCATCTGTTTTTTCATGCAAAATTTGCATTTTATCATTTGAGTTGGTGAATAAAAATCTCCATATTTTTTTACCGTTGTAATCTTCCGAAAATTTGTATAATTTTGCCGATTTTCCATCAATTTTGACATAGCATTGGCCATCATTTGAGACTAAAGTAGGGATTGGAATATCCTCAGAAAATGATGTTAAACAATTTATTAATATCAAATTCAATAATAGCATTAAATTGATGGCAGCATTTAATAGCATTTTTTTATATTGGATTGGAAATAAATGAATGAATATGTGAATATTTTTTATGAATGTAAAGTTTGAATGAATGCTCCGTTTTGACCAATTTAAAAAGAGAAAATAGACGAAGAAAAATCGATGCCGGCATATTCACGATCCACACCCTAAAAAGCATTCATCGATTTGGAACAGATTGGCCAAAAAAATAGGTGAGGCTGGCCAAATTTTCCGAGGGAATAGACGAGAACAATCGAATATTTGGAATTTTGATGATATCATAATTCTGTTTAGAATTGATCCAAAAGGGTAATATGGGGACAATTTAATAAGTATTTGGCCTATTCAATCAGACTGTTGCTAATTTGGGAAGGCAACATCACAATGGAAAGCTCACAGAGTCTTCTAAAAGAATTATTAAATTACAAAATTCAACTTAAAAATATTAAAAATTGATAAACCAAAATTTGCGAATTCGTCCGCAAATATCGGCTAACCGACTAAACAATATATTTCAATAATTAAATCGAATGAAGCTTGCTGAAATTTTATCAAAATTGAAGACAGCTAAATTAGACCATAAATATGTGTTTTGTGTTATAAAAATATTTAAAATATCATTTTGCATTTTTTCGCCTGCCATCATTTATTTATTTTGAAGTCCCATCTATTTGATCGAAGCAGGAATTTATTCGTTAATCACAAAAGTTGCTAGAACACACGCCTAACCAACTTCGTTCACAACAAAGGCAATCGGTGTGAGAGTCATCGGTGCAATGGCCGCAAAAATTGCATTTACCGTTGTCGATGCAATCATTATTGCCATTGTTGGCATTGCATTCTATAATATTATTATTTGGTAAATTTAATTAAAATAAAATTGGACAAATTGAAATGGCCTAGATTACTGTTGGACTAGTCAATTCTGATAAATCTCGACTAATCGAACATGGGATCATTTAATATTCGGCATCTCAACAATTTAGTCTAAAACCTGTGAGAAATTTCAATACCAAAATCGGTTTTGTTTTTCAAGCCGAATTCGTATTGGTTTTAAATTGAAATTTAGTAGAATAAATCGACAATACTGAGTGAGTCGAATGAGTCTATTCTCGTATCTCTTAAAGATTTAAGCTTAGATTTCCAAATTCTAAACCAACTTAATGCAGCTTCCACTTCCAAAATGCCTTTCATTTGCATTTGTGTAGCAATCAAAAACAGAAATATTAAACCAAATTGCATATTTAATTGAATTATTATTATAGTAGGAATTTTATTAAATTTAATTTGTCTGATAATTTTAATGAGAAAAATGGGACGCCTTTATAAATGAACCCTTATTTGCATATTTATTATTAATTAATCTTTTTTCTATGTTGTTTTGGTAAGAACCAAAAACCAAATTTTGCATCTATATTTACACAACGGAATACGGATTAAATATTTCTAAATAAAAATTATTTTCATGGGATTGGACCACCCAATTAGCATTATGAAATATTGGTTCGAAATTTGATATTTGATGAGAACGAATTCAGAATTCACTGGACAAATTATGCAAATCAGACATAATATTTGATTCTTTCAGCCAGCGGCACCATTTTTGATATATATTATTTTTTTTGTTGAACACAAACACACAATGTGGAAATAATCTTATACAATGGTTGTTGTTGAATATGCCCATGAACACCTAGGTGCCATCATTACGAACAAATTTAACAAATTGTTGTGTATACTGTATAAGCATACAGTATATTTATTACAAATATCTTAGCACTAGGACAAATATTCTGCCATTTTAAGAACATAATTATTCAATGAGGTATTTTTAAATTTTTTCTTATTCTCCATCTTCTAAAATGATAGGGCATGACTTTTAATTTTAATTCCTTGTTTCTATATAAATTGTGTAATTAATTCAATTTTGAATAGTTAGTTTATATTGGTAAAATAGATTGTTTTAACAAAATTTCTGATTAAAGAATAAATTTGTATGTGAAAATTTTTTCTTTAAATATTTTTCTCCATGTGGAATGGAACCAAATTCCATAAATTCTATAAAATTCCTCTAATTTCTGTTCATCAAATTGCAAAATGTGTAGCCAATTGCACATCCAATGCCGACTCCAGCCATTGCTCCTTTATGTTGCACAATTTTATTCTCAAATTTTTAAAATTAAATTATTAATAAATATTCGCCCACTTTAAATTGTTCAATTTTGGATTGTCCTTTATAAAATTGAATTTGATCAAAATCCGATTGATAATAGCAAATATTTTTGTGGTCGAGGGAAATACGTTTCTTGGTGGACAAATTATAAAAATCACTTTTGTACTTGTCGACGTCAATTCGAAAAATTCTTTTCCCAATTGGAATAAATAAATTCGGCGTATAGCAACCTTAAATTGGGACTATTTAATTTTATTATATCATAGATTAATTTACAAATATTATTGAATATTTATTATAAACTTTTGTGTAAAAATTAGTTTTGGATCATAAAACATGGCAAAATCTGATTCCATTTTAAATTTTATAAAAAATGTCTAGACTAGACTAAAGCCTAGCCCCTAAAAAGGGAACTCATCAAGATGTGAGCCAATTTAATGTTTTTAATATCAAAATTAATTCAATGATCAATGATTGATGAATACATTTTTAGGCTAAATAAATTCGTAATATTGACGAACCGAATTCTGATACTTCATCCAAAATTATATTCCCAGTTTCATTGATTGGACATTTGTAAATGTTGAATTGAGAATTATTATCGCCCCAAATATTTGCCACTTTTCCTTCAATTTTTGTCATTTCACTGGCATCAAATGCTTTGCATCGATTTTCAATTAAGCCCAATTTAACGAAATAAAATTCAGCTGCAATTCAATTTTGAATTTTTATCAACTTTTATACTTAATAATAATAATAATAAATTTTTGGATTCAAGTCGTCGTCAAGACGAATATTGCCAGTAATTTATATTTCCAAAATTTTTGAAGCAATTAACAATTTATTGCCGGCAATTTTATGTGATTTATCACACTATTTTACATTTTAAACACAATTAATCATTTGCCTTCACTGGGATTCGAACCCGTGTGACTTCCATAAAACCTATGTGCATTTACCAACTGCGCTATAGATGACTGCTATAGTTGCCATTAAAAAAATTCGTTAAATTTTATTGCCAGCACGGCAATAAACAGGTCTCTCAGCTCGGCAATATTCTTGCCGGCAATTTTTTTTGGAAAAAAATTATACACATTTTTGGGGGAAATATTGTCAACAATATATTGTTGTGCCGGCAATATTTTAAGTATACACATTGGACAACACATGGCTTTATGGAATTTACCCTCAAAATCGGGGGGTGCTGAATTATTTTAGAGTAGGGTTGCGCCCCCGTCCCCGCGGGGGTCACCCCCGACGGGGGTCCCCGCGGGGGTTTGAATCTCACCCCCGTCCCACCCCCGATCACTCCCGCCCCCGAACCTCCACCCCCGCGGGGGTACGGGGGTGAACATACACCCCATATTATTGGATTTTTCAGGGAAAATGGGGTTCGATAGGGAAATTTTGACCAAATTTTTGTAGGATATTAAAATTTTTTATTAAAATTTTTCTCTGCGAGGCTATTTTTAGGTAAAATTTTTCGCTGCGCGGCCATTTTTAGATGGAATTTTTCTTCAAAAAAATTTTTTATTGGAAAAATTTGGCTTTTTAAAAAATTTACGCTACCCCCGCCCCCGCGGGGATCCCCGCGGGGGTCCCCGTCAAGGTCACCCCCGTCCCCGCCCCCGAAGGTGCCACCCCCGATCACCCCCGCCCCCGTCCAACTCGCCCCCGACCCTCGGGAGCGCAACCCTATTTTAGAGACTTGGATATTAAAAAAAAGAGAATTTACGATTTTACAACTTTGTTTATGTATATTATAAAACGGTTCTGTGCCATAAAATATGCGCTTTTCTCTGTCACTGGGCATTAATTCAAGAACCCATTCAATCTAAAATGAGAAAAAAAACATGTTAATTCATAGTTTTACAATATTCCAACTTCTTCATTTTCACATCCAAATTTTTCTTCCCTCATCAATTTCATAATTTTTAAATGTGCTTTTTCATGCAAAATTTCCATTTTATCATTTGAGCTGGCGAACAAATAACGTACTATTCTTCCATATTCGTAATCTTCAAAAAATTTGTATAATTTTGTCAATTTTCCATCAATTTTGACATAGCATTGGCCTTTAATTGAGACTAACGGAGGGATAGGAATATTTTCGGAAATTTGTGCCAAACAATTAGTCAGTATAAAATTAAATGATATAATAATTAAATAATTTAATAGCATTTTTTTAAAAATTGTTTTGGAAATAAATGAATATTTAATTATTAAAATGTTAAGTTTAAATAAACTCTATCAATTCTTTGTTTTGATTTAAAAAGGAAGAAAACGATTTAGTAAAAATCGATGCCCCTTCCACACGCTAAATGCATTCATCATTTTGGAATAAAATTGGCCAAATAATAGGTATGGCAAATGGCCGAATTACCCAGGAGAATTCGAGAAAGCAAAAATCAAACCTTCAATTGGAATTTTATGATATCATATTCAATTCGAAACTGATCCAGAAATCTAAGAGGAAAATTGGAATTGACCTTTATTTCAATAAGAGTCTGATCAATTTGGGAAAAAATATTATATTGGATAACCAAAAGTGCACTAATAACCGGTTTTTAATTTTATGAAATTCAATTAAGAATGCCTTTCCTTTTATCATAAAAATAAGTAATTTGTTCTTTTTAAAATATTTAAAATATCATATTGTATTTTTTTTGCTTGTCATCATATTTATTTTGAAGCCCACATCTATTTGTTTAATGATCCGCATCCGCATCAGAATCGAAGCAGGAAGTTATTCGTTAATTAATCACAAAAAGTTAGTTACTCTTTGTTTTTGCATTTGCAAAATTTCCATTAATTTTGACATAGCATTGGCCTTTAATTGAGAATAACGGAGGGATTGGAATATCCTCAGAAAATGATGGTAAACAATTTATCAATATCAAATTCAATAATAGCATTAAATTGAGGGCAGCATTGAATAGCATTTTTATATTGGAATGGAAATTAAAAATATATAAATATTTTTAATGAATATAAATTGTAAAGTTCGAACAAATTCTCGGTTTTGACCAAATTTAAAAAGTGGGAAAATCAACGGAGAAAAATCGATGTCAGCACATCAAAAGTCCGCACCCTAAAAGCATTCATCGATTTGCTGGAACAAATTGGCCAAAAAAATAGGGGCGAGGTTGTTGCCAAAATGCCCAGAGAAATGGGCGAGGGCAATGAATACACATTTACATTCTGCTGGGAGTTTGATTGATGATATCATATTTTTTGTTTAGAATTGATCCAAAATAGGATCAATTATCCGCCAGCGGATAATTGAAAAACGGATAACGGACACTCCTGCTGATAGTCAAGGTGGGGATAACGGGACGGGTAGGGAATCCGCGAAAATTATCCGCGGATACTACTCGTCCCGCTCCCTTTATAAGATAATGTAGATTTTTTGAAATTTGTTTACTCTAATTTAAAAAAATTTCTAAAATAAAAAAATAAATACCATGTTGGGTATGGTTGCCATCTCAAAAATAAAAAAATGCGGCATATTGATCCAAAAAATGGCAAAAATCCGATAAAAATAAGGTACTTTTCCGTTTTGCAACACACCTACAAAAATGTATGAAAATCGCATCCTAGAGGTAATTTTGGGTGCTGATTATGAATCTGTGCTTGAAATTAAGCTCAAGCAATACATTGGACTTCTCTAAGATTCCTATCGTTTCAGCCTTAAGCCTTAATTCTAGCCTAATCTTAATCCTAAGCCGAAATCCTAGCCTTAAATATGAACAATAAAAATGGTCTTAACTTTTTTATTTTTGAGTTTTATGCAAAACTAATGGTAGATTAATGATCAGTTCATCAAGACACTTCGATTGAGCTATAATTTGGTCAAAAAAATTTTTAATTTTTTTTCAGAGTTTCGAAGCAAAGTGGGGTTCCTTTACTTTTTTAATTTTCACATAACTTATGGCATTGACTTGATAGACAAAAAATAAGCTCAGATTCGTGTTCTACGCCCAAAATTACATCTGGGATGTGATTTTCATAAATTTTTGTGGGGGGTGTCGCAAAACGGAAAAGTACCAAAAATAATGGTTGCGGGTAGTCCGATAGGCTAATAGTCAGGGTGCGGATAACGGGATGGGTAATTAGCCCAAAATCCTTGCGGATATTCATCCCGCGTAATTGTCCCTCCTACGGATAATTAAGCCTAATCCAAAAGAATAAGGGGACAATTGAATTTAATCTATATATTTCAATGAGACTGTAACCAATTTGGGAAGCCATTAGCACAATGGAAAGTTCAGAGAGTACTCTAAAAAATGGACTTTTAAATTAAAAAATCCAACTTTAAAAAAGTTAAAAGTTTTTTTTAATTTAATAAACTTACAAAATATTTTAAGTATTCAAAAAATTATAGATAAGCCACTTTTTAGAAGACATCTAAGCCTTTCGAATAGCATATCGCATTTCTGTATTGGTTGCTTCCTTCTTAAGCTATGGCCAAAAAATGGCTCAGATTCCCTATCAGTGGTACCTAATATCTTCTTTCGCCTAAAGTCATTTTTTAATAAATTTTTACATATTAATTTGGCAATCTATTCACAAACAATAAATTTATTGGTGACCAATTTGTCCAAAAATTTATCGCGCTTTCTAACAAATTCCTTCTCTTGCCCAGCAGTACCAGCAAACCACTCTCAAAATGGATGCCCTCCATCATTGCCTCTGTCACCGAGCACCACGAGAATGTGAATACTCGCGCCCCAAGGCCAAAACAGACTGTGCTGGTGACAATGGTGCTGTGGTCATTTCCGAGAGAACCGCTCGCCTCCGTTCTCCCTGTCGACAATAAAGAACTTTTGCTCAATATTTTATTAAGCAACATTCTCTGCTTCCATTCTGTTTCCCCAAAGGCAAAACTGCGCCCGAAGCACCATCGCCCTTCTAAAGTGACTATTGATTGTGTCTGCTGGTCGTCCACTTTTCACCGCAAGGGCCGTCCGATTCTCTGCTCGTCCACTTTTCCCCTCGAGAGACGTCTGACCGCCACGCATCTACACACATTATATTTCGACGGTCACTTCGCATCGCACGTCCCCCGTGGCGTCACATCAACCAAACCCAGTCAATCCTCACATTTGGCCTTCATTTTGCTCTCTTCTCCGTGTCTTAAACCCATAAGCCAACCACGACATTTGAGTTGAAAGGCGAGCAAAAAATTGACCCATTCCGCAGTAAATTTGGAGTTAAAATTGACCCAAAAGTGCTCGGAAATTCCTCGAAGAAAGGGAAAAAAAATCCTACTGATTTTTCTGAAAAGTGGCCATCTGCTTTGCTAACGACAAGAAGGAAATCATCAAAAACAAACAAAAAGCAGACACGATTTCCTAAATGGCCCATCATTAAAAGCGTTGGGAGAAATATTTACGACGACGACGGCGGCCACTCTGCTGCTTTTCCCCTCTCTTCACATTTTCTTCTTTTGCTACCTTTTCGCTGCTAACATTTCTTATTGACATATATTTTATCATCCAAGACATCCAAGAAAAGGTGCCTTCTACTACTATTTGGAGGTTTTTGAATCAAAAATACGAAGGAAGGAAAGGTCGGCTTATCAGCAAAAAAGCGAGAGGAAAACACCAATCTCCACATTTTCTCCCAAATTCGATTGGACCTCCACCTTCAATTTCCACGATTTTCTGCTGGGCTCCTATTGGTTCATCAATCGTCATAAGCCAATAAACAACGTTTTTTTGTTTCTTTTTTGGTCAATATTTCGGCTTTTCGTCCATTTTCTGTGTGAAATTATTAACTTTTTTCTTCTTGACAACTTAATCGCTTTTGTGGCCAATCGAAAGTGGAAGTTGTGATGATCCCAGCACAGCAACCTTCACAAGTTTGAATTTGAATATTAGTTTGAAAAAAATGTGAAAAATTTTTGTTTAAATTTAAACGGATTTGGCAAAGGGCCATACGAATTTTTCATAATTGCTCAGATTCCAACCATACTCGAGGCCAAAGCTCTATAAGAAAACAATCAGTTTTTGGAGGCGATATGCCATTCGAAATCTCTTAAAGTTCTCCAAAAAGTGGCAAAAATTTTAAAAATTTTTTAAAATAATTTGTAAATTAAGAGACTAGTTTATACTGGTTTTTTCACTCAAGGATATGTAACTTTTTTAGAAGCTTGATTTTATGAAATTTTAAGTAGCCACTTTTATGGAGGACTTTTAGAGCTTTCGAATGGCCATATGACTTTACAGAATTGGCTACTATACTATTGAGATATGTCCAAAAGAGCGGGGACAAGTTAGTTGAAATATCAATTCTCACAATCTCATAATTTATAACCGAATTGTCAAAAAGCAAAAATCGCTTCCTTATTTTAATTTAAAATTAAAATCAAAGAAGTCAAATCATAGGACACTTTGGATTTTCAATTGCCATTATCTTCTTCCCAAGTGGGCTCTGCTTCCTTGTTGAGCAATGGCCAAAATAATGGCCTTAGATATTTAAATGGAATTATTAGCAATATTCCCCTATTCTAATTTACCAAAAAGTTGGCTGGCCTTTCTGGATTTCAATATACTTTTCTCGGACCAAAAAAATTACCAAAAATTTGCCAATTTTATTGAATTAACCTCCTCTCAAAAAAAGGATGATGCCAGCATTGCGGAGGAAGAGGACGCTTTGGTGCTACGGATGGAGGCCGCAATGATGTTGGCGGATGCGGCCCCGGATGATCCATGCGATGAGGTAGAAGAACGACTTTCCTTTGCCGATTCCGAACGTTTCGACGACGATGATGAGGAACAATTTTCGGCACAATCCAGTGAATCAAGCAGCTCATTCAGCCATCATTGGAGGGGATGGGCCGCCGCAGGGGCCGCTTCCACTTCAGGCGCATTGGCCACAACCAGCAGCAGGGATGGAAATGTTGGCACTGCTGGAGAATGCCAAGGTTCTTTTAGAAAAGGCTTTATCCCTTCTATTCCTATTTTGAACTGTAGAAATTGGCATATTTCTCCTATTGAAATCGGTTTAATTTCGAGTTTTGAATTTCTAAAGCAAATCTGTATAATTTTATACTTTATGGTACAGTGAAAATATTGGAAAAATAATTTTTTAAAAGTAAATATTCTTTAAGCCTTTTAAGCTTTAATCTTTCAAATAGCCATAAGCATTAATATTATTAATAAATTAATTAACTGGGCTAAATTAATTCACATTTTGTTTTGAAGAAATTTTCAACGAAATTCCCAATAAATATTGAAAAAAAAAACATTAGAATAAATTAAACATTTGTCATCCTTTTTAAGGGGGCAATGTTTCGAATCGCTATCATAGATCTCAAATTAATTATTAATTAACTAATTAATTGATTAGTATAAATTATTTCAGCTTCTTTTTAAATTTAACTAGAAATTCTCCCTCATCAGATTTAATTTTCCGAGATTCAATTATATTTTTATGAGAATTCTAGATTTTACGTTTTACCTTGCAAAATTAATTTTCTTAACCTAAAACTTTGGATAAACTCACAAAAATTTAGGCCTAATTGCCTCTTCTTCGGCCGCATTTTTTGGCCCAGATTTACCCGTTTTGGCCTCTGCATTGGAAACGGCTACTGAAGAGGGCAAAGAAGGTGGGGACAATAGCTACGGCATATTTTATGGCCATTTCCTCGCAAAATTCTTTCAATTAAAAATCCATATATTTATCAGGCCCATCCATTCCATCGCTGAAGGATTTGGCTTCTCGCCGGGTGGCCTCGGCCCTCTCTTTCGAACTGATCGAGTCGACCTATGCCAGATTGCCAAGGGCGCAAAAGCGGCTCCGTCCCGGCATTGGCACAGGCGAACAGCAAGATTATTTGCCAGAACAATTGGTGCTAATGATTTTGAGACATTGTTTCCCCGAATCCGTCGACAACATTCGACTTTATAGGTATTAGGGAAATAAATGTTCTTTTTTTAAACAATTTTCATTTTTTTTTTATTTTTTAGTTGTTTGACAAATTGTGGCGACCGCCTTTTTGCGCTCGGCGAACAACTTTACCAAAATGGAGCTGTCTCGGAACTTTTCCAAATAGGTTTATATCTTTATCTTATTTTTTTATATTTTTTAATAATTTAAAAATTTATTCATTATTTTGTAGCTCATTAATTTTAAATGAGTTTAAAAAATTTAATCTGTTCTTTGGCTTCTCATTAAGGCAATTTCTGGAAGGTAATATACCATTCGAAAGCCAAAAGTTCGCCTAAAAAACAATTTTTTCAAATTTTTAAAATCTAGTTGAAGAAAGTTACACGCCTTTATGTGTAAAATAAACTTTAAGTAGAGGGAATGGCACTGGCACTTATATTTTAAAAAATTGTAAATATAAAAGATTTACTTTTAGAGGGCTATTTTAGAGCCTCCAAATGGTATATCGACTCCTCAAATTAGATGCTTTTTTATTGAGCTATGGTAATAAGAATAACATTGCTGTTACTAAATCTTTATCCTTCGCTCCTGTTAAATTATACAAAATTTTCCAAAAATTATCGTCAAAATGTTCAATATAAATTTTTGACTGGTTCCAGGCTATCATCTTTCGGCTATTGTGCAAGAACGATTCAATAATGGTGGGCCAACAGCCAACAATTCGGATGGACCTTTTCGTCAATTTGATGTTTGCATCCGTGTTGATCGATGCCGAATTGTATCATGTTCATGCTCTTGTTCGAATGCATCATTTTGGTGCCAACACGCTGTGGCCGCATGCCTTCAACGCATTCAGCGACCAAATTCAGTGGAATATAGGCCAGTAATTTGATAATCTTTTCTCCATCCAGCCCCAACAACAAAAATTTTTTTTTCTAAAAAATTTTTCCTTAAAACACTGCCTTAAAAGCATTTTTAAAATAATAATTTTTAAAAATGACCCAAAAGTGGGAATTTTTTAATTTTTTTATTCACAAAAATTGAAATATAGAAAATTTTATTTTTTTTTTATTCAAAATAAATTTTTTGGAATGACTAGGTTTAAAATTCAGCTGGACCCGAAGATTAGATCTCTTCAGAGCTTAATTTATAAGGCCTGAAAAAATTCGGATTTCCTCTGATTGATGAGAGTTTATATTCAATTCATTTTATTATTTTGAAAAAAAAATTAAAAATTTCCTATTTTTGGAATCATTGAAGGAAAAAAATAAAAATTTAGGGTGAAAAGTATTATTTTAGACCGGCCATTTGGGATTCGATCACATCGCTTCGGGATACGGAACTGAAGAAATTGGCGCAATATTTGGTCAATGAATTACCAAAAGAGTATATCCCAGTGGCCCAAAAGCTGATTGATGCACTGAAGGATCCCCGATCGGAAATAAATCGAACCCAGGGAGCACCGGATCCAACAGCGGGGCCAACGGATGATACACCGGCCGTTTGGTGTATGGATGAGAGGGCGCTGCATGGGGAGGTGCGCAAAACGCTGATCAATTTTATGCGACCTTCGGCCATGGTTTGGTAAGTTTTTATTTTTTTAATTTATTCCATGGAAATGCATTTTATCTACGCAAGGCATATAGTATCTCTTTCAAAGATAATTCATTCCAATCTATTATCGGTAACCTAAATTTTCGTCTTTTAGTACCTAATCAATCATTAAATAAAATTTTAATAACATTAGATTGCCAAAAGTCTGTCCTATAATTTGATAGCAAAATCATTAAATTTGGCTCACTCGTTGATGAATTTATTTTAAATTTAAATGACAATATATTAGCCCCGTGCAACAAAATGAGTTGCTCCGATTCTATTCTAAGGTTTCATTCTAAAAAATGTATCTTTTATATAGAAAGACAATGGGGATGGCCTTTCTAAAAAATATTCTTTCCTTTTCCTCTCCAAGTTAGATTCACTTCCAAATAGAATATAAGAAATTTTTAAAGGGAAACAATTTAAAAAAAGTGTTTGAAAATTTAAAAAATATACTCCAAATTTCCAGCGAAGTGCAAAGTCTATTGACTTCCCCGCCTGCATTGGCCCATGAATGGAGCATTCTTCATCGGACACTGTGCGCAAAACAGCCTGAATCCATGTGGAATTTACTCGGAATGGTCCGGGTGATGTTAAGCCGCGGTGATGCGAATGGGCCGGCACTTTTGCATGTTTTGACGGAAGAATGTTTGGCATTGGATTCCGTCCTCCTTCGTTGGTATCAAATTTCGCTGACCACCAGCGGATTTTGGCATCCAATTGGACCAAATTCTGGGGGCAGCGGAAATGGCAATGGAGGAGGCCAACAACGTGGCAATGCCCAACAAAGTCAATCCAGGCAATTGAATTTGCATCTCCTCTGCCAGGAATTGGCCTCCCTTTGGCAATTGGTAGCGTTGAATCCTAGACTGGGTGCGGAAGAAAGAGAACGCCTTTGGCTTCTTCTTCAACTTTATCAGCGGACGGCTGTCGCCCGAATTTGGGCTATTTTGGGCAAAATGGCCAGTGGAATAGAAAATGTAAGCGCATTAAATTTTATAATTTGAAAAAGATGATAAAATTGCCTAAATAAATTTTAAAGCCATTTTTATTTTACAAAAATTGAATTCAAAATTGTTTTTATTGAAAATATAGTTGCTTTTAGTCTTGTAAAATGTCCGGAAAATATGGAATATTTTTAGAAATTTCATTTTTAATTGAAATTTTTTCTGCCAAATTTTTTCGGCCTATTTTATCTAAATAAGCAAAATTGTTATTTTTGGATCCTTTGTTCGCTAAATGGCTCATAGATATAAAATTAATATTTAATAAAAATAATAAAAAAAAATATTACATAATTTTATACTTTAAATTTTGTCAATATCAATTAAAATCTATGTAAATTCCTGTTTCTTATTATAGCAGTATATGTTTGCCACGGTTGTGAACAGCCAAGGCCATCGATTGGGCCAGCAGAATGCTCCATTCACGCAACAATTCTTCCCAGCATTTTTTCCCGCGTTGCAAGCTTGCCGCCAAATTGAATGGACAAGTAGTGAAGTGCAACGAATTGTGCAAAATATGGAAATGGGGAGCCGTTTGGGCATTGATATACAAGTGGAAATTTTATGATTCCAAAATGAAATGCAAAAACAAAAAACAGAATTAAAACTTTCCAGAAAGAAACACACAAAAAAATCAGAATTAAAACTTTCCAGAAAGAAACACACAAAAAAATCAGAATTAAAAAATTCCGGAATGAAACACAAAAAATCAGAATTCTTTCCGGAATGAAACACAAAAAATCAGAATTCTTTCCGGAATGAAACACAAAAAATCAGAATTCTTTCCGGAATGAAACACAAAAAATCAGAATTCTTTCCGGAATGAAACACAAAAAATCAGAATTAAAACATTCCGGAATGAAACACAAAAAATCAGAATTAAAACATTCCAGAAAGAAACACACAAAAAAATCAGAATTAAAAAATTCCGGAATGAAACACAAAAAATCAGAATTCTTTCCGGAATGAAACACAAAAAATCAGAATTCTTTCCGGAATGAAACACAAAAAATCAGAATTAAAACATTCCGGAATGAAACACACAAAATCAGAATTAAAACTTTCCAGAAAGAAACACACAAAAAAATCAGAATTAAAACTTTCCAGAAAGAAACACACAAAAAAATCAGAATTAAAAAATTCCGGAATGAAACACAAAAAATCAGAATTCTTTCCGGAATGAAACACAAAAAATCAGAATTCTTTCCGGAATGAAACACAAAAAATCAGAATTAAAACATTCCGGAATGAAACACACAAAATCAGAATTAAAACTTTCCGGAATGAAACACAAAAAATCAGAATTCTTTCCGGAATGAAACACAAAAAATCAGAATTCTTTCCGGAATGAAAAACAAAAAATCAGAATTAAAACTTTCCGGAATGAAACACAAAAAATCAGAATTCTTTCCGGAATGAAACACAAAAAATCAGAATTCTTTCCGGAATGAAAAACAAAAAATCAGAATTCTTTCCGGAATGAAACACAAAAATTCAGAATTTTTTTTTTTTGAAATGAAATCACATTTAAATCAAATCTCATTTTTTCGATAAAAATGCTATAAATATTAGGTATTAGCTCATTTTTTTCCTTTACTGACAAATTTTCCATCCTTACCCCCTCAAGATGGCCGAACGTCAAAATGACATTGGCCGTTTCCCAAATTTGCCATTTTTACGTGAATGGCCCCAAGGCATTTTCCTCATGGATTTGGTGGAAATGGAGCAAAAATTAGGCAGCACTGTGGCATTTAATCCCGACACAGTAGTTTTGCCACCAAGATCGTCAAAATGGAAGAAGAAGCGACGGAAAAGAGGAATTGGCCATTCATCCTCTTCGCGCAAATCAACAAAAGGCGGAGGAAATGAAAAGGAAAAAGGGAAAAAATCGGGTGAAACAATGAGTGGCAATGGCGAAATTACCAAAAGAAGAGATAGTCAAAATGAGACAGAACAAATGAGTGAAGTGAGCACCGATGATGAACGACAAATGGACAAGAATGCTGCTGGGCCAAGTGGACATTCGAAAAAAAGGTAAAATCTAGAGCAGTTCTTTTGGTTATAGACCATTTTCGAATTGAAATAGGTGATAGCTCCGCCGGAGCGGGACGTTTAGTGGCGGGCCGTTTAGTGGCGGCCGGTTAGTGACGGGGACTGTTAGTGGCGGGCCGGTTAGTGGCGGACCGGCCGCCACTAAACGGCCGCCACTAACCGGCCCGCCACTAAAGGTCGCGTACCGTGATAGCTCATAGGCAAGCCCTAAAATTCTTCTAAAAATTAACTTTTTAATATTTTGGAAAATTAAAAATATTTGTAACATATATGAATATGATTTTTTTCTAAGACATATAACTTTTTAAACAAGATTTTAGGAAATCTAAAGGAGCCACTTTCGAGAGGATAAATGTAGGGTTTTCAATTAGTATATATTATCTATTTAAATTAGTTATTGTCTCGATGAAATATTAGTAAAAAATTTAATATAGGTTCTCAATCGCCACTCGCCAGGTCTCATTGCCAGTAGTCATATTTTTCGATCAAAGAAATTAATTAAAAAATATTTTTTATACAGAGAAGTCTACGAAGATGCGCTTGATGCATTGTTCGCTGCTGCCCATATTGAAATCGACGATCCCTTCACGCTTCGGTTCACATGTTGTGATGCACTATTTGCGCATGGCTATTTTCGTGAGGCTCTTCAATTGGCCGAGCAATTGTCCGTTGATTTACTGACTAATCAGCCAAATTTGTTGGCTCGAAACTCAGCGTCGAACAATTCGACGCATTGCAGCCATTCTGCTGGAATTGGCGGAAATGGACCGGATAAATTGGCAACCGATGCTTTGTTGGATTCTTCCATGTCGGAAGAAACGGGCTGTGGCGAAGTGGGCACCGGCGGTTCATCCTCCTTCGATGGCGGAAACAATAACAATGCAAGCATTGGTAGTGGAACTGATTTAATTGGAGGAACGAAAACACTGGCTGGAAAGGTCAGAGATAAAAATCCGTTCAAGTTCGGACTTAAAATAAAAGAAATATGTAATTTCGTTAAGGGAAAGTTGGCCCAAATCATTTTAAAGCCATATTCATTGGCCAAGATTAAGTTTCATTGTTATCTAGATTTATATTATTAAATATTTTAAATTAGTTTTGCCAGAATCGAAAAATTACACACATTCAAAATTCACATTCATTTCCTCTGGAAATTTTTAGCCATAAATTACGAGGTTTTAGATAAAGCCAATTTTTGGTTTCAAATCTTTAATTTTAATATAAATATTTTAATTTAATAAAATATGCAAATTTGCTTTAATCTGAAATATAAGGGAAAGAATGAAAGTTTATAAAAAATAAATTAATAAATTTAAATAGGATGAAATTAAAATATTAAAATTATTTCAGCCATTGTTGTCGCGCAACTTAACAATGCATGGCCAATTTCGCCGTCAATTCAGTGCAGATTCATTTCGACGCCTTCAAACAATTGATGGCGGTGGCACCATAGGAGGCAGTAGCCGTGGTTGGCTTTGTCGCTCGCATCCTCGCTTGATGACCTCCTCTTTGCTGGCCAAGCAAACACTTTGGCGAACACTATTTTTGGCCAAATTATTGCTGCTGGGCGAAGAATTCATGGCACGGCGAAGAAGTAAAAGTAGACAAAATTCTAACACTGGAAGTGTTTCCGGCCCAGAACCTGGCCAATTCCGGCTGCGGGCTTTGGAATTGTGCTTGGCCATGTTGGGCAACCCACGGGGCCCGGCCGCCACAAAATTGTTGGAGATGGAGCTGAATCATTTGGAGGGAGAAATCAATGCATTGTTGCATCGTATCCAACTCTGTCCCCTTGGATTGGCCATAGTCCGCGAAGTGGCCCAGCGGCATTTAGCCAATTGGAAGGTGGATGGCAAAGCGTCGAACAATGTGACAGTGCCGCCAACAAAAATGGCACATTACATTGTGAATGCCCTCTCATATACGCATCAAATGTTACGGAATGCACCGGCTTCTTCTTCAAATAGGCCAACCACTTCACAATCGATTATGCAACAAAGTGGAGGTGGAATGGAAGTGTTGCCCATTTCTCAGCCGGATGTGTTTGCGCATCGAGTGCCTGCTGATGATGATTTGGCGCTGGAATTCGCTTTGCAAGTCTTAAGCAAAGGTTAGTGACAGTTTTCTTTATTTAATAAATCAATTTAAATAATATAATAAGCTTGTGAGAAATTCGAAATTCTGAATAAAAATTATTAATAAAAAAAGGGAATGTCATTTTCATTTAAATATACTTAATTAATGATAATTATTTTTATAAATTAAAAGCCATAACTCTCCATAGAAGCTTATAATAAAATTACAATTCATATTTTGCCAATATTTAATTAATTGGTGGTTGACCTTTAAATAGCAAAATTTAATTTTTATTTATTTATTTTTTAAATATTTTTTACTCAAAATTATAAATTCCTTGAAGCCAATGTTTATTATTGGATTAATTTCTTCTAATTTCAAATTTACTTTAGATTTAAATATTTTCTCTTGCAGATGTGCATATTTCCGAGACGGATCATCCCATTTTGTGTGAATGTATTCGACGGAATCGAAAAGATTTGCAAATGATTTTGTTGACCCGGAATCGGGATTGCACTGAGAAATTGGCTCGCATTCTTGGCACTGTCCTGGACCCAAAAGTACATCGCATGTATGAGTAAGTTTACCTAGAAATAAGAGATTTTCAGTCGATTAGTATTGGCCATTCTTTTGATCATAAGTTTAAAAAAAAAGCAACCAATCAACCAATTTGGGAAGGCATATGTAATTCAGAGGAAGTCATAAATGTCATTTAAAAAATAGATTTTCTAATGTTTGAATAGAATTTTTAAAGATTTTTCATCAAAAATGCAGGTTTATTATATTCAAAGACATAACTTTTTATGATATATTTCTTAAGATTTAAAATTGGTTGTAAAATTTAAGATGTAAAGGATATTTAGGGCTTTAAGATAAATGACATGTCTTACAGAAATACTTTCTTCCTTGTTGATTTATGACTAAAGGATGGCATTTCCCTGTACCGTATAATATAAATAACCCATCAATTCACCCATAGGGATCATCATTGCTCCAATGTTGACTTCTTTTTGCCTACCCCATCTTCACAAGCTTCAATAATGGCCTCCTCCTCAGCAATCCAAAATGTATCACAACAAAAGGCTGCATTCTACCCAAATCGACCTCTACCGCCAATTTCCGCTGCGCAATCCAGCAGTTCGGCCACAAGTTCGCCAAGTAGTTCACCGTTTGGTCCAGCAGGGAGCAGGTTTGGTGCTGGCTTAAATGAATTTGGAGGGAGCAGTAGCAGAAGAACAAGTGGCGAACAATCCGGCGTCGATTTGATTAGCAACAATTGCTCGCCAGGACCAAATCGAATTATGGGTGCAATGATGGAAAGGTATCACAATTTGAAAAAATACATGAAATTTATCCTTAAGAAATAAATTACAAAAAGGAAAAATATAAGATTGATTATTAAAAGTAAAAGAAAAAATGCCCTATGAATTTTAAGCATTTCCTCAATTTTACAATTTTTTTTAGATAATTTGGACCAAAAACATGAGCTTGGATAAATTAAAAAGCTTGATGGACTTCATTAGGAAATTAGTAATATTGTAAAAGCCTCAATTGGAATAATGAGAAAAAAAAGGATTTGTATTCGTTCAAATTCCAAAGAGTGAATTACTCATATTTTCCTTATTGTTTTTGACAGAATTTTTTAATAAATATTAATTCCTCAAATGCTAAACTTTTATAAATTTAGTATAAATATAATTCAATTCACAATGAAGATTTCCTCTCTACTCTTCTGGTCCTACCCTTCCAATGTTAGCCAATCAGGCCAGCGAGGCCCAAGCGCATCATATGTTCGAATTTGCCAAATCTCTGTTGCAAGAGGCCGGCGGCAATCAATCCAGCGCAATGTTCAATCCAATGGACGGCGGTGGAGGCCAAGTTGCAGTTGGCATTGGAGGCGGAAATGCCGCTGGTCCTCACCGAAATTTGCATATTTGCTCATTGCTTATTGCACTTTATGCTCTGGGATTAAACAATGAATGTTCGCCCAGTTGGAATACGCGAACATACTCAACGCATGTTAGCTGGATTCAGGCCCAATCCTTGGATATTGGTCCGTTTTTTTAAATCGTTATGCAATTTTAAAATAGTATGGTGTCAATTAAATGGGAAAGATGTTTTTAAGCTTCAAAAAGAGTGTTTAGTATGAAAATTTTTTGCATTTCTTTTTCTGTTTTTTGGTATTTCATTCCTGAAAGTAAATTATGATTTTTTTGTCTTTCTTTTCGGAAAGTTTTAATTCTAATTTTTTTTGTTTCATTCCGGAAAGTTTTAATTCTGATTTTTTGTGTTTCATTCCGGAAAGTTTTAATTCTGATTTTTTGTGTTTCATTCCGGAAAATTTTAATTCTGATTTTTTGTGTTTCTTTCCGGAAAGTTTTAATTCTGATTTTTTGTGTTTTATTCCGGAAAATTTTAATTCTGATTTTTTGTGTTTCATTCCGGAAAGTTTTAATTCTGATTTTTTGTGTTTTTTTCCGGAAAGTTTTAATTCTGATTTTTTGTGTTTCATTCCGGAAAGTTTTAATTCTGATTTTTTGTGTTTCATTCCGGAAAGTTTTAATTTTGATTTTCTGTGTTTCATTCCGGAAAATTTTAATTCTGATTTTTTGTGTTTCATTCCGGAAAATTTTAATTCTGATTTTTTGTGTTTCTTTCCGGAAAGTTTTAATTCTGATTTTTTGTGTTTTATTCCGGAAAATTTTAATTCTGATTTTTTGTGTTTCATTCCGGAAAGTTTTAATTCTGATTTTTTGTGTTTCATTCCGGAAAGTTTTAATTTTGATTTTCTGTGTTTCATTCCGGAAAATTTTAATTCTGATTTTTTGTGTTTCTTTCCGGAAAGTTTTAATTCTGATTTTTTGTGTTTCATTCCGGAAAATTTTAATTCTGATTTTTTGTGTTTCTTTCCGGAAAGTTTTAAATCTTTTTTTTTCTTCCGGAAAGTTTAATCAAATTAAATTACTCCCAATTAGAAAAAACGCATCTTCCAACTGCAAGTAATTCGCATCCCGAAATGGGTCAGAAAAAATTTAACTCGAAGCCAAAATTTTCCAACAATTAAGCAGACAAAAATTTCTGAAATTACTTATTAGTGTAGAGCAAAAAATTTGACCAGAAATTTTGTTGTGAATTCCATTTAGTTTTTTTGGCTCTCTTTGATTTTAATAATCCATTTTTCCAAATACAGGTCGCCAAGCATTGGAAATAATTCGGCGCACTTGGCGAAAACATCTAACCCCAACTGAAGTGGCCTCGTTAGCCGACAAGGCCAGTCAAAGTGCCGATAGGGCGACCGTAGAAAAAGCGGCCCAATTGGCATTGAGCGTTCTGCCCGAAGCCAATTCCCTGTTGCCAACCGAAAGTCACAAAGCCTTGAATCAATGCAAAGAACGGAGTGCAAAAATGTTGGAAGAAGCATGTTTAGCCGTGGAAAAAGCCGCTGAACAGGGTGGCGTCTATCCCGAGGTAGGCATTTAAATTGGCTTTTTTTTACTATATTTCATCAAGGCAAACCATTTTATTTATTATCTCATTCGAAAGGTGTCATCTATAATTTAGCTCAATTATATATTTTGAAAATTAATTTAAAAAATGCTATATGATTTTGAATATAATTAACCAACATTTTTTGATTAAAAGCTTCTTATTTTACAAAGCTTTCACTTTCAAAAATTAAAAAGACTTTTAAGATATTAAAGCTTTCGATTGACATATCATCTTCCATAATTATTAATTAATTGATTGCTCTTTTTGAGCTATGACTAAAGGAATGGCCTAATAAGATATTGAAATTGTAATTGTACCGATTTAATAAGAGAAAATAAACAGGAAAAATTTTCTCATTTCAGGTTCTCTTCCGAGTTGCCCACCATTGGTATGATTTATATTTGGCCCATGTAGACATGGAGGGTGGAAATACTTCAACATCAAATGCAGCCGCTAACAATGCGAATAATCATTTCCATTTTCATTCAACCCATCATCAACATCCAAAAACGCAACAACAACATTCGCCCCCATCAAATGGGAACAATCATCATCGTTCAGCAGCACAAATTCATCACCATCACAATCATGGCCATCATTCGCATGGATGGGCTGGAGGCAATGGCATTGGAGCAAATTCCAGTTCCGGTTCTTCTTCATCTGCAGTTTTTCCCGGAATGATTGGTGGGTCGTGAGAAGTTATTTGGGTAATAAAATAAACAAAAACAATTAAACATTCTCAATATTTAATAGAACAAACCGAGACAATCAACAATTAACTATTATCAGAGAATTATAAATTAAACTAATTATAATAAGGTAAAAATTTACATTACAATGAATAAATAAAAGTAAGCTATAGATCAAGGAAGTAAAATTTCGAATGATTTTTAAATAAATTTCGAATTATTTTTAAATAAATTTCGAATTTCCCCCTTAAGGACACACATTTGGCCAACCGCCTCCACCTTTAAATACCACCTCGGCATATTATCAAATGGCAGCCGCAGGCCCTAATGCCATTATTAATCAACATCATCAGCCATCGCACGTTCGGTTTTCCTTAGGCCAAATGCCTTCAGCAGCTCCGGCAACGGCACCTCCGCCACCATTCTTCTCACCCTCCATTCCGCCACCGCCATTACCGCCAATTGCAAATGTGTCACCATCTAATCAAGCCGGCAATAATTCGACAAATAACTATCGACTGCAGCCAAGTTTTTCCGCTCCAAATATGGCCTCTTCTCAGCAACAGCAAGTACAAATGCCATCTCAATTTCCACCGCCACAATCTGCTGCCATTTTACCACATCCGCCACCGCCATCATTTGTGCGATTTCCGGCAGGGCCACCAATCCATCCAACTCATCAACATTTAATGGCTCCGATGGGTCAGATGCCGCTTCCGGCAGTACAATTTGGGCCACAGCCATTGGCGAATGCTTTCGTACAAATATCGCCACCAAATCATCGAATTCATCAGGTAAAGTCAATACATATTTCTCATGGGTCTCATCAGTATGATTCAATACCAGGGCTATTCTTTCGGCCTTACTTAGCACAACAAGAAATTGACCAAAGTAACCAATTTCGGAATAGGATTGCCTAGCCATAAAAGTTCTCTATCAATTGGCTCTATTCCTATTTTTGAAAATTTTAAATAACTTTCATGAAAGAGCAGATTTTCATTCAAAATTCGAGCTTATTAGTTTAATAAAAAATCTTTTTTTAAAACTGAATTTCATAAAAATTATTATTTCGCCTTCTCAAAATGGTTATTGGCTCATTGATGAGTGGGCTATGGCTAATAATGCTCCAGGGTATATTAATAGTAGAAAAAGGAGTACTGTCTATGTCTACTGTCCAAAATCCATTCTTCCTTCCCAAATACTTTTTTTTCAACTTCATATTTTACAGTCTATTTTCCGTGGAGATCATCGAAAGCCTTTGATGGATGAACGTGCCCTTCAATTGCTCAAAAATGTGCATCGTGTCGGCATTGCAGCAATGACCAATTTACGCAGCATGGAAAGTGTGCATGCAAAATTTGCAAAATGTCCGCCCAATTGCGATGAAATTTGTTGGCTTCTGGATGTCTCCCTGGAGATTGCCGATCCTGAATATGTTCGCCTGTTTTGTGAGAAGGCCATTGCCTGCGTTGGTTCACCATTTGTTTTGCTTGAATTATTGCGAGGAGTGTTCAAGGTAGAATCATCCAAACAAAATAAAAATTAAATTTTTCCGGAAAGATTTTAATTCACTTTTCCGAAAAGATTTAATTAAGTTTTTCCGGAAAGAATTAAATTAAATTTTCCGGAATGATTTTAATTAAGTTTTCCGGAAAGATTTAATTTAATTTTCCGGAAAGATTTTAATTTAATTTTCCGGAAAGATTTAATTAAGTTTTCCGGAAAGATTTTAATTTAATTTTCCGGAAAGATTTTAATTTAATTTCCCGGAAAGATTTTATTTAAATTTCCGGAATGATTTTAATTTAATTTTCCGGAAAGATTTTAATTTAATTTCCCGGAAAGATTTTATTTAAATTTCCGGAATGATTTTAATTTAATTTTCCGGAAAGATTTTAATTTAATTTTCCGGAAAGATTTTAATTTAATTTCCCGGAAAGATTTTATTTAAATTTCCGGAATGATTTTAATTTAATTTTCCGGAAAGATTTTAATTTAATTTTCCGGAAAGATTTTAATTTAATTTTCCGGAAAGATTTTAATTTAATTTTCCGGAAAGATTTTAATTTAATTTTCCGGAAAGATTTTATTAAGTTTTCCGGAATGACTTTAATTAAGTTTCCGGATGATTTTAATTTAATTTCCCGGAATGATTTTGATTAAGTTTTCCGGATGATTTTAATTAAATTTCCCGGAATGATTTTGATTAAGTTTTCCGGAAAGAATTTAATTAAATTTTCCGGAATGATTTTAATTAAGTTTTCCGAAAAGAATTAAATTAAATTTTCCGAAAAGAATTTAATTAAGTTTTCCGGAAAGATTTTAATTAAATTTTCCGGAAAGAATTTAATTAAGTTTTCCGGAAAGATTTTAATTTAATTTTCCGGAAAGAATTTAATTAAGTTTTCCGGAAAGAATTTAATTAAATTTTCCGGAAAGATTTTAATTTAATTTTCCGGAAAGATTTTAATTTATCAAATTTTAATCTTTTTCATTTAATTTTCCAGTTTTTTCAACATTTCCCAAATGCGCATCGAATTCCGGGAACGGGTCAATTGGATTTGATTTTGCAAAATTCGACTGTCAGTGGCGAATTGGCCAAGGCTTGTATTCAACAGGCAAAGGCAGCCATGATCCAACATCAAATGGCCGGACCCCAAATTGAGTTGGCTTTGCATTCGATTGGGGCCGCTTTCAATGCGGCATGCCATAAACTCAATTTCACTAATTTCAATGCGCCCGATCAGGAATATGTGAGTTTTTTAAAATTTAAGACAAAAAATTACCATTTAGGAATTTATAATTTTAATATTTCTCATCAAAAAGTTTGAGACAAAGGATTATTTCATTTAATTAATTTCCCCATTTTTTTTATTTTTATATTTTTACTAAAAATCCCATTAAAATTTATACGAAGGATCCTCATTTCATCCGAATCATTCACTTATAATTACATAATTACCATATCCAATATTGGCACCATAAGCAGGGTTTTTGACACCCTTAAGGCAATAAATAAAAATTTTTGGCTTTTTAATTTTATCTCCTATTTTTCTCTACAGGTCTGTGAATTGGCCATTGTCACCCGGGACCTATTCCGATTAATTCCACCTTGGCATGAGCCAATCAAGCGAAAATATATGGAATGGTTTATGGAGCATTGTGGCAAACAAAAATGCTTCAAAAAATTCAAAAGTGTTCAAACAGCAGTGCAAAATGCCCTTCATCAGCAGCAACAACAACAAAATCAACAATCACAACAGAGACAACAAATAATTTTTTTGTCATCGAGCCAATCATCGTCGAATGTTATGCCACCAATAATTTTGGGTACTGACAATGGTCAAATTTCTGCACAATCATTTGAACATCCGCATTGAATTGATACGGATAACGGAATATTATTTATTTATTTAATTTTTTGTGGATTTCTAATTCTGTTATGTAAAATGGTTTATGAACGGAGGCATTTTTAGGCACCAACACAAAATTCGGACTCCCCATCCTCGAATACCCCTAAATACACCTGGTTTCAAAAAAAATTTTCAAAGCCTAGGTAACCCCTTTGGTACACCTCATACCTTATATACTAATATGATTTTTGAACTCCCCTTCCTCGATTACCCCCAGATATACCGGATTTTCAAAAAAATATTTCAAAAAATTTTTGAGACCTAGATACGCCCCCCCCCCTGGTACTCCCTCATACCTCATATACTAACATACTAACACGAAATTCGGACTCCCCATCCTCGAATACCCCTAAATACACCTGGTTTTCAAAAAAAATTTCAAAAAATTTTCAAAGCCAGGGTAACTCCTTTGTACCCCCCCCCCCCATACCTCAAATAATAATACGTTTTTTGAACTCTCTGTACATTGAAAATCTGGAGAATTATATTGAAAATCTGTAGGTTAAAAACCGGGATATTATTTGGGGAAGCGGGAAATTATATTGAAAAACCGAGGCTTTATTTTGGGGAACCGGGGTTTATTTTGGGAGCCGGGGGATTATTTAGGGATCCGGGGGATATTTTGGACATGCGAAGGTTAATCTTTCTATTGTTGCGTCGTCAATTCACTTGGGACTCGGCTTCGCTCGCTCCGGCCGCTTCACGACCTCCGCGAGCTCAGCCTCGTCACAAGCGAACCGCCGTCTTGGGGGTTTATATAAAAAACCGGAAAATTATATTGAAAATCAAGAAAATTATATTGAAAATCTGTAGCTTGGAAACCGGGGTATAATTTGGGGAAGCGGGAAATTATATTGAAAAACCGAGAGTTTATTTTGTGGACCGGGGGTTAATTTTTGGGATCGAGGGTTTATGTTCAACCACCTCGCAGATTTCTTCCAAGTTTTGAGCTCCCACATCTACCACAGTTCCGGCGCAGCCTAAAGCGTGCCAAGTTTCTAGAAAGTAGAAACCATTAAAATGTCAAAAAATCTTTAAAATCAAATTTTACCTTGCCGGAAGTCGAGCCTATTCTTCTTTTTCTGGCATTTATATGCCACACAGCCAGTAACTTTTGTAAGTTTTTGAAAAGGGGCGGCTTTGCAGAAAGCACGCTTCATTGTGCTTTCATATGGTAATTTTTCCCAACATTCAACATCATCAATCGTTCCCCGTTTTTCTCGGGCTGAAATGGAAGCCCACCCTAGAAGGTCTCTGAAATTTATAAGCCAGTATCAAGTATAAGCCCACCAAAAAAAATTTTTTCCAACTTTATACTCTTTTAATTCTAGAAAAGTATTTTCAATGATAAAAACATGTTGCGAATTCCAAAAACATACTCGAAAAAATGTTTTTAACTTAAAAACAGGTTTCTAATTGTAAAAATATTTGAATTTCAAAAAAATGTACTAAAAAATGTTTTTAATCGCAAAAATCATGTTCTGATATATAAAATTGTAAAAATTTAGTAAAAATATGTTTTGGATTGTAAAAACATGTTCTAATTTTTGTAAATTTTCTGAATAAAATTTAATTTTTATCCATTTTTCCTCTCTGAAATTTATAAGCCCAGTCTCTATTCGAAGCCCCCTCCCTATTTGAAGCTCCCTCTAGAGAGGCTATGAAATTTATAAGCCCATGGGCTTCTATAGAATATTTACGGTAAATTCTCCATATACCCAACTTTTTGATTTCCTTTGTTACAGCAATCCCCAAGGCATGTTTGACATACACAATCGCCCATCGTTTGGCTACTCAAAATAAAATCGCAATTTCCGCATCCCAACATCAAACCTTAAATTCATTATATATCTTTTAATTTTAAAAATTATACTGTTATTTCCGCAAAACAAGGAAAATCATTCGCCATCATTTAGAGGGCATTCCATTTCCGGGATTCGGCTTCCTCCCAATTTGCCCCCCCCCCCCCCCCCACTCTCACAACTATGCTGGAAAATTGGGAGGAAGCTGAATCCTGGAAATGGAATGCCCTCTAAATGATGGCGAATGCTTTTCCTTGTTTTGCGGAAATAACAGTATAATTCTTAAAATTAAAAGATATATAATGAATTTAAGGTTTGATGTTGGGATGCGGAAATTGCGATTTTATTTTGAGTAGCCAAACGATGGGCGATTGTGTATGTCAAACATGCCTTGGGGATTGCTGTAACAAAGGAAATCAAAAAGTTGGGTATATGGAGAATTTACCGTAAATATTCTATTAGAAGCCCATGGGCTTATAAATTTCATAGCCTCTCTAGAGGGAGCTTCAAATAGGGAGGGGGCTTCAAGTAGAGATTGGGCTTATAAATTTCAGAGAGGAAAAATGGATAAAAATTAAATTTTATTCAGAAAATTTACAAAAATTAGAACATGTTTTTACAATCCCAAACATATTTTTACTAAATTTTTACAATTTTATATATCAGAACATGATTTTTGCGATTAAAAACATTTTTAGTACATTTTTTTGAAATTCAAATATTTTTACAATTAGAAACCTGTTTTTAAGTTAAAAACATTTTTTCGAGTATGTTTTTGGAATTCGCAACATGTTTTTATCATTGAAAATACTTTTCTAGAATTAAAAGAGTATAAAGTTGGAAAAAATTTTTTTTGGTGGGCTTATACTTGATATTGGTTTATAAATTTCAGAGACCCTCTAGGGCGGGCTTCCATTTCAGCCTGAGAAAAACGGGGAGCGATTGATGATGTTGAATGTTGGGAAAAATTACCATATGAAAGCACAATGAAGCGTGCTTTCTGCAAAGCCGCCCCTTTTCAAAAACTTACAAAAGTTACTGGCTGTGTGGCATATAAATGCCAGAAAAAGAAGAATAGGCTCGACTTTCGGCAAGGAAAAATTTGATTTTAAAGATTTTTTGACATTTTAATGGTTTCTACTTTCTAGAAACTTGGCACGCTTTAGGCTGCGCCGGAACTGTGGTAGATGTGGGAGCTCAAAACTTGGAAGAAATCTGCGAGGTGGTTGAACATAAACCCTCGATCCCAAAAATTAACCCCCGGTCCACAAAATAAACTCTCGGTTTTTCAATATAATTTCCCGCTTCCCCAAATTATACCCCGGTTTCCAAGCTACAGATTTTCAATATAATTTTCTTGATTTTCAATATAATTTTCCGGTTTTTTAAATAAACCCCCACGACGGCGGTTCGCTTGTGACGAGGCTGAGCTCGCGGAGGTCGTGAAGCGGCCGGAGCGAGCGAAGCCGAGTCCCAAGTGAATTGACGACGCAACAATAGAAAGATTAACCTTCGCATGTCCAAAATATCCCCCGGATCCCTAAATAATTCCCCGGCTCCCAAAATAAACCCCGGTTCCCCAAAATAAAGCCCCGGTTTTTCAATATAATTTCCCGCTTCCCCAAATAATACCCCTGTTTTTAACCTACAGATTTTCAATATAATTCTCCAGATTTTCAGTGTACGGAGAGTTCAAAAAACGTATTATTATTTAAGGTATGGGGGGGGGGGGTACAAAGGGGTTACCAAGGCTTTGAAAATTTTTTGAAATTTTTTTTGAAACCAGGTGTATTTAGGGGTATTCGAGGATGGGGAGTCCGAATTTCGTGTTAGTATGTTAGTATATGAGGTATGAGGGAGTACCAAGGGGGCGTATCTAGGTCTCAAAAATTTTTTGAAATATTTTTTTGAAAATCCGGTATATCTGGGGATAATCGAGGAAGGGGAGTTCAAAAATCATATTAGTATACAAGGTATGAGGTGTACCAAAGGGGTTACCTAGGCCTTGAATTTTTTTAAAAATATTTTTTTGAAATCCAAGTGTATTTAGGGATAATCAAGGATGGGGAGTTCAAAAAACTTATTGATAAATAAAAATTGCCAATTCGGAGATTCTATTAATTATTAAGTCTTGAAATGGCATTTTTTAATAAGTGCTTCAAAGCCTTTCTCTTAATTTTATGGCCATCATTTTATGTTTATCCTTATCATCTATCTGTTGTATTAAATGATATATTAAAATATTAATAAATTAATATTTTTTATTCTTTCAAATAAACATTTTATTCATTCTAACAAATAATATTTTAATTCGAATTTTTCTGAAAATCAATGATTATTT
Organism: Pratylenchus scribneri; assembly: GCA_030063045.1. Taxonomy (NCBI): domain Eukaryota; kingdom Metazoa; phylum Nematoda; class Chromadorea; order Rhabditida; family Pratylenchidae; genus Pratylenchus; species Pratylenchus scribneri. The sequence goes on from JAQSEB010000003.1 coordinate 1,022,767, forward strand.
TTTTGTTCGCTGTGGTCTATTCTATTCCACATTTAAAAATGGGCTATGAATTTATGGGCATAATTCAGCAAATATAAATTTCTGAATTAAATGGCCTCAAAGGAAAAAAATTGTCTCGCAGGGAAAAAATTAGAACAAAAAAGTTCTGATATAAAAGAATTTTAACTAAAAATACGCACCTAATAATAGAAAAATTTGAGTAAAAATAGCCCCGTAGGGAGAAAATTAGTCAAATATTGCCATGCACAAAGCCAAAATGATTCAATAAAGAGAAAATTTAAATTATAATGTGCCCCGTTAGGGGAAATTTCAGCCAAAAATTGACTGAAAGTGGGAAATTATAGTCAAAAATTTCCCGATAGGTAAAAATTTTTACCAAAAATGCTTTCTAAAAATAAAATTTTAAGCCAAAAATGCTCCGTTAGGGAAAATTATTAGTAAAAAATGGCTCCTCAAGGCATAGTTTTAACCAAAAATTGGCCCTACGGGCAAAATCTAAAAACCGAAAAACCGATCGGTTTTGACCTTCGGTTTTGGCCGGTTTTTGAGTCTCGGTTTCGGTTTCGGTTTTTAGGCCTAAAATCCTCGGTTTCGGTTTCGGTTCGGTTAACCGAACCGATCCCACCCTAATGCTGACCAATATTAATTCACATTGAATAATTTCTTTTATTAGCCTGAAGCAATAAATATATTGAATTGTACAAAAATATTTTTAGTCTCATATTATTCTCTATCTCTAATAAGTAATATAATAATTTAACCATATGAGCTCAACCAGCAGTTCAGGATGGGCAAATTAGTAGGAAACGGGGTTTTTTATTTTTAATGAACTCATTTTTAAAATTAATTCTGGTTATACTTATAGTGATTTTGATGATCTTCGATATGGTTATGTAGAATAGAATTATAAAAAAAATTTAAATTCATTAATACTTCAAGGGGAAATTGAAAAATAATTTTCAATTACAGTATATGGGGAAGAATTTAGATTGAAATGAAAGAGGAACACATTTAAAATCTGCCAGAGGAGTTGCATCTTTTTTCCTATATTTCTTTTATATTCAATATCGTATCGAGGAACAATGTATAGGCTTACAGGCAATTGTCATCAACACCACCGTCATTGGCTTCAAAAATAATTTAATAAATTTCTAAAAAAATTTAAAATTATATTATCCGATGCAATAAAATCTCTGTATTTTTTTGCTATAAAAATTATTTTTTGGGCGATTATAAAAAATTTTTTTGAATGTACCAAAAATTCTACTCCTTTTGGAACCAACCGATGGCTCCATTTCTATGAATGTAGCTTAAGTTTTTTTTCAATCTTGAAAAAATTCTACAATAATCAAAAGAATTCCAAAATGATAAAAGGCCATAAAATATGAATAAATCTAAATAAATAGATTAATTTATTTTTATTTCAATAAAAAGTGGCATTATATAACACAATATTTGGAAGGTCGGATCTAGGATCACAATCACAATAATAAGTGGAAAAATGGAATTTATTCATTGTCATCATCTCCAAATTTTGTTTCATTTCATCAAATGCCAATGATGGGCACAATAGGCTTCAACAATGACAACAAGGTGATAACTAAATAATAATAAAAAATTAATTGTATTTTATTAAATTTTATTTTTTCGGCAAAAATTTACATCAAAAATAATTTAATATTTTTTCCAATTTTTTACCTGCACTAATCACGGCAAAGAGCATCATAAATTGTGTTGACCCACCATTGCGAGTGCTGCCATTATTGAAACCTAATCCAAATTTGGCATATATTTCAGCATCAATTAAATGCGGCAAAATGGAAGCCATCAACAAAAAGAGGAAAATGTACCGGCACATTTTTTAAATCCAATTGGAAATTTGGATTCTGATTCTGAAAACAATAAAATAAATTTTGGTCATAAATAAAATTCTAAGATAATCAAATGAATGCCCAGCAGATAAAAATGGGCTAAAAAAATATGCAAATACTAATAAAAGGATTTAATATTTTTTCCATGAAAAAAGAAGGTGTGTCCTTATTCAACTCAACATTTCAAGGGTTGAATATCAATCAAAAATCTTTCAAATAATTATTTTAAAATTTATGAAAAATAGTGGAATTTATTCTTAGTTAATCTTCTCCAATTTGTCTTGCTTTCTTTCTTCAGAATTCACATTCAAATGAAGGCCAAAAACGGCTTCATTGCCTGCGAGGCAAAAACTGAATAATATAAAAATTAAAAAATATTTATTAAATTTTATTTTTTTTTTTGACAAATATTTACATTAAAAAATTAAATTTTTTCTTAATTTTTACCTCCACAAATCATGGCCGAAATCAACATAAATTGTGTCGGCAAATTGCGTGTGCTGCTGCCATTGAAATTGTTCGTGGAATCTAAACGTTTAATATGATTTTAAAGTAATAAATTTATTTATAAATTTTATATTTTAGACCACATAACTTGATTCAAATTTTATGATTTAAGCTAAGGTTAAGGGTTATACATTTAGGTCAGAGCCAGATTTTAGTAGAGTTGAATAGGAATCTCTAAAAGTCCTGATTTGAGTAATAAGTTTTTTGGCCCTAAAAATTTTGATTTTCGGACAAGAAGTTAATCTTTTTTAATAAATTTAATACATTTTGTATATTTTCCTTCAAAAATTATTGGATTTAAATTTTGATATAAGGTATTTGGAAGAGTGATAGAAAGCAGGGTTGCCTCGGGTCGCCAAAAAGTTCGGGTCGGATTTCGGATCGGGTCGGTCGAAAATTTTTCGGATCGGGTATCGAGTTTCGAGTCGCCAAAAACCTCGGGTTTCGGGTTTCGAGTTTCGAGTTTCGGGTAACCCGAGGCAACCCTGATAGAAAGGGATGCATTAATAATTAAAGTTTTGATTGAATTTAGTCTTGGGCCAGGCTTTAGGCTAATGAAAACAAATATCAAAGAGCTTGATTTAATTTACAAGTTTTTGGACCTTAAGATGGCAATTTTCAGAAACGAATTTTTCTACATTCTTCCATAAATCTAATAAATTTCATAGATATCCCATTCAAAAAATTAATTTGATTCAAAATTTGATAAAGAATTAATTATATGGATTTGTTGAAGTTTCGTAGAAAAGAGGAATTAATAAATAAATTAACTCATCCGCTGAACCAGTTTTATATCACTCAATTTTTCACACAATCTCAACAATCTTTTTTGGACTATATTCATTCTATTTTTTCTGCTAATTTATGCTAATTGTTATTGCTTCCTCATCAGTTGTTTTTTTTGCTAATTCACCTATTATTTGGCCGCCATTTCCTCCATTATTGTTGCCATTAACTCCAGTAGTTGTTCCAGTGGGGCTTGGAGATGAGCCAATTATATATGAAAAAGGGGCGATTAGATAAAATGTAAAAATCTTATTCAAAATATTTAGGCAATTTCCGTAATTATCAACATTTAAATTTTTGGCACTTTATCGTTGTCTTTTTAAAATCTATTCTATTCTTCCAAAATGCCTTAATTTGCTATTAAACCATTGCCCGAATATTATTCAACAATTTCAACATTTATCAAATAAATGACGCTATATGCAATTAGGTACTTTTTGAATTTTTTTTTTCAAAGTCATGAAATAATACACCAATCGACTCGTCTCGACGAGCCAAGCACGAATCTGCTATTGGTTTCGCCTAAAACCCAGAAATAAAATATTTATAGTCGCGCAAAGGAAATACGGATTGGAACTGCTTCGGTGGGCATTTCAGAGTGGACTCCTCCGTGTGCTCCGCCTCCGCGCGACCAGACGAGCTTGTGGCTCGCTTCGCTCGCCACAAGCTCGTCCAGTTCCCGCGCTTCGGCTACGCACACTCCGGAGTCCACTCTTACATTCCTCCGCAGTTCCAACACATTCCAGCGAGACTTAGAAAAAAATTTTCAAAAAGTACCTAATTGCATATAGTGCCAAATAAATTAATATAATTATATTACCTGCTTTATTGCACAAATGTCCATTGCATTCCGAACATTTGCATCCGAATCGTAACGGGGCATAATCATTTGGTCCCGGACAATTCCCACAACCTTAAAAATTTTTTTAAAATAGTATAAGGAAGTAAATTTGCTTGCAAATGATCATAACCTAATTTGAATTCTGATGGATTTTCACATTCAATGGTGTGGCAGCCTTCTGTTCTGGAATACATGCAATCTTTCTCTTTATAATTGCCATTTCCGACAAAACATTGTTGTTTGGAAGCTGCGAATATTTAAATTAGTCAGAAAAACACGTATATGACTCGATAGTAGAAATTAGGGCAATCCTTAAGAATGGGTGTCCAAAAATTTTTTAAAATTTTTCCAAAATTTATTTTTTTAAGACAATAAACACGAATCTGACATCCTTTTTTTTGTCATATTTTACCAACTTGGTAAAACAATGCCAACTTTTACAATGAAAATGCTAAAGGGCCCAATATAGATCATTTAAATCGGTCGAACTGAATTAAATGATACAACTTTTTTTAACAAGTTAAAGGCCCAAATGTTATTGTCCTCAAGGGTAAAATATGACAAAAAGGATGTCTGATTCGTATTTATTAGCCTAATAAATAAATTTTGGAAAAATTAAATTCAGGACACCATTTCTTAATAGATTGCCATATCGACAATTTGGCTAATTCCGGAATAGCTAGATGCTAGGTGAGATAATTTTGGAAATTGCTTTTCTAGGCAATGGGTCAATTCAATTTGGCATGGTCGATTTATTCTATAAAATTTAGACCCGAAATAAGGTGTAAGCAAAAATAAAACTGATTTGTATTTAAACAATAGTTAAATTTTAAAATCTTAATTTTCATAGATTAATATTAATTCGACCATGCTGAGTAATATTCGGGTTAGTAAGAAATAGGGTTCAGCGGTACCGGTACTTTGGACCAAAATCGGTACCGGTACTTGCCGGTACCAGCCTACTCGGTATTCGGTACCGGTACTGGGTTTAGGGTCGGTACCCGGTACCGGTACTCGGCACCGGTCGGTACCGGTACTAGTCGGTACTGACGGTACTGAAGAAAAATGGTAAAAAATCATAAAAATTTTTAAAAAATCAATTTTTTTTCTTTTAAAATTCAAAAATTTTTGATACAGAGAAATAAAAAATAACTTCATAAAAGATTTAAATTTGACTGAAATTTTCATTTTAAAGAAAAAAATTTAAAAAAAAATAAAAATTTGGCCAAAAATGCCATCTTAGGGGGTGCTTGTCAGTACCGACTAGTACCGAGTTGAAAAAACGGTACCGGTAGTACCGGGGTCGGTACCGGTACTGGCAAAATCGGTACCGGTACTGGCCAAAGGCCGGTACTTCGGTACCAGTACCGACCGGTACTGCGGTACCGCTGAACCCTAGTAAGAAGTCTAGAAGTAAGAGTTTCTAAGTTTCCAAAATTTTCCAATCATTGACTTGACCCAGTTCCATTTCTATTCATTCCCTCTTTTTTTTTCCCACTTTCTGGGTCTCGGAAATTGCATAAATTCTCCGTGCAATCGTAACATTTGCAATTGGGGTTCAAATTAAATGGAAAATCACTGAGTCTCTCACATCTTCCGCAACCTTTTACGTCTTAAAATACAAATAATATTTTTGTTGAGTGGTTAAGAATAATCTAAATCAACCTGTCCCATCGTTACATTTGGTCGCGTGGCAAAAATTGTTATTGTAAAAGTGGCATTTTTCTGGTTGACGAATACCATCTTGACCGGCATAGCATTCATTTATGGAACCTGATTTAGGAAAATATTAATCATATATTTATGGGTAAAATAGGTTGCAGTTCAGATTCAAAAGAAAAAATTTTTTTTATCTTGAAAGTTCGGATTTAGACATATCTTTAGACTCAGTTTAAATAGGATTAGAAATGGAAAAATTAATGTTAATAAAGATGCCATCAACTGGCCATCATGTATTCTGTGGTCCCATCCAATTTTCGTCAACTTTCCTACCTATAGGCTTGCCAGCATTACAAAAATCGCCAGTGCAATTGATGCATTCGCAGCCAGACCCAATATTGGCCGGACATTTTCCACATTTTTTATCACTAGAACCTTAAAAGGTGAATATTATAATTAAAAGGGAGGAATTTCATGTAAACTATCTATCTATTAGATTAACGTTGAGTATGGGAATGCGGAGGTGATAAAAAATTTGAATTTGTAATGGAAATTTAAATAAAGAAAATTTGAATTTGGGAGTTGAGAAAAATCTTTTAAGATTCAAGGCCCAGTATACCCCCGTGATTGCATTCAACCGAGTGGCAAACATCGACGTTTTCAGGACATGTGACCTCATCATAATTTGCAATACTGTCAAAAATAGGACCCGTGTAGCATTTCAGTGCACCTACAAATTTAATTTCAAAATCTTTATACTTTAATTGATAAATGAAACAAAATAAATTTAAAAATGCATTTTATTGTACTACTTGTATATTATATATATATATATATATATATATGTAGACTTTTAAATACATAATTAAGCCTTAAACTCGATTTAAAAGTGTGCGTTATGCATGATTTGGGCTGGGGCTGGAAAGAAAACATAAATAACAAAGCCAACTAGTTTTCTTTCTGCCACCATGCTTTGGTAAGAAATAAGAATGCTCAAAAAAGTGGCCCAATTTTCGGCATTTGCTTACTTTATCATTTTTTGGACAAATTACTTCCATCAATTTTTTCATTTCTCTCACCTTCAATCAAATATGGCATGACTGTAGTCATCAGTAAAAGAAAGAAAATTAGACGGCACATTTAAATCAATTGAAAAATATGATTGATCAGAAATTGGCGAATGGCGATGTAATTTGATTTTGAAAAATAATGAAATATTTTAAAAAAACCCCATTTAAGGTAATCAAAAGATGCCCAAATATAAAAATGGGTCAGAAAATATGGAATAATAAAAAAAATTGAATGAATTATTTTTATTTCAATGAAAAGATGGGTGCCCTTATTCAATGTATTATTTTAAGGGTCAGCCCCAAGTAAAAATTCCCTCAAAAAATATCAAAAAATGTGAAAAGATGCTACTATTTCTCTTTCATCTTTTCCACATTTTCTTCCTTCCTTTCTTTCTTCAGATGCCGATGCCAACCAACGGCTTCATTGTCATCAACGCGACGACTTTAAAAAAATTAAAGTTTTAAAATTTTTCATTTGAATTTTCTCACCCCCTCCAATCATGACCAACACGAATGTTGGTGACCCAATGCGCAATCCGCCATTGCAAAGGTCCTTGTCATTACACTGCAAACATTTGCAAGTATCCGGCACATCTTTGCACTTTCCACATTCTCGATAATCTGAACAAAATTATATATATTATTTTTATTTGAATAAATAACGATATAGACAGAGGGTATTAATTTTCATATACAACTATAACTTTTATTATTTTATAAATTAATAATACTATTTTAAATCAGTTTTAGAGACTTGTTTTACACCAAAGAAATTGAATTTCTATAGATTTAATCAGGTTTAAATTATTTAAAAATGAAATCATGTTTTAATTTTGATACTACTATTTCATTTTTGAACAGTGGTCCCAAATTTATGTTCAGCAGTATCAGTAGGTATCTTAAAAAATCCAAACTTGTAATAAAGAGAAATTTTTAAATTGGAATTGAGACGGGAGGTAACCAGCAAAAACCCTTGGGTAAATATGTTTCGGTCACTTTCGGAAATCGAACTTTTCCTGAAAAGGATAGGATTTTAGGCTGGCCAAATTTTTAAATCTCGGCTTCTAGGCATCGTACAGACTCGAGAGTGGGCTCATTCGACTCAGCATGGTCTTACCATATGAAATTTCAATTTCAGATCGTTAAAACTCTACCCCCTAGCCCCTACCACTAATCTCAGGCTCCGAATCCTAACCCTAGCCCCCAAATCGGTCTGTGATTGAAATTTCTTATAATAAATCGACCATGCCAAGTCGAATGAGCCTATTCTCTAGTCTGCACGATGCCTAGAAGCCGAGATTTCCTAAATCCTGGCCAATTCCGGAAAAGGCCGATTTTCAAAATTGGCTCGTTATCGTTACAATATATTAAGAATTCAATGAAATGCTGACTAAATTTTCTCCAAATTATTGTAACTTTTTTTGAATGTCTTCTTTTAAAATTATATTAGTCTCTCAATATTATGGGATAAAGAAGTTAGAAATGAATTTGAAAAGATACTCTTAGCAAAGCCTGAGCCACGTTTGCCAGTTTCAGGATCGATGCTGTAGTCGCCGGCTCCACGGCATTTGACCTTTTTGCAAGCCGTGTTATGGGGTGCCATGCAATCAATCGCTTCATAACCTTTTTGATCGTCGCCCCAATAACATTTGTTCACGGTCACTGCAATAAAAAGTAAAGTGATTTATTATAATTTAAAAAATAGTTTTAATTCAAGATTAAGTTTTTTTGAATTTTTTAATCGGAGAATATTTTCCGGAAAGTTTTTTAATTCATTTCTCTAGAATTTTTTTTTTATTTATTTTTCCAAAATTTTTTAATTCATTACTTTAGAATTTTTTTTTATTTATTTTTCCAAAATTTTTTAATTCATTTTCTGGAGTTTTTTCCTTTTTCTAGAAAATTTTTCAAATTACTTTTCAGAAAGTTTTTGATTTATTTTTCAAAATTTCTTAATTCATTTTTCCGGAAAATTCACTATTTTTCTTATTAAAATTTAATTCAGCATTGACTTAATCAATTCAATTTGAAGAGAAAAGTATAATTCATGCCATCATGAAATAAATTATGATATTAAAAATAATGAATTTTAAAAAATATTTGAAAAGGGAAATTTTTTGTCCTACATAAAATTCTTCCTTTAATGAAAAAGCGCCCTTAGCTGCTGATTTAAGCTATGTGAAGTTTCCTAGTCAATTCATCCTCTCCCTAAAAATTGGACTTTCTCGATACAAAAAATGTTCGCCAAATTATCATTAAAATAAAATAAAATATTACATTCCTTATTGCACAATTCTCCATCGCATTCCTCACATTTACATCCGTTGCCCATTGTTTCCAACTTTTCGGATGGCGGACATTTTCCACAACCTTTCTTGTCTTAAATGAGAAATATTATAGTTGGAAATTTCATTAAAGATTGATTAAATCATACCTTTCTTATCGTCACATACGATGGTGTGACATCCGTCGTTATTATAGAATTTGCAATCTTCCTCATTGTAATTGCCTTCATCACCCCCATAACATTGCTTAATGGTGCCTAAAAAAAGAAAAATTAATTACACTAAGAAAAAGCCCAAACTATGGAGAAATTTGCAGATTCGTTTTAAATAGCATAGATAAATTAATTTTAATACATTTTTAATGCCAAATATGTATTAGTAGCTTTAAGAGTATCAATATTTGAGCGAAAAATTTCACAGAATAAGCAAAAAATGATTTCACAAAAAAAATTTTCGCCGAATATTTTTTAGATTCTTCGGATTTTTGCTAACTTAGGTGAATTGAGATTGAGAATGCTTTTATCAAATGCTCTCGCTATTAAAATTTTTAATATCAATTTCCAATGTTTTTTTTTTGAATTGTAAAAATAATTAACCTTCCATTCATCAATCTTTTTCATTCTCTTTCTTTTAATTTCACCTTTATCAACCGGCTTGTTGCAAAGATCTCCAGTACAATCGCTACATTTGCGGCCAGGCTCATCCGTTTTTGGACATTTTCCACAACTTTTCTCAATATCTTAAAATTAGAATATTATAATTTGAAGATTTTTGTTTTCGACTTCCGGAATTCCCAATAAGTTCGATCGTTTTGCATCCATCGTTGTTGAAAAACTCGCATTTTTCCATTTCGAATTCGCCATCTACTCCAAATTTGCCAGAAGAATCGAGTTTGCCCACATAACACTGGTTGATAGAACCTGGAAAGGAATTAAAAATTTTTATGTAATTAATTCATCTCCTCTCCTCTCTCCCCACCAATAGGCGGGGAACGTACGGGGTCATTTCCTCAATAGGCAAAGGGCCGTGCAAATGTGGTCGATTCCTCAATATTGCAAAAGTGGGTGATTTCGATTTATAATAAATCAGAAACAGGTTTTAGACCCTACAAACCTTATATCATTAACCATTTTGTAGATCTCATCGAGACGCAATGAATGGTATATAATTTGTCATGGCTAAGTCAAAATTAGAGGGTATTAATCTGTTCAAACCATTTTTCCAGTCTGGTTTTAAACTCTTTAAATTTAGCCCAAACAATGACAAATTATATACCATTTGATGCGTCTCGATGAGATCTACAAAATGGTTTAAGATTTGTGGAGTCTAAAACTAGTTTATTTATTATAAGTCGAAAACACTCACATTTGCACTATTGAGGAATCGACAGAGCACCGGCGGGGAAGCATAAAATAGATTTTATAAGTTTTTATCAAATTTTGCTAAAATTTTGTATCAATTAATATTTTATTTAGCTAATTAAAATGTCACGGCGCATACAATTTTTTACTATATAGGATTATTACAGGCACAATTGGCCACAAATTAATTAAGCAAAATATTTAATGAAAAATTTCAACTTGAATTTTAACTTTAGGCCTTTAGGGCTATCTAAGATATATTATGGTTTTTAAATAGGCTGAAAAGAAAAATCAGAGAGGTAAATTTTATAACTGGCCAACTTTTAATCTGAACCTAATGCCCATTTTTAACTTGAATTTACTATCTTCAATTAGTTTTTTTTTTGCTAATTATAATTAAATTTAAATTTGGCAACCTAAAACAAATCCACATCTCTATTTTTTTTTATTTCTCAAACTTTCCTACCTTTATTAACCGGCTTATTGCAAAATTCCCCGGTGCAATTAGTGCAACTGCTGTAGCCAGGCTCAAGTTGCTTTGGACATTTTCCACAACTTTTTTGATAATCTTAAAATAGGAATATTATAGTGAGGAATTTCATTCTAGGTGTATTGATATGAATAAGCATCATTTTCAACCTTGGGCTTTATTTCCATCGCCGTAAATTTTCGTGTGGCACCCATCATTATTGTAATACTTGCAATTTTCTGTTTCGTATTTGCCAGAACTATCAGGTCGACCCACATAGCACTCTTTTGTGGCATCTAAAAATAAGTATATTTTGATAAAAATTTAGATTTTCGCATAATTTTTTGACTAGTTTAGATAATATATGATTGGATAAGAAAATTTAATTTTATAAATGGAAAATTTTTTTTTATTTTTTCACCTTTCGGCTGGTTGCACAAATTTCCTTTGCACGGGGTGCACTCGCAATCGGAGCTTTCATGTCCTTGATCCGAGCATGTTCCGCAACCGATGCGACCTTAATAAAGCGCTAATTAGTATATTTTAAACAGGGCTGAGGAGTTGGACATGATAAAAATGGTTGAAAACTAAGCGAAATTTCTAAAACGATTAAAACGAATTAGTAAAGATATACTTCCGAATCCGGAACCGCTACATTGCACCAAATAGCAATCATCAGAAAGGCAATTGGTCTCTGTAGGATCTTTCGGATCAGGCGATACATAGGAGGCTTCGTAACATTTTCCAACGACTGCAAAAAAATTTCATAAAAAAAGAAATAAAATGAAATTAACAAAAAAAAACACCAAGTCATATAAGAGAATAATATATGCTTTATGAAAAATCTAGAAAGAAGTCATTTGTATTGCAAAAATCAAAAAATTATTGCCAAAAAATTCAAAAATTTTAAAAAAATTCTCTCATTTTTTATTCACAAAAAAAATATTCCAAAAACGTGAATAAATCCATTAATGAGATAAAATATTACTCTATGCGCGGTCGATTATGACTTGAATCCGGGCATAGATTCGTCAAAAAATAAAAATGTATGCAATATATAAAAGTAATAATTTATAAACAAATTTTTTGATGCTAATTTCCAAATATTTAATCTATAAAATTGATTTGTGTTTAACCTTTCAGACTAGATTTGATTGGGAGAAATTATTTGAGGTTTATGCTGGAAATATAATATTATACAAGTGAATCAAGTTTTCTAACTATCATGTTCATTTTCAATTTGAAATTTATAATATTCGTTAATTTTCAATTTTTTGTTCCCCCATTTTTCCCACCCACCTTTGTCATTGCAAGAATCGCCGCTGTCGCAATGATTGCATTCCTTTCCTTTGGGCCAATCCTTTTCTGGTGGACATTTTCCACAACTTTTTTCCAAATCTTAAAAATGGGACTATTTTAGCAAAAGAATTCCATTCTTCAGAGAGGAACCTCGAGCACTTTTTGCACCACCCAAAGGTTCAATCGTTTTGCAACCGTCATTGTTGTACCATTTGCATTCAACCTTTTCATATTCGAATCCACCTGATGTAGTAAGCCGGCCCTCACCATAACATTGTTTAATGGGATCTGAAAAAATAATTGTAATTAATGTGAATTATTTTGTTGAAAATTATTCATAAATTAATTGAGAAATGAAAAAATTATATTAAATTGCACATTTTACTATAAAAAATTTTTTTCATAAATGATTTGGATTATTTTGGAGATACAATATGATCGGAAAAGAAAAATTAATTTAAAGGATAATTTTTTTTCCTACCTTGGGGCTGGTTGTAGTTGCATAAATCCTTTTCATTGCATTGATTGCATTTGCATTCAGAGGGCAGAATTTCAGGTTTCGGACATTTTCCGCAATCCATAAAACCTAAAGACATAATAATTATGAATTGGACTCATGAGTTGATCACTACGAAAATGGATGAAATTAAAATAATTTTAAAACGATTTAATACTAAATTGGGGCAAGAAAAACGAATTATTAAAATGATATACTTTTGGACTCTTCAGCACTGTTACATTTCATCAAATAACAGGCACCAGTTTCTTCAGATGGACAATCGATCACTTCTGGATCGACTGATTCGGGAAAGGCCTTATAACATTTCGCGGCATCTGAAAAAATGATAATTTTATTAATGAGACAATAAATAATTATTTTGATTTATATTTCTTATTTTTTTATTGTGGATTAAAAAGGAAAATTTATCATATTTAATTCATGATGTTTCCAATATATTGGGGAAATGTTCATTTGATTGGGGGACATTTTTATCTTATTAGCTATATAAATTCTAAAGTTAAGTATTTTTCAAAGTTTTTTTATAAATACTCAAATTGGAGTTCTCATTTTTTAAATTTTTTGGATAAATTATTTAAAAAATATACAATTTTTCCTTTCCTATTATATTTTACCTCCAAGCAAGTATTGTGGCACGATGTTGGCCATCAGTAAAAGAAGAAAAATTAGACGGCAACGGCACATTGAAGCCAATTGGAATTGAGATGTCAAAAATTGATGGGATGGATGTATGTAAATTTGATTCTGAAAAGAACAATAAATATTTAAAAAAATGAAAAAGTCATAAAAATAATCAGAATGTGCCATCGGCAACAAAAAATTGTGAAATAAACAGAATGAATTAATTTTATATTTTCACAAAAGTGGGATAAAGTGGGCATGCCCTTAAAAGTTAAAACAATATTTGGAGAATCGGGGCCCAATTAATATTCCCTCGAAAATATTAAAAATGGGAAAAATTTTGAATTTATTGCTCTTCCAAATTTTCTTCCTCTTCTTTCCTTCAAATTCAGCAGATACCAATGGCCACAAACGGCTTCATTGATGAGAGAAGGACGACGACTAAAATAATAGAAATACATTTTTACAAATTATTAAAATTTTTGCATTTTTACCTCCTCCAATCATGGCCAACATCAACAAAAATGACGTCGTTTCGTGCCGTTACACAAATCGTTCTCATTGCAGGTGAAACATTTGCACTGACCTGCCATATCATTTTCAGAGCACTTTCCACAATCGCGATAAACTAAATAACATTTTCTTGTTAATAATAAATAGATGGCCAAGTGATTTGATATTGATACTCATTTTCTAATAAAGTTTTTTCGCAAAAATTAAATCAAATCAGGCAAAGATTATTTGAAACCGTTCTGAAACTAAACAAATTTTAGATTGATAAATGGTTTGGCCACTGGTTTGATAAATTCTAACAGGAAATTTAAATTTAAACCATCCAAATCATATTTTAATTTTGGCAAATGAGAATTTATGGGGATGGAAAGAAAGCCGATTGATTAAAAATAACTTAATTATTTAATTTTTTAAAAATATTTTTGTATAATTTTTGGGTAGTATTTTAAATGCAAATACTTTTGTGCGTCTCTTCTAGGTTATTGGATTGATGTTGGGAGATTGGAGGAAAAAAAATTTAAAGACACCTTTTCCAATATCAAAAGAATTGTCGGTAACACGGCTATTGCCATCAAGGGGATTCATATTCATATTGTTATGTTGACCGCCACGGCATTTGACCACCTTGCAAGCCTTGTTGTTGATGCCGTCATCTTTGCATTCCATCGCTTCATATCCTTTTTGATCATCGCCCCAATAGCATTGGTTCACGGTAACTACAAATTTTGGTATTAAATTGATTGATTATAAATACTACAAAAAATTTTGATTATTTGAGGCAACAACAAGCCAATATCTATTTTCAACAATATATTCTTCATTGGTAGAATAGTTTAATGTCGGTTTTGGTTTCAGAAAAACGGTGTAATTTAAAACCGAAAGGAAATTTTGTTCAAATTACGGAAAATAAAAGAATTGAAAAGCAAAAATTTTCAAAATCCCAAATTCAGCTATGATTTTACGAATATCACAGTTTAAAACCGACTTTGAACTATTCTATTCATTATATATGAATGAATATAAATAAAAATTACTTGGTTTATTGCATAGATCCCCTTCAGTGCATTCTGTGCATTTGCAGCCGATTGCTTTCAATTTTTCGGGTGGAGGACATTTTCCGCAATTTTTCACATCTTTTTATATATAAATGGGAAAATATTAATTTCATTTTGAAAATAAGCTAAACAACCTTCAAAAGGGCAATCAATCGTATGGCAGGCATCGTTGTTAAAAATTGTGCAATTTATCGTTTTGTAATCCTTACCAAATTGGTGGCCATAGCATTGGTTGATGTTGCCTAAAAAGTGGTGATGAAAAAAAGATTACAACAAATTAAAAATTAGAAATTTCAATATTCCACTATATCCCCACCTTTTGATTTGGGCGACTCTTTATTACATAATGCTCCTTTACATTCGGTACATTTGCAATTTCCGGATCCACTTCCTTTGGGAACGATCGGCGGTTCATCTCTTCCGTATTCAGGGAATGGGTCTCCATTTCCACCTCCTCTGGGTCCATTGAGCTGGTGTCGATTTTCGATCGAACGTCCAACTCTTTTTGGTGTAGTTGCAGGGCATTTTCCGCAACCTTTTGTATAATCTTAAAATACAGATTATTTCATTATATGAATGAACATTATCAACCTCTGGCAACATTTCCATCGTTACACACTTCCGTATAGCAACTTTCATTATCGAAAAAACCGCAATTGTCTTTCTTGTAATTCCCAAAATCATTAGGTTGGCCCACGTAGCATTGATGCCTAAAAATAAATATAGCAAATTAATTAGGATACTAAATACTATAATATAAGTTTGAGATTAAATATGTTTATGAGGGATATAAGAAAGTAAAGTTGCATAAAAATAAAATTAATGCAAAAAATTTATTTTTTTTTTTTGCTAGTAGGGTGGGCCAGTTTAATAAGTGCAGGATAGGAACGAAGTAAATGAGCATTTAGTCAAATTTATGGGCTCACAATCAAACCCCAAACACTTGCGAATCTTATTAATCAATTTTCAAAATAAATTAAAAAATGATTCAATCCGGAGTTCGCAATTCGCATTTCTTTTTTTTCCACCTTTATTCTCGATCTCATTGCAATCACCGGTGCAATTTTTGACGATAATTGTCAAATAAAGTCAACAAGATATCCTTTTTTCCTTTCACTCACCTTCAAGCAAGCAGAGTGGCATGATGTTTTGGCCATCAGCAAAATGAGAAAAATTAAACGGCACATTGATGCTAAATTGGAAAGATGATTGCTCTCAGAAATTGATGATGTATTTGATTCTGAAAACAATGAAATATTTTTTAAAAAAAAAATTACGATAATCAGAAGATGCCCAAAATAAAAATGGGTCAGAAAATATGCAAATAATAAAAAGATTGAATGAATTATTTTTATTTCAATGAAAAGATGGGTGCCCTTATTCAATGCATTATTTTAAGGGTCAGCCCCAATTAGAAATTCCCTCAAAAAACATTGAAAAATTGTTGGAAAATGGAATTATTCCTCAATCCTCATCATCTTCTCCAAATTTTCTTCCTTCCTTTCTTTAAATGCAAATGCCGATACCCACCAACGGCTTCATTGCAAGCAACGCGACGACTATAAAAATAAATGGAAATAAATAGTTAAATTTTAAAATTTTTCGTCTGAATTTTTCTCACCTCCCCCCATGGCCAACACGAATGATGTTGATTCAATGCGCATTCCGCCATTGCAAAGATCCTTGTCAACGCAATCGTGACATTTGCAATCCCCTTTATTCTCATCTTCTGAACACATTCCGCAGCCTCGATAAACTAAAAAATTTTTACATTATTAATAATATAAAACATAAAATGAATTAAGACATTTCTTTTGACAATACATAAATCAAAACTATAAAAAATGCCTTCAACTATTGTTTGTATAATAGTTTTTAAACTCGAAAATGTTTATAAATATTTATTTATAATTAGAGTCCGGAATTTCAAAATTTCCGTGCCCGGTCCCGGGTTTTTTTCAGAAAAAATTACCCGGGCCAGGCAAAAAAGAGCCGGTTTTGGCCGGTTTTCGGAAATTTACGAAAAAATTGCCGGGCCGGCTTCCGGGCCCGGTAGTATTTTAAAATGTGCCGGGTTCCGGCTAATAAAAAATTTCCCAAAATTCGCCGGGTTTTGCCGGGCCCGGCTCCGGACTCTATTTATAATAGATCGATTAATGATAGTTTGTAATTGTTTGTCTGTATCTGTAGTATAGTAGTAAAAATCGCAAGATTTACGACTAGGATGAGAGTTGGGTTGCTCAAATATTGCTCAAATAATATCCTAATTTGTAAATAATTTTTAGCTAGAAGTGAAAGATAATTATACTAATACTAAATGAAATATGGCATATCTTTTTCAATTTTTTTTATAAAATTATAATTTTACTATGTAATATATTTAAAAAATGTGATTTGAAAATTGAATTTGATATGAAACCAACCATTGCCAACTTGTCCACGAACGGTCTTGCCATTGTCATCAACAACACGATCAACCTTCATTCCGCCATGGCAAACGACCTTCTTGCAAGCCTTGTTCTTGTGGAAGTTGGAATGGCATTCCATCACTTCATAGCCTTTTTGGTCATCGCCAAAATAGCATTTGTCCAGGAAAACTGATATAAAAAAAAAGCATTTGATATTTGATTATATTTTAAAAATTTTTGATTTTCACAATTTTATGGAATCTTTTTCAGCTCTAAGAAGAGTCAAAAAAACAAAGAATTTATAAGTTAGAAAAAAAATATTTGAATACGAATTTCATTTCCTCTATTCTTTTTTATCATTTTTTTTGGAAATTATCATTCCTTTCAAAAAATGCCTATTTTTAATTATATAAATAAAAAATTAGGTACCTTCCTTATTACACATGTCACCATCGCATTCCGAACATTTGCATTTTTCAAAACCTTCCGGAAACATTTTGGAATTCGCTGGACATTTTCCGCAGCCTTTTAGATCTTAAAATACGAACGTTATTTATGTGGGTATTATGACTGATCATAACCTTTGCCTTCGCAATCAAATGTTCGACAGCCATCATTATTGAAGAAAGTGCAATTACCCGGTTTGAACTTGCCATCTTTTCCTTCAAAGCACTGCTTAATGGAACCTATAAACAATATTATCTGAGATTAATTTGTCAAATAGAAATTAGCAGTGGTAGAGAAGGATTTATAAGATTTTATTTTGTTTTAATCCCAAAAATATTGGAATGTCACTATTTTATTGATATATAAATAATAATATTTTATAAAAAAAATTGTCCTTCCATAAGACCAAAATTTATTGGTCCTAATTTCAATATTTGAAACGAAATTTTTTCGTTCATTTTTCATGTTTCCCCAGATTAATTATATTTAACAATTTCTTCACCTTTGTCCTGGTCAATGTTACACAAATCACCATTGCATTCAGTACATTTATACTCAACTCCAGGGTACCATAAGTTCATTTCTTCGGGTGCCGGGCACTTTCCACAACTTTTAACAATATCTTCAAAATTGAATTTTATTATTTCATTAAGAATTATAATCACTCGGGATAGGCTTATCCTTTTTCTGCTTCGGCCCATTGGAAAAACTGGGAATATATATCGGGGGTTCGCATTCAGGTTTTTTCTCCGTAATTTCCTCATCTTCAAATTCGACGGTGCGGCAGGCATCGTTGTTAACAAATAGGCATGTTTCCGTTTCGAATTTACCAGCCATACGAAGGACACCTCCATAACATTGCTTGATTGAACCTGCAAAGAATTAGAGAAAATTAAAATTATTACAATAATATAATTATGTGTGGGCTACATATGCATCAAGAAACCAAAATACAAATCAAATTGAATCAAAACTATAAAGAATTGGTGGATTTGATCTATTTTAGGACTAGCTTTAGCTGGAATATAGGCTGAGAAGAATAGGAATTAATTTGCCAAATTTTCTGATTCCGCTAAGCCCTTTTACTTGAAAGATGAAAGTACAATGATTTTTTTTTTGAACTGATTAATAATATTAAGGACAAATTAATCTTTTCCGTTGCCCCACATTATTTAACCACCTTTGGACTTAATGACATTGCACAAATTCTTATGGCAATCAACACATTGCTGTCCTTCCGACAATGCTTCTTTCGGGCGACATTTTCCGCAACCATATTCATAATCTTATAATGAGATTATTAGTGGATGGATTTCATTTTGTGATTTACCTTTAACAAGCTTTCCACTATTTTGTTCATTCGTGATCGTGAAACAATCGCCGTTGTTGTAAGCAATGCAATCCACCTTCTCGAATTTGCCAGAAGTATAATTAAACTCTTTCCCATAGCATTGAGTGACCGAACCTATATAAGAAGGAAATTAAATTAATATATGAGATATCTTTTATAGTTCATTTGATTCGCTTAAATTGAAAAAATATAAAAATAAATTCAAATAATTGCAAAAAATAAATATATTTAATGAAAATTTTTATTTAGGCCTAAATTTTAGACGAGATAGAAAAGGAATCCATCATTTAAGCAAATTTTCTGATTCTATACAAATGCCCATTTCTTCAACATAAAATTTATTCATCTATTTTATATTTTTACGGAAAATTTTTCTTCCCCAATTTTTTCCACCTTTCTTTCCATTGCAAAGATCGGCAGTGCACTGGTTACATGTGCAGCCACCGCGTTCTTTACCATTTTCATAACCGCGATCCTGGCAAGTTCCACAACCAATACCCTCTTAAAATTAAAAGATATAATTATGAATGGGGTAAGATTTGATCAAGTATAGTTTCAGTTTAAAAAAATTAATAATTTTTTTTTTATATTTGTCAAAATCAAAATAGATGATGATCGAAATACTTATAAATAGATTTTATGAAAATTGCTCGAACGATATTTAAAATTTTTGGATCGATAATAATAGTACTGAATACATAGAAAATTTGAGGAAAATATGAATTAAAAAGATACGATCGTTCATGCGATCTGCACCAGGCTTGCATTCGATCGAGTAGCACGATTCTTTGTAGCATTCTTGCTCAACATAAATATTGTCAGCAGCGCGTCCATGGGGGCCAGTATAACATTGTAAGTCGCCTGAAAAAATAAAAATTTAAAGAAAGTAATAATAAATTGAAAGCAATTAATAACTAATAATATGTCAAAATTAAAATGCCATTCAAGGCATATAAATTTGTCAAAAAAAATTAAATTTTATATTTAGATATTAAAAATTAAAACAAAAAGGGATCATTTCTCATATATTTTTCTTTCCATTCCCTTTCCCAGTTCCCACCTTCAATAAGGTATGGCACAATGCTGGCCATCACCAGAAGGACAAAAATCAAACGGCACATTGAAAACCGTTTGAATTGATGTTGTTTAAAGATGGTAATTGAATGTAAATTTGATTCGAAATTTGAATCTTAAATAATTTTTATTAAAATGGCATAAATTTAGGAATAATATTGGACCATTTTAATTGAATTTAAGTCCATTTTACGCCGTTTTACGGTTTTAATAAAATGAATAAAATGGTAGAAAATGGATGATTAAAATGAATGTGGAAAACAAAAATTCATCCAAATGAAAATTTTATTCACATTAAAAAATGATTCATCCCAGCCAAATAGACAGAAATGATCCCATCATCCAATTTTTCCATTAGATAAATTTTGACGATGATTTCACCAAAATTAAAATTATTTGGGAAAATGATGATGAATTTTAGTGTATTATTGGGTTCAACAATTCTCAATCCAAAGGTCCAAAGTCCGGGTAAAAATTTATTAGTCAAAATTAGGGAAAAAATGATGAAAGAAAGAATGACGTGAAACGGTACATTTATCCCATCCAATTTTTTATTAAATATAAATTTGGCGATGATTTCATCAAAAATTAAATTATTTATGAAAATGGTGATGATGATGTAATGGTTTAATATTGTATTTAAAATTTTGAATCTCAAGTCCAAAGTCCGGGGAACATATTGTTCAAAATTTGGAAAGAATGGTGGAAGAAGGGAATGAAATACTACATTTAAGAACCTGGACCATTTTTATTGGCCATAGCTAAACAAGGGAATCTTCAATTCAGGAAGGTCATATGCCAGTCGAAAACCTTAAAAGTCTTCTAAAAGATAGCATTTCTAATTTTTTTTTAAAATTTAAACAATTTGAAAAAAAAGATTTTTTTCTCAATAAATTCACTCTTTTAATATTGACTGTTTAATTTGCAAATTTTAAAAGGCCAAATTGTAGAGAATACTTTAGGTTTTCCAATAGTTGCCATCTTCCTTAGTTGCATGCATGCTGAGATATTGACAAAGGAATAGCCTAATAATACGGTATTGAAAAGACAATAATAAAAAATGTATCCTAGAGGCAATAATCAAAATGAAGAAAAGAGGGAAGATTTGTGCACCGTATCCTTTCATTCTTCTTTATTTAATTGAAAGAGGGAAGCAATGCTCAAAGTAAAGAAAAGGATGGAAGGTTTTTCCCTCAATATTCAGCATATGAGGTACCGTATCCTTCCTTCTTCATATTTAACTGAAGGAAGAGAAGATTTGTGAATAATTCTGTATTAACAATCCATTTTTTCATATAATTTTCGGGAATAAAAATGGATAATGACTAAAAAGATTTCACCGACAGCAATCCAGCAAATCAATGAAAAGGTACTAAATATTGTCAAAATTTATTTTTTAGTGGGAATTTATTCATCATCCCTTGTATTTCTTTCATCTATTGTTATAAAATTGACCTCAATAATTGAAAAGCGTTAGAAAAAATGAGAGAAAAGATCAAAACAAAATATTGATTAATTAAGTTTCAAAATTTTTAAATAGAATTCCAGCTAATTTAACATTTTTTATTTTCACAAAAAAAGGTAACTCTTATTCGGGAGGGTCGGGCCCCAATTAAAATTTCTTCAAAAATATTAAAAAATTATGGAAAAATTTATTTATTTTTTATTCTAAAAATTTTATTATGGCTTTCTTTCCTTAGAATCAGATACCAACGGCCACCAAAACCTCATTGCTATAAACGACAACTAAATAACCCAAAATTTCGATTTAATTCCTTGAATGATGGGAGGAGTAAAAAATGTGGCGAAACATTGAAAAAAGTTAAAATTCGGATTCATTGTTTAGAGCTAATATAAAATAGAAGTAAACATATGAAGAACTCGTGATTTAGTATAATTGAAAATGTTCAAAATCAAATCGGCAAATAATATTGAAATTTTGCTACAATCTAACATTTGTAAATATTTCACAAAAATTGGGGGGGGGGGTGCCCTTATTCAAACATTTAGAAGGTTGGGCCCCAATTAATATTTCCTCAAAAATATTTAAAAAAATAGAAAAAATGGTACATTTTATTCTTTGCCATCTTTTCCATTTTTATTTTCTTCCTTCAGATGCCAATGCCGATGACCACCAGTGGCTTCATTGCCAACAAGGCGACAACTAAATAATAAAAATTTAAAAACATTAAATTTTATAATTTTTGGCAAATAAAATTTTTGAAATTTTACCTCCACCAAACATGGCCAAAAGCACCAAAAAAGAAGGCCCATTGCTGCGCATTCCACCATTGCATAAATCCGCATCGGTGCATTCGAAACATGGACAATCACCTGGATTTAACACTTGCGAGCATTTTCCGCAACCTTTTCGGGCTTAAATTGATTTAAATTTATATTGAGGGAATTTGGAAAGATGAAAGAAACCACGTCCAAAATCGCATTCAATTTTGTGGCAAGCGCCTTTAAAGTAGCCCAAACATTCAATCTCCTTGCCTCGACTTCCCCAATAGCAACGCGATACGATATCTATAAAGAGAGAAAAGGGATTATGCTAATAAAATTATTAAAATAATTTCGTCAAAAAATATATTGTGTAATATTAGCTCCACGAACTTATGGGTTTTCGTAAAATTTTTGTCCTTTAAAATATGTATATTAAGTAATATTCGAGGTTGCTAATCCTAAATTTCATATGTATTTTGAATTTTGATCACTTCAAATTTTTCAAGACCAGTTTAGAATTTTTTGTCCGACAAAATTCGAAAAAAATAGTAATAATAGTGAATTGATAGAAAAGGGGAAAAAACCGGTTTTTAAACACTTTGGAGTGTCCAGATTTAAAAACAATGATATATTCGAATTCAGCAGTCTCCAAACACCTTAAAAACACGTTTTAAGGCAAAATTTCAAGATTTTTTTTTATCAAAAAATATGGGGTATGGGGTAGGAACTAAAGTATTAGCAAAAAATTAATGCGAATAAGCTGCTTGTTAGGTAATATCAAAAGGATTGTTCAAAGCTAGGATATGATTTATAAAGAATTCTGATTTGACAAATTATTTTATAGCTTCGAAATATCGATCGACAAAGGTATTGTGTCAAAAAATGCCAAAAAATGCACATTTCCCTACCCTTTTATATTAATATCCCACCTTGGGCGGATGGTCCACCATTATATGTGCCATTATCGCCATTGCACAATTCTGTTTCACACTCAAAACATTTGCAGCCGAATGATTTGGGCAAACATCCGTCGCATCCCCTACCGTCTTAAAAAAGAAAAAACAGAAATTAAATTTTCCAAATTAAATTTTTTGTATTATAAAATGGCCTACTCAAAAATATAATTTTTATATAGAATTATTCTCTTTTAATGATAAAAAAACTAATTTTCAGCACTTTTGTTATTAATTATTATTTCCATCTATATAAATATAAACAAAAAATTTTTTTTAAAAATAAATTTTTTGATACAAAATACTTCTATATTATTGTAAAAAAATTTTTAAAATTTTTTACTTTAATTGTTATAAATTTTTAAAATTTAATCCCTCTAAAAATATAATTAAAAATCCAAAATTTTATTGAAAAAAAACAATAAAAAAAAATAAAAAATGATCCAAAATTAAAAAAATAAAAAATATTTTTGAAATTAGACTAATTAAAAATTAATGATATTAAAATTTAATTAAAATCAAATGCTCAGTATCAGTACTTAATTTTTATTTACAAAAGAAGTGGATATTACACATACACATCAGGGATGGGTTCGATGGCCCAAAATAAAAAATCGAAATCGAAAATCGAAATTTCGGGGAGTCAAAAAAATTTTCGAAACCGAAAAACGAAATTTCGGAGGGTCAAAAAATTTTTCGAAACCGAAAAACGAAATTTCGGAGGGTCAAAAAATTTTTCGAAATCGAAAAACGAAATTTCGATGCCAAAAATGACCGAAAATCGACATCGAAACGAAAAAATCGAAACATCGAACCCATCCCTGATACACATACATACACATGTTTTCCTTTCCAAATAAATATATATTTTGAGTTTTTTTTGTACAGGAATTCTCGGAAAATGCGTTGAAGCATTTTGCATAATTTTTTACTAATTTTTGACTTATACAAATATTAGAAAAAATTAATAAAATAATTTACTCTGAAGGCAATCGTAGTTGATATGGCATTTGTCGGACAGGATGCAATCTTTCGGTTTATAATTTTTGCTATCGAAATCTTCTTGTTGGTAGTCATCATAGCATTGCTTCACGGCTGTAAAAATACAATAATATTGGAAAAGAGATAATAAAATACAGAGACATATTCAAAATTATATAATGATTCTTTTTTTAATTTTTATTATATTTCCATTCCCACCTTCAAGCAAATGCGGCATGATGATTAGTGTTCGGCAAATGGGTTTTTTCGAGAACGAGAACGAGAATTCTCGGAAAATCGAGAAATAGAAATTTCTCGGTTTCTCGGCAAATTGACCGAGACGAGACTGAGACCGATATTTCGAGAATTTCTCGGTCTCGAAATTTCTCGTCAAAAAAAACCGATATATCGCCGAGAAACGAGAAATTTTGAAAAAGCTTTAAAAATGGTTTAAAATTCAAAAAAAAATTATTTAATTTTTTTATACATTTTAAATCTAATAAATAAAGATAAAATTGAACAATATTAAGAAAAAAAATTCAAATCTGCGGAGTTCCAACACATTTCAGCGAAACTAAAATGGCCATAACTTTTTTATTTTTAGGTTATATGCGAAATTGATGGCAGATTCGAGCTTCTCTCATGAAAACGCATCGAATGAGCTATAATTTTCACAAAAAAATTTCCAAAAATTTTTTCGAATTCCAACCCATAGGGGGGACCAAGCACTTTTGCTTTTTTCATGAGGTCATAACTTTTTTATTTTTGAGTTTTATGCGAAACCAATAAAATTTTCGTAACCAGCTAGTCAAGACGCTTCGATTGGTAAATCATTTCCGAAAAAAAATTTTTGAGAAAAAAATTTTGAAGAAAAAGTGTGCACACAATGTACAGAAGTACCAAAAATTTAAAGATTCATGCATGATTTAAAATTTCTCGTTTCTCGACATTTCTCGACGAGAATGAAGGTCGACCGAGACGATATCGAGAACGATATTTCGAGAAATTCTCGGTCTCGAAATTTCTCGGATTTCTGAAAAATTGACCGAGACGATACCGAGAACGATATTTCGAGAAATTTCTCGGTCGATATCTCGGATTTTCTCGCCGAGATATCGTCTCGTGCCGCACACTAATGATGATGGCCATAAGGAAAAAGAGCAAAATGAAACGGCACATTGAATGAAGTAAAAAAATTTGAAATTTTTAAAAATTGTTTCTGATTCTAAATTAAATATTTTCAAAAATAAAAATAAAAAATAGGCAAATATTAAGATAGTCAATGATAGCTGCAACTGGAATGCAACATATGCAAATAAATTGAACATTTTTCTTGATATAACATTTTTATTTTCACAAAAGTGGAAGTTGCCCTTAATCAAAACAACATTTGGAGGAACGGGCCCCAATTAAAACTATCCCTCAAAAATATTTAAAATTATGGAAAAAGATGCATTTTTGTTCTTGCCATCTTCTCCAAATTTTGCCATCTTTCTTCAGATGTCAATCCCGATGGCCACAAACAGCTCCATTGCCAGCATGGCGACAACTAAATGAAAATAAAAAAAAATTATTTAATATTATATTTTATTTAGCGAATTTTCACCTCCACTAATCATGGCCCACATCAACATAAAAGATGACCCAATGCGGGTGGCATAATTGCACAAATTGTCTGTGCAATCGAAACAGTTGCAATCCATATCATTTCCCCCAAAAGGCCAACATTTTCCACAATTTCGAGAAACTAAATTAAAAAGTTGTTGCATTGGATTGAGGAGACATTCGGAGCATAATTTTTCGGGGAGCATATTTTCGGGTCGAGGATTTCCAGTTTTTCGGGTTCCGGAAAATTTCGGGTGGGATATTCGGCTTACAGATAAGCTTGCTATTATTAGTTAGACCTTATTTTCTCTAATGTGAGCTTGATACAAGTATGAGTTCATTTTAACCAAATGGTTATACGGCATTTCCGGCCCAGACATTTCCGGCTTAAAATCAGTCTTTTCCGGCCCATTTATGGACTTTTCCGGACCAATTTTGGACATTAACGGCTTATTTTTTAATAGTCGACATTTCCGGCCCTAAAAATTTTTGGCCAAAATGTGGATTTTTCCGACTAAAAATCGGAAATTTAAATAACCTTACCCTAATATATCCCTAACCCTACACCTAACACCTATGGATCTAGCCTAAATTCTTGAATTTTATTCGAAAATATCCACATTTTGGCCAAAATGTTCAGGGCCGGAAATGTCTACTATTAAAAAATATGCCGGAAATGTCCAAAATTGGGCCGGAAAAGTCGGTACTTATGTATTATCTACCCGCAGATTTAAAAAGAAGGAAGGGTCTCTCTTTAGGGTGATTAGGGTTAGGGTTAGTATCCCCTAAGGACCTTAACCCTATACCGGATGACCCATGGGGATCACCGGTACCTTCCCCGAGTGACCTAAAAAAATCTACGGGTAGATAATACGTAAGTACCGAAAAGTCCATAAATGGGACGGAAAAGTCTGATTTTAAAGCGGAAATGTCTAGGCCGGAAATGTCGGAGCACCTTTCAAAATTCAATAGAAAAATTATTTTATAAAAAAAATGATTAGAAGAACCTTTTTCAACTTTTTTTGTCGATGCAGACAGTCTTTTTGCAGCCATCAGCGATTCCCCAAAGGCAACGTGTCGGTTTGAAATCTGTTCCCTCTCCGGTGAAACATTTTGCAACACCACTAGTGGCAAGCTTATATGCTATTGCTTTTTATTTACATTATATTGGGTTTTTATTAGAATGGCTTGCAAAAATAAATTAAAAATATACTATATAAACTACAGTCGAACGTTTTGTAGCAACCATCTTTGTTATTCTTGCAATCTATCGGCTTATAATCAACTCCCTTTCCATCATAACAACGCTGTACGGCATCATCATCTGCAAAATAAAAATGTAAGAAAACATCAATTTTATGCCTCGAATCACCATCAATCCAAGCATATGAAAATGTTGGCAGCATAATGGCCATCAACACCATAAAAATGGGAATGAGGCGAAACATTGTTGGAATTCAGACGATTCTGCTTCGAAGTTGATATAAAATTGATTCTAAAATGAAAAATATGAACAAAAGATTTACGAAATTAATCAAAAATATGGATAAAATAGAATTGATAAATACAATATTAAAGAATATCATTATTGATTTAACATTTTTATTTTCACAAAATGGGGGGGGGGGGGGGGGGAGGAGGTGTCCTTAATCAACACAATATTTGGAGGGTCGGGCCATAATTAAGAATCCCTCAAAAAAAATTAAGAAAATTATGGAAAAAGGTGGAATTTATCCTCGCTGTTTTCTTCTACAATTTTTTTTTTGAATCTTCTTTCTTCAGATTCCGATGCCAAAAGCCATTAACAACTTCGACCAAGTTGCCATCAAGACGATAACTTTAAATAATAAGAATAACAAATTTATTACTTATTTTGTTTATTTTTACCTCCAATAATGATGGTCCACTTCAACATAAATGCCAACCCATTGCGCAAGCTGCCATTGCACAAATTGTCCGTGCATTCCAAACATTTGCAACCCATTGCATCTACTTTTTCCTTACACTTTCCGCATTCTTTGAAATCTAATATATCATTAAAATTATTAAATAATTAAAATCTAAAATTTATTCAGAGTAATTTCGGATTAAATTTTTATTTCGTTCCAGCGAAACCCTAATAATTTTATAAGAATTTGGTTTTTAAAATCGAAAATGTGGAGAGGAATATCACAAATTAGTATGCAAATTTTTCTAATTTATTTAGGGCATTTTTGATCAATATTTTCTGTCTATTTTTACGACATAGGATAATTAGAATTTGTGAGATACATTTTTGCTTATTTTAGGTTAATTTTTAGAGGAAAAAAGTGTATATTTGAATTCAATTACTATTCAATTTGAAACCACTAAAGGAAATAGGTAAAAATGAGTATTACTCGGGGGACCATTAGTAACATGACTACAGTCGAACTTGCGGCAGCCATCATCATTGGGTGCAAAGCAATCTTTAGCAGAACTTTTGGTATCATCGCCCATATAACATTGCTTCACGGCACCTGAATATATTGAAAAGACGATTAAATATTCTGGGATCTCTTAATTGATTATAATTAGCAAATAGAAGCTCCGCAAAAGTTATAAAAATTGAATTTTTGAGGAAGCATTTCATTAAGAATTACAAAACCAAAATTCACTATAATTGGTCCAAAAATGTCTACAAATTAAGGAGTTAGACCCAAAAATTTTTCCAATTTTTGTGGAGTTGAAAAATAATTCCCCATGGGGTATTAAAAGACGGTATTGGGAAATAAAACTTTTCCGTTTCAATGTTTTTCGAAGAAATAAAAATAATAACTATTTAAAAATCCTTTTTACTCACCTTCAAACAAATGTGGCATGAAAGTGATCACCAACATAAATTAGAAAATGAAGCGACACATTGAAGCCAAATTGTAGAAGAGATTGTCAGAATTTATTGAAAATTGATTCTGATTCTAAAATACAATGAATTAAAATTTTAGGATAAGTAGAATATGTGATTAAAAATAGAAGAAAAATATTAAGATAAGCAATGATGCAACGTAACATATGCAAATATATTTAACATTTTTGTTGATTAATATTTTATTTTCACAAAAGTGAGGGGAGCTGCCATTATTCAACATAACGTTTGGAATATCGGGCCCCAATCAAAATCCCTCAAAAATTATAAAATGTGGAAAAATATGCAATTTATTTGCCATCTTTTTAAATTTTGCCGTCTCTCTTCAGATGCCAATTCCGATGGACACCAGTGGCCTCAATGCCAACAAGGAGACGACTTTTATAGTAAAAATTATTGAATAAGCTCTTATAAAATTCACCTCCACCAATGATGACCCACATCAACACAAATGATGGCCCAATGCCGGTGATGCCGTTGCACAAATCCTGGTCACTGCATTCCGAACATTTGCAACCATTCAGATTTGTCTCCCCAAACGGACATTTCCCACAACCTTTGCTGTCTAATAAATAATTTATTTTATTAGGATATGGCTTCACAGAAATTTCTTTATTTCCTAATTTTTGCAAAAAAAAAACCCACGAACAGAATCAAAGCTCGTTGGTCAAAATATCCCCTTTATTATGTCTGATTCGAATTAAACCAAATTTTATTATAATTAATTTTTACCTAGCATTAATTGTTCAAAAGTTTTTCCTAAAATTGGATTTCTTTAATCGGATAAGCATTTTTTCCTTTCATATAAATGTTATAAATTAGAAAGAATTATACCCAAATTAAAAAGATTGATGTGACTGCAATCGTATTTGTAGCAAATTCCTTGGTCCATTTTCCTGCAATCCCTCTCCGGGAAACCACCCGGTCCTTTAGTTCCCCAATAGCAACGCGACGCGGCACCACCTTCATAATTAATTACTATATATAGAATATTTTTTATGAAAATTTTATTCAAAAATTTTTTGACTGAATCGGCGATAAATTCGTCCATGGAATTTAAATGTAAACCAACATTTAATTAAGCTATTTTTAATTGATTTTGCCATGCCTTATTGTCTTAAAAGGTCGAGAAAATCTTTATGTCAAAAATGCCAAAAAATAGTAAACCTTAAATTTTCCCATTCCTCTGCTGTTCTCCCACCTTCAGAATCGACATTGGAGCCGTCATTGCATAAATCTGTTTCACATTCGAAACATTTGCAGCCGAAAGACTTGGGCAAACATCCACCGCATCCCTTACCGTCTAAAAAAAATATTTAGAATATTGTAGAAAACAGAAAATGTCATTAAATTCAATTGGTTCATTTTAATATAATTTTATTAATAAAAGTTAGGAAAATATTAATAAAAAATTTTTACTGTAAACATGAGATCTACAATCATAATTTTGGTGGCATTTGTCGGCAAAGTTGCATTTTGTCGGCTTATCCTCATCAAAGAATGTTTTATAACATTCGTTAACGGCACCTATACAAATATTTGAAAAGTAAATATTAAAATGTGATGTTGCCTTTCAGCAAATATGGCATGAGAATGGCCACCAGAAAAAGAAGTAAAATGATACGGTACATTGAAGACAGATGGAATTATCAAAATAATGTGATAAAAAAAGGCAATATTAAAATAAGCAATGGCAGCTGCAACGCAAAATATGAAAATATAAATTAAACAGTTAATTTGATTTAACATTTTTATTTTCACAAAATTGGGGGGGGGGGGGAGTGCCCTTAATCAACACAACATTTGGAGGGTCGGGCAATCCCTCAAAAAAACATTTAAAAAATGTGGAAAAAGATGCGTTTTATTCTTGGCCATCTTTTCCATTTCTTGCTTTCTTTCTTCAGATGGCAATGCCAATGGCCATAAACGGCTTCAATGCCAGCATGGCGACAACTAAATGATAATAAAAATTATTAAAAAATATTTATTATATTTTATTAAATTTTCACCTCCACCAATGACCAACAGCCCCGAGAAGATGGACCCAATGCGGGTGGCACCATTGCACAAATTTTCCGTGCATTCGTTACATTTGCAGCCCATTCCATTTTCCGGTCCAAATGGACATTTGCCGCACCCTTTGGTGTCTAAAAAATAATGCATTATTAAAATGATCTGTGTTCCGTAATAAATATCATGTACAGAGAAAAGCTTATATACAATTAGACAAAAAATCCTTATTATGTGAGAGTGACTCAATCAGATCACTATAATTTAATTTTTATTCTTATAGGTAATTATAGAACTTGATGTTAAAAGGATGGGAGAAAAAGGCATGCCAACACGGAATTCATTAATCAGATTTAATTTAAATCTTTAATATCATATTTTCTTTCTATAATTGGAATGTTTTATGGAATGAATAAGCTTTTTTTCTATCATTTACAAACATAAAAATATTTTGTGATACAGTAAAAAAATTAAAAGGAAACATACTGGCTTTGTAATCGAAATGGCTGCAGTCATATTTGTGGCAAGCTTCTTTCGACATTGATGTAATGCATTCCGTGTCGAAGTAAGCAGCACCTTCAAGGCCCACATAGCAGCGATCAACGGCACCTTCGAAAAATATAATATATAATATTAAATAATTTTATTTTGAAAATTTTCAAAATTTAACATAATATTAAATTAAAATTTTTTTTGAATTAAAATTTTGAGCTAAAAGTTTGTTTGGATTTTTGGCATTAAATTAGATAAAATAACAAAAATTATAAATCACGATTTTTAATTTTTGGTTTTAAAAACAATGCTTTTACCCACCTGAATATGCCGCAAAGGTGGCCACCAACATGAGGGCGAAAAGGATACGGTACATGGCACATGGAATTTGAAGATGATTGGTCAGAAGTTGTTGAAGAGATGTAAATTTGAATTTTAAATCTTAAAAATTGTATTAATAATTGTTAAATTTATATGAATGTAGAATAAAGGGAAAAATTCAAATTTATATAAAATTTATTATTTTACGATTTTTTAGTGGAAAAAAAATGGAAATAAAATGAAAATGGAGCAAGGGAATCAAAATTACCAAATGAAATGAGTAAAAAATAAATGTGAATTCGTAAAATGGTTAAGGGCTGATTCACCCAAATTATTTCCATTTATTCGTTCATCAGAAAAAATAAAATAATTTCAATGATGATTGCTAGACTACTAGACTAAATTGGTATTTTTACGTTTAAAATTGTTGATGATGACGAGGGTTTTGGTTTTGTCAAAATTTAAAGAAATACAATACTAAAAAGGAGACAATTTCAGCTTTCGAACCTTATAGGAAGAGACTTGTTCAGATTGTCCTCCAAATACCGAAATAGACGATCGTATTGCAACAATTCATACAATAGCGATTGATCATACTTTTAGCTAGAGTCCGGCGAATTGAAAATCATTCGGACCGGATTACGGACTGCGGATTGGTAAAACACACGGATCCGTACGGATTAGTCCGGATTAGTCCATACGGATTGAAAAAATATACGGATTCCCGATTACGGATCCGTACGGATCCGGAATCCGTGCCGGCCTCTACTTTCAGCCATAGTTCAGAGAAGCAACCTACTCGTCAGAAGACTTTATATAATTGGTAAAAAGCGTCGAAATTTTGTACATCTAAAAAATAAGCAGTTTTCCTCAAAAAATTCCAATTTATTATACTCAAAGTCATGCTAATATATTTTTTAAAGTTGATTTCTTTGAAATTTTTAAAGGATATTTTGGACTTTCTATTAATATATTATTTTTAACATCCTAGCTTAACATATGTCAGCAGAAATTTACAATTTTTACGGAAAACTTTGTCAAAAATTGCGTCAAAAAAATCATTTCCTCCCAAAGGCTTTAAGGCTTCAATTGACGCAAAACATTTCATAAAATTCATCCAATCCCAAATACCCAAAAATTTCCCTATTTTGTGATTGTTGGTCCTTGCACACAGATTTGGCCACAAAAAATTTGGTCGATGCCGCCCAAAACGAAAATATTCCCTTGGGGCCATTGTAGCTTCTTCTGACTGCAGATTGGAAGGAAGCAGAATTTTTGGCCGAATACGGGAGAAGATGGGTTAACTTGGCCAAAAGGGGAAGAAATATTGAATGCGGAGAAGGGGGCAATGGATGAACCCTCCGGCGAGTCGATGGCACATTTATCCTCCCTTTGGACCGATGGCACCAAACATTTTTTTGTGCCCGGATAAATTATTATTATCTCCCAAAAAGTGTCCCAAAAAGTGTCTACAAAAAGAATTTCACCGAAATTTTGTGATTACTTTCTCTGTAAAATCAATTTTTATACCGTATTTTCTCTATTAAAAGTCCGGGGCTTATAAATTTTCAGAGACTTTCCAAATAGTGTTTCTATTAGAGAGAGGCTTCAAATAGAGGAGGTGGGCTGGGGGGATTTGGAGCTTATAAATTTCAAAGATTCTCCAAAGAAGGCAAATAAAAGTCATTTTTTCATCTTAAAAATACGATAAATGAAGGCTTCTAATAGAAGGAGGGCTTCTAATATAGAGAAAATACGATAATTGAACAATAAAATTAATTTAGAGATTTCAAAAAAATTTATTCCATTTTAATTTATCTTACTTATTAAAATTCCCAATTTTAAATTTTAAAAATTTCAATCGATTTATTGAATATATTTGATGGCCATTTCATTATTTTTGGGCCATTTCATTGCCTTGTCACAAAATGCCTTTCCCTAATATTGTTCATCCATAAATGTTTCACCCAAGTGGATGAAAATTTGGCCCAAAAAGGTACGACAATTATGGAGATTAAATTTTTGGGAATGAACACATTCCACCCCATCATCCAATTTCCCACTTTATTTTATCCAACATTTATGCACTCCCAAAAAAGGCGTAAATGGCAATGAAACGAATAAAAAATTTAGAATAAAGTTTAATATTTCCATCTGTCATTCTTTTACTCTCTGCCAAATATTTCCAAACTTTTTTCCTAATTTACTATTTTTAATCATTTTTTTTTGCTCTTCTTAAATTGAATATTTCAATTAATTTTATCAAGAAAAAAATCACTTCAGAAAAGTCTTATAAATTCCAGTTAATTTGAAGGGAGGAAATTTGACAATAAAAAATGCCAGATATTATGATGATCGTATCACATCATATTAACTATTTTTTCCTCTTTTTCTTTTCTCTACATAATTAATCCATCTTTTTTAACTTGATTTAAATTAGGGTTAATTATCCGTTTGCGGAACGGTTACGCGGAACGGTTGTTCGCACATATTTTGGGCTAATTAACCGTTCCGTTATCCGCATTCCAATTATCCGCACTCTGACTATCCGCCTATTCGTCTATCCGCAACTCTTATTTTTACCGGATTTTGCCATTTTTGGATCCGAATGCCGGATGTTTTTATTTTTGAGATAGCGACCCTGCCCAACATGAGCATTTTAAGAAAAAATAAGATAATTGAAAATATTTTAGTACAAAAAAAATTTAATTTTTAATTTGGACCATTTTTAAATTTAAGTAAACAAATTTCAAAAAAAATTCTACAGCGCCTCTATAAAGGGAGCGGAACGGTTAGTATCCGCGGATAATTCGCGCGGATAATCTAACCGTTCCGTTATCCGTACCTTGACTATCCGCACTATCCGCTTTTTCATTATCCGCTCGCGGATAATTAACCCTAATTTAAATTATCTCTTTACTATTTTAATGTTATTCTTCATTATTTTTGTAATTTTTTCTTCAAAAATTCACTCCAAATTGGCCATAAAATTTGTAGCAACTTTGCGGCTTCTTTTATGCGCATAAATTCATTTGTAATCAAAAATTATTCTTTCTTTAATTGCCTTTCCTTTTTCCCAATTCAAAAATGCTCCATTGCATTTTGGCAAAATTTATTCCCCATGGGGATGGGCAATGTGTTCCATACTAAAATTATTTCAAATTATTTTTCTGAGAATGAAAAAATAAATTAAAATAAAATATAATTTCTTCCTTGAGCAAATATTGATTTCATTGGACAAAATTTTAAAAAGTGCCGGAATTTAAGATAAATTTTCCTTGGCATTTTTAAATGGCATTAAAAGCTCTTCCACCCACACACTTACCTATCCACTTCAATATCATCAGTAACAAAGGAGTGCCACTTTTACTTTACTTTAAAATTTTTGTCTCGGGTTTTTCTCCACCTCTTTTCCATGCAATTTTCCTCTTTACCCAACACCCGTCGGCACACCTTTGTGGCCCACATTTAGAGATGCTCCAGACTTGAGGACAAATAAAATTTTCCAATGTACTTATAGTGGCCACAAATGTCTCAAATTTCATCAAAAAGAGGGAGGTTTTAACGCGAAATGCATTAAGCCGATTTTTTAACGTAAAGAACAACAAAAGATGAGGTGGATTAAGGGTGTGGCAAAATTTATATGTAAAAATGGCAGCTCGCGAACTCATGGGTGGGTAGTGGTGGTTGAAAACCATTTTTTACTTTTTGCTCAATTGTGTTTAAAAAAAAATTATGAATTTTTTCAAAATATAAAAACTTTCCAGAAACAATTTAATTAAAAAACTTTACGGAAATGTGAATTAAAATATTTTCGATAAAAGTTAATTAAAAATATTCTGGAAGACAAAATTTTAAATTAAAATTAATCACAAACAAATCCTCATTTCTCTCATTTACCACTCTCCAATTTTTTGTTCAAAATTTGCTTAAGTTTATAGTCTAATATTATTTAGATTATTAAATAAAAGTAGTAATTAGATAGAATTTAACTTTTTAAAATATTTTATTTTTCTAAAATTTTTTATATTTGATTAACTAAACTATTCGAATTCGTTTCATCGGCAAATCTTCCAACACTTTTGAGAGAATAATAGCTTCCTATTCCTATCCTTGCACTTCCTATATGGCTCACTCAATACAATTTGGTGGCCTCACCATCGTCTCAATTTTTTCAACCCACTTCGAATCCCAATTTTCAATTTTCATCTTCAAATACATTTCCTGAGCGTCAATAGGAAAATAGGCAGGAAAAATTGGCACTACCACTTTCTTAACCAATAAAAATTTATTCCACATTCCCCAAATTTTCTTGCTTCCGATTTCATCATTTTTAGCATAAATTATTAAAATATTATAAATATTTTTATTGATCATTGTTAACTAAATTATTTTGCGCCCATTTGTACGAAAATGAACATGGCCAAATTGCGTCAAATTCTGGAGATGAGGCGGGCAACCAAAATGCCGCCATTGTTGCCGCCAAAGAAGAGTAAACGGTGGATTATTTCAACAAATTTTTATCCAATGAGTTTAACGAATGAGTATGGTCGAAATATTTAGGACAAAATTACTAAAATATTCAGGGAAAAATAATTAAAATGGCAAATTTGTCATCCACTTTCAGGGATAATAGTAATAGTACCTGCTGGTTATTTTTGGCTATGGCTCAGCAAGAAAGAAGCCATTTAGCGAAGGCTATATTCAATTTAAAGCCCAATAATGGGTACTTATCCAGTTTAGGTCCGCTTTTTGGCTCAGCTTGGAAAAAGTGAGGAAAAGTGAAGGGTCCCCCCTTTGGGTGTTAGGGTTTGGGTTTGGGTTTAAAATACATTTGAGATGATTTTTACATCATCCTAATCCAATCCCTAACATATCCCTGAATGACCCCTAAGCCCAAACCTGATGACCCATAGGGGGGACCAAGCACTTTCCAAAAAGCGGACCTAAACTGGATAAGTACCCAATAAGGTTCCATAAAAAGCTGATTTTCTATATTTTTGGAAAGTTAAAAAATTTGTAAAATAAGTAGATTTTTCCCAAAAAAATAAGGTTTTTACACTTAAGGACATATAATTTTTTAAAAACATAGAATTAGGACCATAAATGGTATTTTGGGCTTTCAAATAGCATAATGTCTATCCGAATTGGGGTTATTTTCTCATAGAACAATAAGAATGGTCCAGGTACAGTAATAGCAGCGTACTGTAATTCTATTAATTTAAATTCATATCTCATTCAATTTCCTTTCCTATTGAAGGGCCAACGATGAATTATTGGTGGGCAAACGAAGTCAGCAGAAGGAAATTTTGGACATTCATTTGCAGCTCAGGTCCTCACTTTATTGTTCTGCTGAATTTCCCTATTCAATTTGTAGAAACATTGAATGCGATTTACAACAATCCGCGGCTGGTTCCATTGTTTGCGCCTTTTCTGAAAGCGAAGAAACACAAAGGGGACCATGGCGAATGGTCTGCTTATTACCTATTATTGGGGGAAAATTAGCATATTATTAATTTGGTTCTTAAAAAGGCTTATTAGCAAATGTCTGTGAAAAAATTAGACACATTTAAGAAGTAAAATTTTTTAGTCACCTAAAAAGTCTCGAAAGAGCCTTTGAAATTAAAATTAAGTTAAATTAATCAATTGGTTCGATCTTTCTTTTTTAGCTAATTTTGACTTGGTCCGATTTCGATAAATATATTCCATATCCATAGTAGTAAATTATTTCAATGTACTATATAATTTTACTTTATTGATTCATAAATGATAATGTATTAATTGTTATTAGTTCCAAAAATGCATAAATTTTGTCCATAAATTTGAACTTTTATAAAAATTAGATAAAATTAAGTAAGCCAAAATTTAAATTAATCATAAATTAATATACTAGAATATAATTCGAAACGAAATGAATTATAGTTCAAGCAATATTATATATTCTTTTTTGCAATTATTAGACCACAGCCAGCGAATTGGTGGGCCGTGAAAATTTTGTGGATTTGCCAAATGTGGTTGCAGTTGAATTCCAATTGGAACGTGTCCAATTCCTTCGACTGGATATTTGCGATTTATTTGGATCCCGTCAACAAAAGGAAGCAGCAAATTCAATGGGATATTGTGTTTTCTCCGTTTCCGAGTTGGTTTGTGCCAGAGGCGGTAGAATCCAGCGGAAAGTGAAGTAAGCGATTAAAGTGAAAATAATAATATTTTAGGAAAATTAAAGAATTTTTTGAAGAAGAATAAGATGATTTTAAATTTGCCAAATTTTTACTGGTTTGATTTTTAAATTAAAATTTATTCCATTACCTAAAATTGAATTTAATTTATTGTTCCAGGGACCAATGGTTTATTAAGCTTTTAGCCCACTGGATTAGAAATGGATAAATTTGTTGAAAATTGGAAAGAATTGATTCCTTGTTACTAAATTTAGTTTTTAAATAATGATGCTTTACAAATTTATATTACCAAAAAAATTTTAAATTAAACCAATTTTTTGAAATTAATGAAATTCCTCAATTCCCTTGCAGAAATGACGAAAATGGCGCCGAAATTGCAGAGGCAATTATAAATTTCATTAAAAAATTATTTTAAAACATTTCTAGGCCCTAATTTCATGCACACTTCGGCCCAAACCACATGCAGTTTTGTTGCAATTCGCTGCCAGTAATTTGGCCAAAAAAGGCACAGGAAATGCAGGAACAGCACAGGCAAGTTATTCTGAGGCAATGGAGACATCTCTTTTTTCCTTTTAAGATTACCGTAGATATTTCTTAACCAAAATTTGTTATAATAATGTTAAGCCGAATTTTGCTCATAAAATTACTTATTATCTTTAAATTTAATAAATTTGATATTATTTGATGACACTTATTGATATAAATTAATTAGAAAAGATTAGTGAATTTTTATTGAAATTAAAAAATTATTCTAAGAAAGACTCAAAAAATCCGGAATTTTTCCTTTTTTTGGCCAAAATATTATGGACAATTATATTTGATCATTCTTCTTGAAACTAAAATGAGTATAAAATTTGATTAATAGCTTGAAAGATTTCTAAAATATTCAAAATAGCCAAAATTAAATTGATAATTCCTTCTAAGGTGTTCTTCGAAATCCATCGAATGCCATCCGATGATTTTGAAAGCGGATCTTTGACGACGGATTCCAATCCAACTATTTCTACCGTCAACAACAATCATACAAATACAACAACAAATTGCACATTTTCCAATGGCACTGCCATTTTGATGTCCACCGATTCGGAAGAGGGCACATCCTCTCCAAAGGGTATGATATATTTTTGGATGCATTAAAATCTTTTTTTATATAATTTATTAGAAAATATTAAGTTATTTGCTCATTTAAATAATTTGGCCGAATTTTTATGGCCTTAAAAATTGTCAAAGCAATCAATTTTTATCCTTCTAAAATTTCAATTTTTTGAGACAATCAATATTTTCTTATTTTTTGGATAAAATATAAATACTTACTTCTATTCATATTTTTAGATACTTTTTCCTCGTTGTTTTAAAATTGATAATTTGACTTTGAAATTTTTAATTTTTCTGGTATTGTTTGAATAACATAGTCCAAAAGCTTAAATTTAATACATAACATTTTCATACTAATAAGAAAAAAATTTAATCAGATTTCGGTCCAAAATTTAGATAAATAAAAATTTCGAGTGGAAAAATATCATTTTTTGAAAAATAAATTTAGTCAAATCACACTAAATTTTAAATCCTTTCTATTTAAACCATTACATTTTGCTAATTCCAAGTTATATTTTTAAAAAATCTTTATAAATAAATATTATTTCATTATTCATTCCATCTTTTTTCAAGGCTCCATGCTCTACCGTAGTGAGGCGATCAAATGGGGCGCCGGACGAATTCTATGGAGGACATTCACACTCCAATCAACTGATATTGCTCGAAGGCACTTTCCTCAAATAACCAAAAATATTTTTGAGTACCATACTTTCCAGGGAATTGCGGTTTTTATGCTTTCAACGGAGTGAACCATCATCGACAAAATCATCGTCGCCAATTGCCGCCTCCATTCCCCCTCTGCCATTGGGCGAATTTGCCATGCATTTCAGTGTGCTCCGGCGTGGCCCGGGCCCGGAGAATGTTTATTTTGTATGTGGCAAAATATTGTTTTTAAGTCCAAAATTCCCTTCAAGATGGTCTACGAGGACAGCCGGCACCGAAAGAAGGCGGCTGGCACTTTTGAGCTGTGCCGATTGCATGAGGTGGACATTTTTTGAGAATGGAAATTGGATATTTTAATAGCATATTTTTAAATTGGAAAGATAGGTATTTAAGTGGCGTGCAAATTTTGAAATGTCTTTAGAGATTATCACTTTTATAGAAGACTTTGGATACAAATTTTTCAAGTGTATATTTCTTTTAATCTAGAAATTTTAATATTTTATAGACTGATTTTTATTTGGATGAATTGATTGTATATCATTTAATCAAATTTGTCAATTGAATTGAGAAAGAATTAATAAATTTCATTAAAAATTGAAAAATTATAATTAATAAAATATTAAATAGGCCTAAATCGGGCAATTTTCATTTATTTGGCCATATCATTTCTGGCCAATTATGTTTAATCAATAATTCTAAATTGATATACAGAAGGGATTAATTAAATTATATAATTTATAAGATATTGCACAATTAATTAGATATTGGCTAAAATAAGCGAAATTCGAAAAATACTCCAAAATAAAAAATTCAGAAAAAATTCAAGTTTTAAATTTTAGTAGTCATATTAATAAAATTTAAAATTCCGTCATAATTCTAAATAAAATTTTAATTTTATTTTGGACAGATTTGCACTCCCTCCTTTTTGGAATATATTGCCGCTGGTTCGGCACTGAATTTGGCTTTTGCCATCGACTTTTCCCGCCCCGACACGGCCGTCGATGAGACCACAATTCGGCATTATATGGACGATGTGGAATTGTCGATTGGGGCATTTGGCGAACCTCTTCGTGATTTTAACAAGTTTCCAATTTTTTGAATTAGAATTTTTTCCCAATTTTATTTGCAGTGCAAATTCATTTGCCGCCTTTGGATTTGGTGCAAAAATTCCGCCTCATTTCCGTGAATCGCAAGAATTCTGCTTGGTCTGTTTTTTTGAGGGCAAATTAAAAAATTTTCGCTTAATTCGCCTGTATTTTAAGGATTTTTAATTTGTTTTATAAAATGAACGAGAAATTATTCAACAGAATTAGAAAGGAATTCATTGGTCAATTTGCCTATTAAAATTAATGACAAAAAAAACAATTATTCAATCGGACTTTTTCTAAAATTTATGGCCATAAATTTTCTTTTACATTTATGGTGTCAACATTTTACCGCAATTTGCCAAATTTTAGAAATTGGAAGAAATGAATACCAAAAAATATTAAATCAAAGGAAATAAATATTTTTACGCTTAAATGTAAAGAAAATAACTGCAAGTTGCGGATTTTCCAGCAGTCATTTCCGATGCAACTGTCATTGACAAAAAAAAAGAATTTAATGCATTTTGTTCAATTGGAAAAATTTACATTTAAAAAACCATGATTTAACCGATTTAACCAAACTTTATGGCCTCAAAATATATTTATAATTTTTCTCGCCAATCCATAAAATTAAATAAATTCGCATATTTTTGCTCTATTCAAATAAATTCTCCAAATTTAATTGTTTTATAGAATTTGGACACCGATCCATATTGTCGAGGTCTCTCCTCCGTGTATGCAGCCTTCAAAACGTCGTTTGCCAGTGTTCAATCATTGAATATGGCTCATTTGTCCCATGTGATTTATTATGTTGCAAAGTTGGCATTTTTATATTGCCATTTTTAATTCCTTAATTTTTTCTAGATTGGCCCAAAATTCGATGTGCCGCGCATCGCCCGCATTTGGTGGTGGCATCGATTCGGACTATAATCCGCCCGCCTATTTTGCCTTGGTCATCATTACGCGGGGCATTTTCGACGATCTCAAAGAGACTGTTCAGGTAGCTGGCATTTACTAATTTTTAATGCCATGTCAATTAATGTTATCCATAATTTTTGTGTGGGAAATAGAGAATCCTTGAGGCCATTATAAGTAACTTGCCTAAATCTGATTTACACCCTATTCTGTCTGTAGCTAGACCTCAAAATTTTATTATACCCAAAACCCAAGTTATAAG
Organism: Pratylenchus scribneri; assembly: GCA_030063045.1. Lineage (NCBI taxonomy): Eukaryota > Metazoa > Nematoda > Chromadorea > Rhabditida > Pratylenchidae > Pratylenchus > Pratylenchus scribneri. The sequence continues at coordinate 1,064,575 of JAQSEB010000003.1, forward strand.
CGGTTAAAGATTCAAATTTGCTAGAAAGAAATTTGTGAGATAAATTTTAAAAAACTTTTGATTTATCTAATCTCATTTTTTATGATGAATTAAAAAACAAAATAATTTTGGTTCCTTCTTAGAAATTCAATCAAAAAGTTCTTCATTTTTGAACCAAAATCTATAACATTTACTTAAGAATCCTTTACCATCTTAGAGATTAATGCTCATATTAATCAATTTTACCTTTTCGAATTTGATCAATTTACAAATTTTATACAATTATTTTAAATAGATTAAATTGTATATTTATATTTAATTAAGTCTATTTATTTCATTTTAATTTATTTGAATCTAAAATTAATAAAAAAAATTAATATTATAAATTTTTTATAGGCAATAATTTTTGCTTCCCGTGCCCCACTGTCCATCATTTTTGTTGGCATCGGCGACGATGACCAAGAGCTTGGTGAATTGGAGAGGTTGGCCACCGCGGGCACTCGCCTCAATTTCCATGGCCGAAAACCGGAAAGGGATTGCACACAAGTAAAAAAAGGGGGAAATTTTTTTAAAAAATATGGCCAAATTTTCTCCCGGCAGTATGTTTCGGTGCCTGGTTGCCGTTTGGATGAGGCAAAATTGTCCGATTTGAAGGCATTGATTGCGGAAAGGGGCCTGGCCACTTTGAGTGCACAAATGTGCAGTTGGATGATGAGGAATGGTAATCAAAATAAAAAAATTATTTTTTAAATTATTTTCTTGGAATTTTACAATTTCCACTATTTTTAATAGCAATTTTCTTATAAAAATACGTAGGGAATTTTTTGAAATATTTCAACAAAATTTTCGTGAATTTATATCATTTTTGAATTAAAAAGCTAAAATTATGAAAATTCGAAAAATTTTCTAATTTTTGACATTAAATTGATGGGGGCTTATTCACCAAAAAGAATTAAAATATCATATTTTGTAGGTATTTTATCTATAAATGCTTTGCTCATTCTTGGAAATAATTCTTTAAAGCCAGTAAAATTATTAAGTTTTTTTGGGCAATTTATCAAAATACTCTACTCATTTTTGCCACTTAAAATTTTTCTTTCATTCTTCAATTATTTTTGAAAATTAAGTCGATTAATCGCCCTAATCATTAATTTTGGCATATATAAAATTTATAATTTTCCCTAAAGGCTATCAAAAAGCTCCACCCAGCTTGTTGGATTTTGAACCGACCACGCCCACAACTTTGATTGCGGCAAATTGCAACAAATCACCGGTGAGAATTTTCACGAAAATTATATCTCAATTTGATCTAGGCCAAATATTACATAAATCTGTGGTTTTCATTAATCATTAAATAAAATCAGAATTTTTATGACTAATTTGATTTTTTATCCTTCTAAAAAATTAAAATAAATTATTTTTAGACTAAATCGGATTTATTTTAGATTATATAATTTCACTATTAATGAAATTCTCGTAAAATTTTCATGAAAATTATTTGAATAATTAGCTAAATTCTTTTTCCCTTTTCCTACCAAATAAATTTAAAATAAATCAAAAAATCCTTCAAAAAATCCATAAATACGTGCCATTCATTCATTTCCCTTTCTCTAATTTCTGAGGCGCCATCCGCTTCAAACGCCTCCGCCCCAATCGCCATCACCGTTCATCAGCAGCAACCACCACCTGCTCACCGGCGCTCGCTCTTCGACCGGCTCACTGACCATTGGTATTGGCACCAACAACGGCGGAGACGGCGTAAATCCTGCGCATCCACTTCAAAACAGCATCACGGCGGGGACAGTGGCAGGGAAAATCAGCAACAAAGGCGGCGGCACAAAGGCCGGTCGACGTCAACTTGAAGGCCGAGGGGGCAGCCATCCCTCTATGCTGATGATGATGGCATCGCCCACTGCTTCCACTTCATCTTCATCGGGTTAGGCCATGGGGATGGGGCTATCGTATATTTGGTCAAAAATTAGTCAGCCTGCAAATTATAATTAATACAACAATGCCTAATCTAATGATTTAAATCACAATTTATTAAATACATTCTAAATTGTAATTCATTAATTTTTGTACCTATAAGACTGAAAAGTTATAAGGATTTTTATTTTTTAATCTTACCGTATTCTCCATTCCATTCCTAATTAAAACTTATAGGCGAAGGACCCCATCCAAATCAACAATCTAAATTTTTAATAAATTTTCAAAAAATTCAATAGACAATTCTGACAATTTAAGGGTATTTTCTATTTTGGCGCATTGGAGGCTTGAATGGAAAAATTTCGGGATTATTTTTTTCATATTCTCCAAAAAAACTTAGAGGGACACTAACTTTTAATTTCACTAATTCCTTTATAAAAATCTATCATAAATTTATTATTCTCAAATTACCATATACCATATTGGAGGGATCTTAAAATTATAAATAATAAAGAATTTACTTCACAATTAATAAGCTTAAACTTAATCAAAATTAAACAAATTTTCAGGGCATGTTTCAATGATTGGCGGTGCCACAATTTCTTCGCCAGGCAGTATCATTTCCACGGGCTATGCCACCAGCAACAGCAGCACAATATCATCATCTACTCTGGGTTCTGCCTCATCAGTAATTGGCCGGAAAAGTCCGGCAATAATGCCAACCAGCGTACAGCAACGATTCCGAAATTTGGGTATGCATAAAAACTTTCTTTTCGAAACAGGACTTTTCCTTACATTAATCCATCTTTTGGCAATAGCTTAACAAAGCAAATAATTCGGGAAAACGATATGCCCTTTAAAAAGCCTAAAATAGCCTTTAAAAAGTTGCTTAGAAAAATTCTTAAAAATTTGTAAAAGTTACTTTTTCTTAATTAGTAATATTCTGGTTTTTTAATTCAAAACATGTCGTTTTTTTATATTTGGAACTCATAAAATTACGTAAGCCAGTTTTTAGAAATATTAGACTTTCAAATGATAAGATAAGTTACTTCGTTTTGAGCTATATAAAAAAATGGTCCTGAAATGGTAGTATTTAAACATCCCATAATTTATAAAATATACACATAAAATTTTTATTCGGCCGAATCGCTTGGCCGTAATCTTTTAATTGGCTACCAAAATAAAGGGGAAGCTTATAGCATTTTATCGAGTAAAAAAATTTCAAAATTAAGAATTTTTTCAAATAAATATTTGATTTTTCCATTCCTCCATTTCTTTTAGAGCTGAACGATTTGTCCATGTCATCATTGCCGGGCTCGCCTCGGCGTCGTTTGCCAAGCACAAATTCTGTACAACAAAATTGTTCAACAAAAATTCAACAGCATAGAAAGACGGATTCGGGCGGCGGATTTGTGGCCTCATCCAAAGCCCAACTGAATCGACAGCAACATTTTTCCGAGGGCCGTTCCTTTTCCACTCAACAATCATCGAATGGGAATGAGCAGCGAATGGCCAAGGCTCTAAAACAATGATCCCTGTGAACCATGGAACTGAATGAATTAAAAAATTGAATGAATTTATTTGATCTCTTAATTATTTTACAAATTTTTCATCAATCTCTTTGCATCCATTTTATCAATAATTTCCGTGAATTTATCTTTTCCACATATCCTAATTAATAATATATTTTTGATGTATTTTTGGTGGAGCTTAATTCATTATTTTTCATCCCTTATTTTGCATATGCAAATTTTTTGCATTAAAATAAGCAATATTATTTTATATTTTCCATTGTTTCGTCTGCTCCATTTTTATTACTATATATTTGGGCAATTAATTTTTATGAATAAAATTGAAAAAAATATTGTAGTTTGTAGCTTATATCGAAGGGAGACAATTTGGGATTTTTTATTTCCACGGAATTCTCCATAGTTTATATTATTGTTACACTTTTCGAATTTTTGTATAATTAATTTCACCCATAATTAATTTTTAAATATTCAATATCCAATTTTGGCAACAATAACATATGTGTAATTTTTTACACTTTTAAGGCATTAAATATAAATTTTTCTACTACAAATTCTCAATCCATTAAACATCTTAACGATTCACTAAATTAATTTAATTAAGCTAATTTAAATAATCATTATTATTTTGAAATTTAAATACTAGCATTTTCATTGTTGTTTTTCGACAAATTAAATGCTTTCCTAAAAGCTTAAAGAGATGAATAATTTTTTCCACTTGTTGAAAATAATTCCATATTTCATTGTTATTTGTAAGAATTATTCATGCTTCCTTTTAGAGAAAAATTCAATGGGAATGGGAGCAAATAAATATGATGTTTTTGAATGAATAACAGATAAAATATGAATAAAAGAAATTATGAAAATTTTGATTAATTTGTAAATAAAACATTGTTTCCATTTTTGACGTCAAAAAATTAAAATAAAAAAATAAATAAAATTTCCGTGACCGCAAGCCTAATTATAAATATATTTATCCATGGAATTAAATTCCCAAATCCCAACAAACTTTTGTAACCTTTCTCAAATCTGCTCTCTATATTTGCACTAAGAAGCTAACAAAAAGGTTTATAAATTTTTTATATAATTTTTTCAAATCATTATTCCATAAATATTATTTAAAGGAAATTAATATGGAGTTTGAGTGCTATCTACATTTTGTTAATTTCCATCGCCGTGTACTTTTACAAATACAATCAATTATCTGAAAGTATTCAAATTAATAATATATATAAAAAATTTGAAATTCGTAAAATTTTTTCAAGATGGAGACTCCTACTGGACCGTTTTTCGAGATCTTTTTTTTAAAAGTTTCCCATATGTATGCAACCAATGGGAAAAATCCTCTTTTTTCGAATTATCCCCCCGGTTTCGAGATATTAGCCTTAAACCGGTTTAAAAAATCAAACTTTTTCGGTTTACCCAGGTAAAATTTTTTTCCTTTTGCTTTTACGGTTTTGGACCTAGAGAGAGGGGGGTAAGTTAGAGTCTTAGCTACAAAATGATATATGGTTTGTGGGGTCTAAACTCAAAACCCAGGGCTGTGGAGGTGCGCAAAAATTGTCAACTCGGCACTTTTCCCTTTGTGGCCGATTTGGTAAGAGGGGAGGAATTGGACGGAGGTCGCGGGTTCGAATCCCACCAAAGGCTAATAATTTTTTTAGAGGTTTTCGATGTCGGGTATCACAAATTTGAGGTTTATTTTGAAAAATAAACCGGTTCAAATTTTTAAACCGGTTCTGCGCGAGTTGAATTTTGATCAGAAAATTGGGGAATAAATTCTAATATGAAGAATAATCCTTCTAGGAATCTTTTAAAGCGCGATAGCGCTTTCTTTCTACCGTCCCACGTATTCCTTCCGTCACCCCTTAAGAACCAGCGGGCTTGCCCCGCTGGTTCTTAATTGTAAGCTTAAAGGAATATCGCATTTTTGTAATTTTAAGATTCCCTAAATTTTTAGTGTTTTCACACATTTATTCACTTCATTGGTGCAGCATTTATGTCATATTGTTTTCTCTACAAAGTAATATAAACGACATTTGATTTTTTTTATATAATTAAACAATTTTTCAGGATGATCATGAATTACATGAAGGACCGCAAAATGATATAAATCGAAGAATTACTGCATGTAAGGAAAAAATTCCCTTTAATATTAAAAAAAAAGAATTCAAATTTTTTTAGTAGGTGGCATTGGCACAATCATTGCCATTTTATCAACTATAGATTTCTCCATATGGCCTTTTTCAATTTTAATCAATGAATTTTCATTACTGTTGTTCACAATTCTCCAAATTATTTATATAACTTGGAAACCAATGGTAAATTTAATTAAGATTTTTATTTTGTAATTATCACTTTTTAGATAATTGTTCCAAAGGGATCATTCGTTGCAATTTTTGGACTTGCCCATCTTTTATTCATAAATGGTTTCAAATTTTTCATTCAATGGATTATGATTCAACATTACAATGAAGATGATTGGGATGAAATCGGTTTACAAATAAAATTAAATATTCCATTCAATTATTGAAATTTAAGCGGGTCCAAATGATTTTAACACAATGGCACTGCATTACTTTGTTTGGGTCACTTCAATACAACATTCAAGCTGGTGCTTTTACACCATTCTAACAATTTGGGAAATACTATGGAAAGATGAATCGATTGTGCGCCAAAATAAATCAAAAAAAGATCACAAGATTTAGATGAAATTTTTAAACATTTTAAATATTCAATTTTTGAACATTATTAATATTCAATTTTTTAATGCGCCAGCGCCACACCATTCCCATTATTTATATCCAATATATTCTGTTTAACAAAATCGCATCCAATTTTTCAATTCCTCTTCTAATATAGAATATTTTATTTATAATAAAAGCCAAAATTTTTCGCTCCATTTTAAAAGATAAAAATGATAATGATGATAAATTTACTCCCGTTTTTATTCACGATAATTATTTTTGCACTATTTTCTCTGATGAATGGGATGGTATAAAATTAAATTAAATATTAAAATTTTTATTTTATATTTGAAGGCTGAGGGTGCCCATTTTTGCAATTCTGATTCCGATTGTCCCAAAAACTTGTGTTGCAATGCAAAAGGAATATTCCGTCTATGAAAAGGATATTGTGTGAAAAGCTGTTAATCAAAGGAAGTGCTACTCAATTGTTGATAATAATAATAAATTAAATAAATGTCCTAATTCAAATAATAACCATCCCTTCGATCACTATTTGCCTTAAAGCATAAATTGATTAAAGATGAAAAAAAAATTAAATTGATGAACTGAGAAGTGAGAATAGTGTGAATGTGAATATGAAAATGATTTTAGAATACTGTTTAGTATTACATTCACTTATATTCAGTATCATAATAATATCAATATTTGCTTCCATTTCTTATAGTGGTATTTTGAAATAAATACTGTAAAAAATTTTATTAGAATCCCATGCTCTATTTGAAGTCCACCATAGAGAGCCTATGAAATTTATATGGGCTTCTAATACGGAATTATTCTTAAAAACAGGTGGAATTGTTCTTAAACAGGCGGAATTATTCTTAAAAAACAGAGGAATTATTTTAAAAACAGGTGGAATTGTTCTTAAAAACAGGCGGAATTATTCTTAGAAAGGTGGAACTAAAACAGGCGGAATTAGTAAAACTTAGTCAACCAGGCGGAATTAAAACTTAGTCAAAAAGGCGGAATTAAAACTTAGTCAAAAAGGTGGAATTAAAACTTATTAGTCAAAAAGGTGGAATTAAAACTTAGTCAAACAGGCGGAATTAAGACTTATTAGTCAAAAAGGCGGAATTAAAACTTAGTCAAACGGGCGGTATTACTCTAATTAATCCCATTCTTTTAATTCTTTTCTTCCTTATACTTAAATTATAATTATTTTAAAAATTCCATATCCAATTCTGCAATGTTTGGAACATTGGAATTAGAATGTAAAAGTAACTAAATTTTTATCTTGAATTCTTAAACTTATTTTAAATGCTGCTTGGCATTATTTTTGAGAAATGAAAGAAATGACAAAATAATTTTTTCGAGATGCTTAATTTTAGACCCCGGCAAATGGTTCGGATGGGTCTCACATGGCTCGAGAGACGACAGAGAAAAAAAGATATAAAGGATGCTGAGAGCCAATAAAATGGCTCTCTAGGAAAAACCATTTTTTGAATTGGCGAGTTGTTTGATTTAAAAAAAAGAATCATTTTTCGAATTGGCATTATTTTATTAACAAGCAGAGAAAAAGGAAAAGCGAGAACAATGAAGAAGTATGACATGACCTAGCCGCTGTCCACTTGATGGCTGTTGCTTATTGCTGCCCCCGATTGATTTTGGCCTGAGGGAAATTCAATCAGCGACATCCCAAGGGAAATCAAATGGACAGCGGCGAGGTCATACTTCAACATTGTTCTAGCTTGCTTTTTTTTCTCTGCAACAAAATGCCAATTCAAAAAATGGTTTTGTCTAGAGAGTAATTTTTTGGCTCGCAATATGGCCTGTTGGCGGGGTCAGCGAGAGAGAGTAGCCATAGCTGAGCCGCCCGAACCATTTGCCGGGGCTCGGTAATGTTTTAGCGCCGCACGTTTTAGCGCCAGCGACTTTGGCGAGTCATAACTCAGCAAAGAAGAAACCATTTGAGACAATCTTGGTATCATTGGATAGAGCTATTCAAGCTCTATTGAATAGTGGATAAAACTTTTTTGATAAATGAAAATTTAAGTGACTTAAAGTCGAAAAACTGAATACAAGTCGCTTTTTCTTACTTGGAAGCTTGTAATTAAGAGGATATTTAACTTTTCATAAATTGTTATATGTCATTTAATAGAGTTTGATTAGCTCTATCCAATGATACCAAGATCGCCTCAAATGGTTTCTTCTTTGCTGAGTTATGACTCGCCAAAGTCGCTGGCGCTAAAACGTGCGGCGCTAAAACGTCCCGGTCCGTTTGCCGGGGTCTACTTAATTTTTAATTTCGGCAATTCCATTTAACCAATTTTGATCATCCCTTTTGAATCATTTTATGTGTTTTATAATAACTATTTATTTAATTAATTGATTACATTTAATCTCGAACCAAAAAATATCAGACCATTTATTTTTTTAAATAAAAGGACGCTCACTTTTGCTCATTTTTTACATTCAATTTAGAATTTATTGATAAAAATACCAATTTTTCATTTTTATACAATTTTTGAATTCACTGTCCCAAATTAATTAAACGAAAAATGGCAGCAAAAATTTCTACAATTCAATTCGCACCAAAATTGGCAAATGCCGAGCATATTTGGCGATCTTTTGACACTTTCCTCTTCGATGCTGACGGCGTTTTATGGCGTGAAATATTCCCATTGGAAGGGGCCATACAATTGGTGGACAAATTGGTTTCGGCTGGCAAACGGGTTATGATTGTGACGAACAATTCGACGAGGGATGCCGAAATGCATGCAGAAAAATGCGCAAAAATGGGTTTCAAAGGTTCGCTAATTAAAAATGGAGCAGCCCAACTTTTCGCCGGGCCATTTGGTGCCATTTGTGATAATGATAATTCATAATGAACTGAACCGATTTTAATGATTTTCTTAAAAAGTCAAAGATCTGATTGTAGCTTAATGCTTATTAAATGATTTTAATTTTATTTAAATTAGTAAAATGTTTCCGAATTGATTGGGTTTGTGCCCAAAAACATTGAAAATTTCGTTAATTCATAATGAAATTATGAGTCATTTTAAAAATCATTTTTACCTTTCATTTGGAAAAAAATATTCTAGACGTAAAATAAGGGTTTAATCTTGGGCACAAATCCATCAATACTGTGCCAATTTAAAAAAAATTAACTTATTTAGATAGGCCAAAAGTTTGCTCTTTAATTTGATACAAAAATTATCAAAATTGGTTCAGTGCTTGATGAATTACTATAAAAACGGCGAAAGTTGGGTCTATCAATTTTAAACTAAAACTAAAACCCAAACAAATTCATATGCCATATCCATTTATAAAGTGAGCGTCGCGTCGCTAGAAAGCAATCAATTCTCAAGAATTAAATGAAAACCAAATCAGGAATGCCATCTCCAAAATGCAAAACCCCGGCATTCGTGTCTAAAAACCCGGCAAAACCCCGGCAAAAATTTTCAAAACCCCGGTAAAAACCCGGCATCTTTTAAAGCGTGTTAAAATGCAATTTAAAAGCTTGTAAAAATTTTCTACTTCAGATTTATATTTTTAATTGACTTTTTGAGCACATTTTTAATTGACTTTTTGAGCATGTGCGTTACGAAATAAAGATATCATAAGCTTTAAAAATCGGTCTGCCGTCAAAAAGTTTAGCCAGAAAAAGCCGCGAAGGAAGGAAAAAATTAGCTAAAAATGGCCCTCTGATAGGGAGAAAAAGTAGCTAAAAATGGCCGCGCACCGAAAAATTAAAACCAAAAATGGCTGCGCAGCGAAAAATTAGACCAAAAAATGGCTGCGCAGCGAAAAATTAGACCAAAAAATGGCTGCGCAGCGAAAAATTAGACCAAAAAATGGCCGAGCAGCGAAAAATTAGACCCAAAAATGGCTGCGCAGCGAAAAAATAGACCAAAAAATGGCCGCGCAGCGAAAAATTTAGCTAAAAATTTAAAAACCCGGCAAAAACACGGCAAATTATGAAAACCCCGGCAAAAACCCGGCATTCCCAAAACCCCGGCAAAACCCCGGCCGGGACATCAAAACCCCGGTAAATGCCGGGGAAACCCGGTATTATGGCAACCCTGAACCAAATTCAAAAAGCTTGCGTTAAATTTACGGCCAATTATCCAATTATGCTTATATTTTCTGCGAATAAATCCAAAAATGGCAATTTTTATTTTTTAGAAATCTGAAATAAAAATGTATCCAATAAAGCTTTATGCTTATTTTATGTCCAAAATTTTAAAAAAATTTTTCCAAAATTTATGATCATTTTAGAAATTTAAAATTTGAAATAAAAATGACCAAAATTTCCTCATCCATCCCCCGGATAACTACAAAATTGGCCTCGGCCGAATTTGTTCGCTCCTCATTTGACACATTCCTTTTCGATGGGGGCGGTGTTTTATGGCGCGAACAATTCCCAATTGAGGGAGCAAACCGGCTTGTGAATTCATTGATTTCAACCGGCAAAAGAGTTTGGATTATAACGAACAGTTCTCGGAAAGATGCCGAACAGAATGCACAAAAATGTGCAAAATTGGGTTTCAAAGGTCTAAAAAATCGAATTGACCCAACAAAAAATTAATGGAGATCATTTTTATAAGATTTCGCCCTTTTCAGGGTTGACGGCCAAAAACATTGTGGCATCCGGTGTGGTTTTGGTGAATTATATCAAAAAGTTGAAGGCAATGCCGCAATATTCCACCACCGCACATTTACCAATTTATTTACTTGGCACAAAAAGCCTTCAACAATTTTTGACGAATAATGGCATTGAATCATTTGGCCCGGGTCCAGATCCAATCCCAACTGATCAAGTATATTTTTAAATGAACAAAAATACGTTGTTTCTGCTTTTGGATTAGAGGCGTTCTTGGCAGATTAGCCTTAGCCTAAAACTACTCAATTTACATATAATTACTCACAGAAGGGCTGAACCAGTTTTGATGATTAAAATAATAAATTAAAGAGCAGACTATTGGCTCTACAATGATATTAATTATAAACTGTAAATTGGTTCAAAATTAATGGATTTTATTCAAAATACCTCTACAAATTCGGCTAATCCATAGTAAAGGTGAAAATGGTTTTATAATCATAGATTTATTAATTCTTTATACCAAATTAAATAAAATTAATATTATCATATAGTCAACAATTTACTCTTTAATTTAATATCAGAATTGGTTCAGAATTTGATGGGTTTAATTAATTATAGATTGATACAGATTGGAGTGTAGCCCTTTCTCTGAGGTAGTAAAAGTTTCAACTCTTTTTCGGGACAAAAACATTTTTTATAGGTGGATTCATTTATTACATAATTGGATCCGAAAACAGAAAATTAAAACATCGAAGAAATTTTTGTAATTAATTCATGTTTAATTTTTAACAGGATTTCCACTTTGACAATTTGCATCATTTCATTTTGAAACAACCCGTTTTTGCGGTGGTCACCGCTTTCGACGAGCATATTAGCTATCCGAAAATTGTGAAGGCCACCAATTATTTGGCAAATTCAAAGGTGCCATTTCTGGCAACCAACACTGATTCGCAGTTCCCTGGCCCTGAACCGGGCTCATTGATTCCCGGCGCTGGATCGGTACGACTAAAAAAATTTAAAAAATTTTCCTTAATAAAAATTTTTGAAAATTTTCAAATAAAAAATTTTTAAAAATTTCCCCAATAATGAATTTTTAAAATTTTTCAAAAAAAAATAATTTTTAAAAATTTAACTAATAAAGAATTTTTAAATTAGAGAATTTTTTCAATTTCCTCACTAAAAATTTTACAATTTTCTCCAATTTTTTTTATAATTTTCTACAATAAACAATTTTTAAAAATTTTCACAATAAAAAATTTCTAAAAATTTTTCATAATTATAAGAATTTTAAAAATTTTCATTAATAAAGAATTTTTAAAATTTTTCAAAAATAAATTTTTAGGTTTCTTCACCAATCTCATATGTGTCTGGACGTCAGCCAATTGTAATGGGAAAACCGAGTCGAACATGCTGGGAATATATTTGCGAACAATGCGAGGCCAATGGCGAAAAGATTGAACCAAGCCGGACAATTATGATTGGTGATAGGTGAGGAAAAATCCAACAAAAATTAAATCAAATTTGCATTTTACACAATTTAATTTTAATCCAAATTTAAGGTTGGACACCGACATTCTTTTTGGCCACAATTCTGGATTGACTACTCTTTTGGTGCTGACCGGTGTGACCCCAACTTTGGAGGATGCTGAACGAATGGCCAACGGCGATGCTGGACTTGTGCCCGATTTTTATGCACTAACTCTCAGCCATCTATTATTGCCAAATGAGAAAAATTGATAATTTGTTGAGTTGATTTTATTGTATTTCATGCATTTGTGAGAAAATTAATTTTAGTATGAATAAACTTTATATAACACTATCATTTTAATTAAATACATAATAAAAGAATCATAGCAGAAAATACAGAGGAATAAGTTGGAATTCAATTTCAATATCTCTAGATAGATTTGTTATGGTAAATTGGATAATAAATTTTTGCAAAAATATTCAATAATTCAATCGATCGAAAAGTATTTTATGATAATTTTGTGGCCCGAATTTAATTTTTTTGAAAAATATTATTAGAATCATATTCTTCACTCTAAAATAGAGGTATCAAAACCTTCGATTTTTTAAAATAGCCCCATATCGATTTTTAATAAATTTTTCAAGAATATTCAATAATTCAATCGATCGAAAAGTTTTTTATGATCATTTTTGGCTTGAATTTATTTTTTTTGAAAAATATTATTAGAATCATATTCTCCACTCTAAAATAGAGGTATCAAAGCCTTCGATTTTTTAAAATACCCCATATCGATTTTTAATAAATTTTTCAAAAATATTCAATAATTCAATCGATCGAAAAGTATTTTATGATCATTTTTGGCTTGAATTTATTTTTTTTGAAAAATATTATTAGAATCATATTCTTCACTCTAAAATAGAGGTATCAAAGCCTTCGATTTTTTAAAATACACCCTTATTTTTAAAGAATTTTTCAAAAATCACCAATATATCATTATGCCGTACGATATTTTCTGACCATTTTGTGGCTTGAATTTAATTTTTTTGAAAAATATTATTAGAATCATATTCTCCACTCTAAAATAGAGGTATCAAAGCCTTCGATTTTTTAAAATACCCCATATCGATTTTTAATAAATTTTTCAAAAATATTCAATAATTCAATCGATCGAAAAGTATTTTATGATCATTTTTGGCTTGAATTTATTTTTTTTGAAAAATATTATTAGAATCATATTCTTCACTCTAAAATAGAGGTATCAAAGCCTTCGATTTTTTAAAATACACCCTTATTTTTAAAGAATTTTTCAAAAATCACCAATATATCATTATGCCGTACGATATTTTCTGACCATTTTGTGGCTTGAATTTAATTTTTTTGAAAAATATTATTAGAATCATATTCTCCACTCTAAAATAGAGGTATCAAAGCCTTCGATTTTTTAAAATACACCCTTATTTTTAAAAAATTTTTCAAAAATCACCAATATATCATTATGCCGTACGATATTTTCTGACCATTTTGTGGCTTGAATTTAATTTTTATGAAAAATATTATTAGAATCATATTCTCCACTCTAAAATAGAGGTATCAAAGCCTTCGATTTTTTAAAATACACCCTTATTTTTAAAGAATTTTTCAAAAATCACCAATATATCATTATGCCGTACGATATTTTCTGACCATTTTGTGGCTTGAATTTAATTTTTATGAAAAATATTATTAGAATCATATTCTCCACTCTAAAATAGAGGTATCAAAGCCTTCGATTTTTTAAAATACACCCTTATTTTTAAAGAATTTTTCAAAAATCACCAATATATCATTATGCCGTACGATATTTTCTGACCATTTTGTGGCTTGAATTTAATTTTTATGAAAAATATTATTAGAATCATATTCTCCACTCTAAAATAGAGGTATCAAAGCCTTCGATTTTTTAAAATACACCCTTATTTTTAAAGAATTTTTCAAAAATCACCAATATATCATTATGCCGTACGATATTTTCTGACCATTTTGTGGCTTGAATTTAATTTTTATGAAAAATATTATTAGAATCATATTCTCCACTCTAAAATAGAGGTATCAAAGCCTTCGATTTTTTAAAATACACCCTTATTTTTAAAGAATTTTTCAAAAATCACCAATATATCATTATGCCGTACGATATTTTCTGACCATTTTGTGGCTTGAATTTAATTTTTATGAAAAATATTATTAGAATCATATTCTCCACTCTAAAATAGAGGTATCAAAGCCTTCGATTTTTTAAAATACACCCTTATTTTTAAAGAATTTTTCAAAAATCACCAATATATCATTATGCCGTACGATATTTTCTGACCATTTTGTGGCTTGAATTTAATTTTTATGAAAAATATTATTAGAATCATATTCTCCACTCTAAAATAGAGGTATCAAAGCCTTCGATTTTTTAAAATACCCCATATCGATTTTTAATAAATTTTTGCAAAAATATTCAATAATTCAATCGATCGAAAAGTATTTTATGATCATTTTATGGCTTGAATTTAATTTTTTTGAAAAATTTTTTTAGAATCATATTCTCCACTCTAATATAGAAGTATCAAAGCCTTCGATTTTTTAAAATACCCCTATATCGATTTTTAATAAATTTTTCAAAAATATTCAATAATTCAATCGATCGAAAAGTATTTTATGATCATTTTGTGGCCCGAATTTAATTTTTTTGAAAAATTTTTTTAGAATCATATTCTCCACTCTAATATAGAAGTATCAAAGCCTTCGATTTTTTAAAATACCCCTATATCGATTTTTAATAAATTTTTGCAAAAATATTCAATAATTCAATCGATCGAAAAGTATTTTATGATCATTTTATGGCTTGAATTTAATTTTTTTGAAAAATTTTTTTAGAATCATATTCTCCACTCTAATATAGAAGTATCAAAGCCTTCGATTTTTTAAAATACCCCTATATCGATTTTTAATAAATTTTTGCAAAAATATTCAATAATTCAATCGATCGAAAAGTATTTTATGATCATTTTATGGCTTGAATTTAATTTTTTTGAAAAATTTTTTTAGAATCATATTCTACACTTTAAAAAAGAGGTATCAATGCCTTCGATTTCTTAAAATACCTCCATAACGATTTTTAATAAATTTTCCAAAAATATTCAATAATTCAATCGATCGAAAAGTATTTTATGATCATTTTGTGGCCCGAATTTAATTTTTTTGAAAAATTCTATTAGAATCATATTCTACACTTTAAAAAAGAGATATCAAAGCCTTCGATTTTTTAAAATACTCCCATATCGATTTTTAATAAATTTTTCAAAAATATTCAATAATTCAATCGATCGAAAAGTATTTTATGATCATTTTGTGGCCCGAATTTAATTTTTTTGAAAAATTCTATTAGAATCATATTCTACACTTTAAAAAAGAGATATCAAAGCCTTCGATTTTTTAAAATACTCCCATATCGATTTTTAATAAATTTTTCAAAAATATTCAATAATTCAATCGATCGAAAAGTATTTTATGATCATTTTGTGGCCCGAATTTAATTTTTTTGAAAAATTCTATTAGAATCATATTCTACACTTTAAAAAAGAGATATCAAAGCCTTCGATTTTTTAAAATACTCCCATATCGATTTTTAATAAATTTTTCAAAAATATTCAATAATTCAATCGATCGAAAAGTATTTTATGATCATTTTGTGGCCCGAATTTAATTTTTTTGAAAAATTCTATTAGAATCATATTCTACACTTTAAAAAAGAGATATCAAAGCCTTCGATTTTTTAAAATACTCCCATATCGATTTTTAATAAATTTTTCAAAAATATTCAATAATTCAATCGATCGAAAAGTATCTTCCGACCATTTTGGGGTCAGAATTTAATTTTTTTGAAAAATATCATTAGAATCATATTCTTTATTTTAAAAAAGAGTTATCAAAGCCTTCGATTTTTTAAAATACCCCAATATCGATTTTTAATAAATTTTTCAAAAATATTCAATAATTCAATCGATCGAAAAGTATTTTATGATAATTTTGTGGCCCGAATTTAATTTTTTTGAAAAATTCTATTAGAATCATATTCTACACTTTAAAAAAGAGATATCAAAGCCTTCGATTTTTTAAAATACCCCAATATCGATTTTTAATAAATTTTTCAAAAATATTCAATAATTCAATCGATCGAAAAGTATTTTATGATAATTTTGTGGCCCGAATTTAATTTTTTTGAAAAATTCTATTAGAATCATATTCTACACTTTAAAAAAGAGATATCAAAGCCTTCGATTTTTTAAAATACTCCCATATCGATTTTTAATAAATTTTTCAAAAATATTCAATAATTCAATCGATCGAAAAGTATCTTCCGACCATTTTGGGGTCAGAATTTAATTTTTTTGAAAAATATCATTAGAATCATATTCTTTATTTTAAAAAAGAGTTATCAAAGCCTTCGATTTTTTAAAATACCCCAATATCGATTTTTAATAAATTTTTCAAAAATATTCAATAATTCAATCGATCGAAAAGTATCTTCCGACCATTTTGGGGTCAGAATTTAATTTTTTTGAAAAATATCATTAGAATCATATTCTACACTTTAAAAAAGAGGTATCAAAACCTTCGATTTTTTAAAATACCCCCATATCGATTTTTAATAAATTTTCCAAAAATATTCAATAATTCAATCGATCGAAAAGTATTTTATGATAATTTTGTGGCCCGAATTTAATTTTTTTGAAAAATTCTATTAGAATCATATTCTACACTTTAAAAAAGAGGTATCAAAACCTTCGATTTTTTAAAATACCCCCATATCGATTTTTAATAAATTTTCCAAAAATATTCAATAATTCAATCGATCGAAAAGTATTTTATGATAATTTTGTGGCCCGAATTTAATTTTTTTGAAAAATTCTATTAGAATCATATTCTACACTTTAAAAAAGAGGTATCAAAACCTTCGATTTTTTAAAATACTCCCATATCGATTTTTAATAAATTTTCCAAAAATATTCAATAATTCAATCGATCGAAAAGTATTTTATGATAATTTTGTGGCCCGAATTTAATTTTTTTGAAAAATTCTATTAGAATCATATTCTACACTTTAAAAAAGAGGTATCAAAACCTTCGATTTTTTAAAATACCCCCATATCGATTTTTAATAAATTTTCCAAAAATATTCAATAATTCAATCGATCGAAAAGTATTTTATGATCATTTTGTGGCCCTAATTTAATTTTTTTTTTGAAAATTCTATTAGAATCATATTCTACACTTTAAAAAAGAGATATCAAAGCCTTCGATTTTTTAAAATACTCCCATATCGATTTTTAATAAATTTTTCAAAAATATTCAATAATTCAATCGATCGAAAAGTATCTTCCGACCATTTTGGGGTCAGAATTTAATTTTTTTGAAAAATTCTATTAGAATCATATTCTACACTTTAAAAAAGAGGTATCAAAACCTTCGATTTTTTAAAATACCCCCATATCGATTTTTAATAAATTTTCCAAAAATATTCAATAATTCAATCGATCGAAAAGTATTTTATGATAATTTTGTGGCCCGAATTTAATTTTTTTGAAAAATTCTATTAGAATCATATTCTACACTTTAAAATAGAGGTATCAAAACCTTCGATTTTTTAAAATACTCCCATATCGATTTTTAATAAATTTTCCAAAAATATTCAATAATTCAATCGATCGAAAAGTATTTTATGATAATTTTGTGGCCCGAATTTAATTTTTTTGAAAAATTCTATTAGAATCATATTCTACACTTTAAAAAAGAGGTATCAAAACCTTCGATTTTTTAAAATACCCCCATATCGATTTTTAATAAATTTTCCAAAAATATTCAATAATTCAATCGATCGAAAAGTATTTTATGATCATTTTGTGGCCCTAATTTAATTTTTTTTTTGAAAATTCTATTAGAATCATATTCTACACTTTAAAAAAGAGATATCAAAGCCTTCGATTTTTTAAAATACTCCCATATCGATTTTTAATAAATTTTTCAAAAATATTCAATAATTCAATCGATCGAAAAGTATCTTCCGACCATTTTGGGGTCAGAATTTAATTTTTTTGAAAAATATCATTAGAATCATATTCTTTATTTTAAAAAAGAGTTATCAAAGCCTTCGATTTTTTAAAATACCCCAATATCGATTTTTAATAAATTTTTCAAAAATATTCAATAATTCAATCGATCGAAAAGTATCTTCCGACCATTTTGGGGTCAGAATTTAATTTTTTTGAAAAATATCATTAGAATCATATTCTTTATTTTAAAAAAGAGTTATCAAAGCCTTCGATTTTTTAAAATACCCCATATCGATTTTTAATAAATTTTTCAAAAATATTCAATAATTCAATCGATCGAAAAGTATCTTCCGACCATTTTGGGGTCAGAATTTAATTTTTTTGAAAAATATCATTAGAATCATATTCTACATTTTAAAAAAGAGGTATCAAAGCCTTCGATTTTTTAAAATACTCCCATATCGATTTTTAATAAATTTTTCAAAAATATTCAATAATTCAATCGATCGAAAAGTATCTTCCGACCATTTTGGGGTCAGAATTTAATTTTTTTGAAAAATTCTATTAGAATCATATTCTACACTTTAAAAAAGAGGTATCAAAACCTTCGATTTTTTAAAATACCCCCATATCGATTTTTAATAAATTTTCCAAAAATATTCAATAATTCAATCGATCGAAAAGTATTTTATGATAATTTTGTGGCCCGAATTTAATTTTTTTGAAAAATATCATTAGAATCATATTCTACACTTTAAAAAAGAGGTATCAAAACCTTCGATTTTTTAAAATATTCCCATATCGATTTTTAATAAATTTTTCAAAAATATTCAATAATTCAATCGATCGAAAAGTATTTTATGATAATTTTGTGGCCCGAATTTAATTTTTTTGAAAAATTCTATTAGAATCATATTCTACACTTTAAAAAAGAGATATCAAAGCCTTCGATTTTTTAAAATACTCCCATATCGATTTTTAATAAATTTTTCAAAAATATTCAATAATTCAATCGATCGAAAAGTATCTTCCGACCATTTTGGGGTCAGAATTTATTTTTTTTGAAAAATATCATTAGAATCATATTCTTTATTTTAAAAAAGAGTTATCAAAGCCTTCGATTTTTTAAAATACCCCAATATCGATTTTTAATAAATTTTTCAAAAATATTCAATAATTCAATCGATCGAAAAGTATTTTATGATAATTTTGTGGCCCGAATTTAATTTTTTTGAAAAATTCTATTAGAATCATATTCTACACTTTAAAAAAGAGATATCAAAGCCTTCGATTTTTTAAAATACCCCAATATCGATTTTTAATAAATTTTTCAAAAATATTCAATAATTCAATCGATCGAAAAGTATTTTATGATAATTTTGTGGCCCGAATTTAATTTTTTTGAAAAATTCTATTAGAATCATATTCTACACTTTAAAAAAGAGATATCAAAGCCTTCGATTTTTTAAAATACTCCCATATCGATTTTTAATAAATTTTTCAAAAATATTCAATAATTCAATCGATCGAAAAGTATCTTCCGACCATTTTGGGGTCAGAATTTAATTTTTTTGAAAAATATCATTAGAATCATATTCTTTATTTTAAAAAAGAGTTATCAAAGCCTTCGATTTTTTAAAATACCCCAATATCGATTTTTAATAAATTTTTCAAAAATATTCAATAATTCAATCGATCGAAAAGTATCTTCCGACCATTTTGGGGTCAGAATTTAATTTTTTTGAAAAATATCATTAGAATCATATTCTACACTTTAAAAAAGAGGTATCAAAACCTTCGATTTTTTAAAATACCCCCATATCGATTTTTAATAAATTTTCCAAAAATATTCAATAATTCAATCGATCGAAAAGTATTTTATGATAATTTTGTGGCCCGAATTTAATTTTTTTGAAAAATTCTATTAGAATCATATTCTACACTTTAAAAAAGAGGTATCAAAACCTTCGATTTTTTAAAATACCCCCATATCGATTTTTAATAAATTTTCCAAAAATATTCAATAATTCAATCGATCGAAAAGTATTTTATGATAATTTTGTGGCCCGAATTTAATTTTTTTGAAAAATTCTATTAGAATCATATTCTACACTTTAAAAAAGAGGTATCAAAACCTTCGATTTTTTAAAATACTCCCATATCGATTTTTAATAAATTTTCCAAAAATATTCAATAATTCAATCGATCGAAAAGTATTTTATGATAATTTTGTGGCCCGAATTTAATTTTTTTGAAAAATTCTATTAGAATCATATTCTACACTTTAAAAAAGAGGTATCAAAACCTTCGATTTTTTAAAATACCCCCATATCGATTTTTAATAAATTTTCCAAAAATATTCAATAATTCAATCGATCGAAAAGTATTTTATGATCATTTTGTGGCCCTAATTTAATTTTTTTTTTGAAAATTCTATTAGAATCATATTCTACACTTTAAAAAAGAGATATCAAAGCCTTCGATTTTTTAAAATACTCCCATATCGATTTTTAATAAATTTTTCAAAAATATTCAATAATTCAATCGATCGAAAAGTATCTTCCGACCATTTTGGGGTCAGAATTTAATTTTTTTGAAAAATTCTATTAGAATCATATTCTACACTTTAAAAAAGAGGTATCAAAACCTTCGATTTTTTAAAATACCCCCATATCGATTTTTAATAAATTTTCCAAAAATATTCAATAATTCAATCGATCGAAAAGTATTTTATGATAATTTTGTGGCCCGAATTTAATTTTTTTGAAAAATTCTATTAGAATCATATTCTACACTTTAAAATAGAGGTATCAAAACCTTCGATTTTTTAAAATACTCCCATATCGATTTTTAATAAATTTTCCAAAAATATTCAATAATTCAATCGATCGAAAAGTATTTTATGATAATTTTGTGGCCCGAATTTAATTTTTTTGAAAAATTCTATTAGAATCATATTCTACACTTTAAAAAAGAGGTATCAAAACCTTCGATTTTTTAAAATACCCCCATATCGATTTTTAATAAATTTTCCAAAAATATTCAATAATTCAATCGATCGAAAAGTATTTTATGATCATTTTGTGGCCCTAATTTAATTTTTTTTTTGAAAATTCTATTAGAATCATATTCTACACTTTAAAAAAGAGATATCAAAGCCTTCGATTTTTTAAAATACTCCCATATCGATTTTTAATAAATTTTTCAAAAATATTCAATAATTCAATCGATCGAAAAGTATCTTCCGACCATTTTGGGGTCAGAATTTAATTTTTTTGAAAAATATCATTAGAATCATATTCTTTATTTTAAAAAAGAGTTATCAAAGCCTTCGATTTTTTAAAATACCCCAATATCGATTTTTAATAAATTTTTCAAAAATATTCAATAATTCAATCGATCGAAAAGTATCTTCCGACCATTTTGGGGTCAGAATTTAATTTTTTTGAAAAATATCATTAGAATCATATTCTTTATTTTAAAAAAGAGTTATCAAAGCCTTCGATTTTTTAAAATACCCCATATCGATTTTTAATAAATTTTTCAAAAATATTCAATAATTCAATCGATCGAAAAGTATCTTCCGACCATTTTGGGGTCAGAATTTAATTTTTTTGAAAAATATCATTAGAATCATATTCTTTATTTTAAAAAAGAGTTATCAAAGCCTTCGATTTTTTAAAATACCCCATATCGATTTTTAATAAATTTTTCAAAAATATTCAATAATTCAATCGATCGAAAAGTATCTTCCGACCATTTTGGGGTCAGAATTTAATTTTTTTGAAAAATATCATTAGAATCATATTCTTTATTTTAAAAAAGAGTTATCAAAGCCTTCGATTTTTTAAAATACCCCATATCGATTTTTAATAAATTTTTCAAAAATATTCAATAATTCAATCGATCGAAAAGTATCTTCCGACCATTTTGGGGTCAGAATTTAATTTTTTTGAAAAATATCATTAGAATCATATTCTATATTTTAAAAAAGAGGTATCAAAGCCTTCGATTTTTTAAAATACTCCCATATCGATTTTTAATAAATTTTTCAAAAATATTCAATAATTCAATCGATCGAAAAGTATCTTCCGACCATTTTGGGGTCAGAATTTAATTTTTTTGAAAAATTCTATTAGAATCATATTCTACACTTTAAAAAAGAGGTATCAAAACCTTCGATTTTTTAAAATACCCCCATATCGATTTTTAATAAATTTTCCAAAAATATTCAATAATTCAATCGATCGAAAAGTATTTTATGATAATTTTGTGGCCCGAATTTAATTTTTTTGAAAAATTCTATTAGAATCATATTCTACACTTTAAAAAAGAGGTATCAAAACCTTCGATTTTTTAAAATACTCCCATATCGATTTTTAATAAATTTTCCAAAAATATTCAATAATTCAATCGATCGAAAAGTATTTTATGATCATTTTGTGGCCCTAATTTAATTTTTTTTTTGAAAATTCTATTAGAATCATATTCTACACTTTAAAAAAGAGATATCAAAACCTTCGATTTTTTAAAATACCCCCATATCGATTTTTAATAAATTTTCCAAAAATATTCAATAATTCAATCGATCGAAAAGTATTTTATGATCATTTTGTGGCCCTAATTTAATTTTTTTGAAAAATTCTATTAGAATCATATTCTACACTTTAAAAAAGAGGTATCAAAACCTTCGATTTTTTAAAATACCCCCATATCGATTTTTAATAAATTTTCCAAAAATATTCAATAATTCAATCGATCGAAAAGTATTTTATGATCATTTTGTGGCCCTAATTTAATTTTTTTGAAAAATTCTATTAGAATCATATTCTACACTTTAAAAAAGAGGTATCAAAACCTTCGATTTTTTAAAATACCCCCATATCGATTTTTAATAAATTTTCCAAAAATATTCAATAATTCAATCGATCGAAAAGTATTTTATGATAATTTTGTGGCCCTAATTTAATTTTTTTGAAAAATTCTATTAGAATCATATTCTACACTTTAAAAAAGAGATATCAAAACCTTCGATTTTTTAAAATACCCCCATATCGATTTTTAATAAATTTTCCAAAAATATTCAATAATTCAATCGATCGAAAAGTATTTTATGATCATTTTGTGGCCCTAATTTAATTTTTTTGAAAAATTCTATTAGAATCATATTCTACACTTTAAAAAAGAGGTATCAAAACCTTCGATTTTTTAAAATACCCCCATATCGATTTTTAATAAATTTTCCAAAAATATTCAATAATTCAATCGATCGAAAAGTATTTTATGATCATTTTGTGGCCCTAATTTAATTTTTTTTTTGAAAATTCTATTAGAATCATATTCTACACTTTAAAAAAGAGATATCAAAACCTTCGATTTTTTAAAATACCCCCATATCGATTTTTAATAAATTTTCCAAAAATATTCAATAATTCAATCGATCGAAAAGTATTTTATGATCATTTTGTGGCCCTAATTTAATTTTTTTGAAAAATTCTATTAGAATCATATTCTACACTTTAAAAAAGAGGTATCAAAACCTTCGATTTTTTAAAATACCCCCATATCGATTTTTAATAAATTTTCCAAAAATATTCAATAATTCAATCGATCGAAAAGTATTTTATGATCATTTTGTGGCCCTAATTTAATTTTTTTGAAAAATTCTATTAGAATCATATTCTACACTTTAAAAAAGAGGTATCAAAACCTTCGATTTTTTAAAATACTCCCATATCGATTTTTAATAAATTTTTCAAAAATATTCAATAATTCAATCGATCGAAAAGTATCTTCCGACCATTTTGGGGTCAGAATTTAATTTTTTTGAAAAATTCTATTAGAATCATATTCTACACTTTAAAAAAGAGGTATCAAAACCTTCGATTTTTTAAAATACCCCCATATCGATTTTTAATAAATTTTCCAAAAATATTCAATAATTCAATCGATCGAAAAGTATTTTATGATCATTTTGTGGCCCTAATTTAATTTTTTTGAAAAATTCTATTAGAATCATATTCTACATTTTAAAAAAGAGGTATCAAAGCCTTCGATTTTTTAAAATACTCCCATATCGATTTTTAATAAATTTTTCAAAAATATTCAATAATTCAATCGATCGAAAAGTATCTTCCGACCATTTTGGGGTCAGAATTTAATTTTTTTGAAAAATTCTATTAGAATCATATTCTACACTTTAAAAAAGAGGTATCAAAACCTTCGATTTTTTAAAATACCCCCATATCGATTTTTAATAAATTTTCCAAAAATATTCAATAATTCAATCGATCGAAAAGTATTTTATGATAATTTTGTGGCCCGAATTTAATTTTTTTGAAAAATTCTATTAGAATCATATTCTACACTTTAAAAAAGAGGTATCAAAACCTTCGATTTTTTAAAATACTCCCATATCGATTTTTAATAAATTTTCCAAAAATATTCAATAATTCAATCGATCGAAAAGTATTTTATGATCATTTTGTGGCCCTAATTTAATTTTTTTTTTGAAAATTCTATTAGAATCATATTCTACACTTTAAAAAAGAGATATCAAAACCTTCGATTTTTTAAAATACCCCCATATCGATTTTTAATAAATTTTCCAAAAATATTCAATAATTCAATCGATCGAAAAGTATTTTATGATCATTTTGTGGCCCTAATTTAATTTTTTTGAAAAATTCTATTAGAATCATATTCTACACTTTAAAAAAGAGGTATCAAAACCTTCGATTTTTTAAAATACTCCCATATCGATTTTTAATAAATTTTCCAAAAATATTCAATAATTCAATCGATCGAAAAGTATTTTATGATAATTTTGTGGCCCGAATTTAATTTTTTTGAAAAATTCTATTAGAATCATATTCTACACTTTAAAAAAGAGGTATCAAAACCTTCGATTTTTTAAAATACCCCCATATCGATTTTTAATAAATTTTCCAAAAATATTCAATAATTCAATCGATCGAAAAGTATTTTATGATAATTTTGTGGCCCGAATTTAATTTTTTTGAAAAATTCTATTAGAATCATATTCTACACTTTAAAAAAGAGGTATCAAAACCTTCGATTTTTTAAAATACCCCCATATCGATTTTTAATAAATTTTCCAAAAATATTCAATAATTCAATCGATCGAAAAGTATTTTATGATAATTTTGTGGCCCGAATTTAATTTTTTTGAAAAATTCTATTAGAATCATATTCTACACTTTAAAAAAGAGGTATCAAAACCTTCGATTTTTTAAAATACCCCCATATCGATTTTTAATAAATTTTCCAAAAATATTCAATAATTCAATCGATCGAAAAGTATTTTATGATAATTTTGTGGCCCGAATTTAATTTTTTTGAAAAATTCTATTAGAATCATATTCTACACTTTAAAAAAGAGGTATCAAAACCTTCGATTTTTTAAAATACCCCCATATCGATTTTTAATAAATTTTCCAAAAATATTCAATAATTCAATCGATCGAAAAGTATTTTATGATCATTTTGTGGCCCTAATTTAATTTTTTTTTTGAAAATTCTATTAGAATCATATTCTACACTTTAAAAAAGAGATATCAAAGCCTTCGATTTTTTAAAATACTCCCATATCGATTTTTAATAAATTTTTCAAAAATATTCAATAATTCAATCGATCGAAAAGTATCTTCCGACCATTTTGGGGTCAGAATTTAATTTTTTTGAAAAATATCATTAGAATCATATTCTTTATTTTAAAAAAGAGTTATCAAAGCCTTCGATTTTTTAAAATACTCCCATATCGATTTTTAATAAATTTTTCAAAAATATTCAATAATTCAATCGATCGAAAAGTATTTTATGATAATTTTGTGGCCCGAATTTAATTTTTTTGAAAAATTCTATAAGAATCATATTCTACACTTTAAAAAAGAGATATCAAAGCCTTCGATTTTTTAAAATACCCCAATATCGATTTTTAATAAATTTTTCAAAAATATTCAATAATTCAATCGATCGAAAAGTATTTTATGATAATTTTGTGGCCCGAATTTAATTTTTTTGAAAAATTCTATTAGAATCATATTCTACACTTTAAAAAAGAGGTATCAAAACCTTCGATTTTTTAAAATACTCCCATATCGATTTTTAATAAATTTTTCAAAAATATTCAATAATTCAATCGATCGAAAAGTATCTTCCGACCATTTTGGGGTCAGAATTTAATTTTTTTGAAAAATATCATTAGAATCATATTCTTTATTTTAAAAAAGAGTTATCAAAGCCTTCGATTTTTTAAAATACTCCCATATCGATTTTTAATAAATTTTTCAAAAATATTC
This sequence comes from Pratylenchus scribneri, assembly GCA_030063045.1. Classification (NCBI taxonomy): domain Eukaryota; kingdom Metazoa; phylum Nematoda; class Chromadorea; order Rhabditida; family Pratylenchidae; genus Pratylenchus; species Pratylenchus scribneri. The sequence continues at coordinate 1,091,162 of JAQSEB010000003.1, forward strand.
AATAATTCAATCGATCGAAAAGTATCTTCCGACCATTTTGGGGTCAGAATTTAATTTTTTTGAAAAATATCATTAGAATCATATTCTATATTTTAAAAAAGAGGTATCAAAGCCTTCGATTTTTTAAAATACCCCAATATCGATTTTTATCAAATTTTTCAAAAATATTCAATAATTCAATCGATCGAAAAGTATTTTATGACCATTTTGGGGTCAGAATTTAATTTTTTTGAAAAATATTATTAGAATCATATTCTTCACTTTAAAATAGAGGTATCAAAGCCTTCGATTTCTTTAAATACCCCCATATCGATTTTTAACAAATTTTTCAAAAATATTCAATAATTCAATCGATCGAAAAGTATCTTCCGACCATTTTGGGGTCAGAATTTAATTTTTTTGTAAAATATTATTAGAATCATATTCTTCACTCTAAAATAGAGGTATCAAAACCTTCGATTTCTTTAAATACCCCCATATCGATTTTTAACAAATTTTTCAAAAATATTCAATAATTCAATCGATCGAAAAGTATCTTCCGACCATTTTGGGGTCAGAATTTAATTTTTTTGAAAAATATCATTAGAATCATATTCTATATTTTAAAAAAGAGGTATCAAAGCCTTCGATTTTTTAAAATACCCCAATATCGATTTTTAACAAATTTTTTAAAAATATTCAATAATTCAGTCGATCGAAAAGTATCTTCCGACCATTTTGGGGTCAGAATTTAATTTTTTTGTAAAATATTATTAGAATCATATTCTTCACTTTAAAATAGAGGTATCAAAGCCTTCGATTTCTTTAAATACCCCCATATCGATTTTTAACAAATTTTTCAAAAATATTCAATAATTCAATCGATCGAAAAGTATCTTCCGACCATTTTGGGGTCAGAATTTAATTTTTTTGTAAAATATTATTAGAATCATATTCTTCACTCTAAAATAGAGGTATCAAAACCTTCGATTTTTTAAAATAGCCCCATATCGATTTTTAATAAATTTTTCAAGAATATTCAATAATTCAATCGATCGAAAAGTAACTTCCGACCATTTTGGGGTCAGAATTTAATTTTTTTGTAAAATATTATTAGAATCATATTCTTCACTCTAAAATAGAGGTATCAAAACCTTCGATTTTTTAAAATAGCCCCATATCGATTTTTAATAAATTTTTCAAGAATATTCAATAATTCAATCGATCGAAAAGTAACTTCCGACCATTTTGGGGTCAAAATTTAATTTTTTTGAAAAATTCTATTAGAATCATATTCTACACTTTAAAAAAGAGGTATCAAAACCTTCGATTTTTTAAAATACCCCCATATCGATTTTTAATAAATTTTCCAAAAATATTCAATAATTCAATCGATCGAAAAGTATTTTATGATAATTTTGTGGCCCGAATTTAATTTTTTTGAAAAATTCTATTAGAATCATATTCTACACTTTAAAAAAGAGGTATCAAAACCTTCGATTTTTTAAAATACTCCCATATCGATTTTTAATAAATTTTCCAAAAATATTCAATAATTCAATCGATCGAAAAGTATTTTATGATCATTTTGTGGCCCTAATTTAATTTTTTTGAAAAATTCTATTAGAATCATATTCTACACTTTAAAAAAGAGGTATCAAAACCTTCGATTTTTTAAAATACCCCCATATCGATTTTTAATAAATTTTCCAAAAATATTCAATAATTCAATCGATCGAAAAGTATTTTATGATCATTTTGTGGCCCTAATTTAATTTTTTTGAAAAATTCTATTAGAATCATATTCTACACTTTAAAAAAGAGGTATCAAAACCTTCGATTTTTTAAAATACTCCCATATCGATTTTTAATAAATTTTTCAAAAATATTCAATAATTCAATCGATCGAAAAGTATCTTCCGACCATTTTGGGGTCAGAATTTAATTTTTTTGAAAAATTCTATTAGAATCATATTCTACACTTTAAAAAAGAGGTATCAAAACCTTCGATTTTTTAAAATACCCCCATATCGATTTTTAATAAATTTTCCAAAAATATTCAATAATTCAATCGATCGAAAAGTATTTTATGATCATTTTGTGGCCCTAATTTAATTTTTTTGAAAAATTCTATTAGAATCATATTCTACATTTTAAAAAAGAGGTATCAAAGCCTTCGATTTTTTAAAATACTCCCATATCGATTTTTAATAAATTTTTCAAAAATATTCAATAATTCAATCGATCGAAAAGTATCTTCCGACCATTTTGGGGTCAGAATTTAATTTTTTTGAAAAATTCTATTAGAATCATATTCTACACTTTAAAAAAGAGGTATCAAAACCTTCGATTTTTTAAAATACCCCCATATCGATTTTTAATAAATTTTCCAAAAATATTCAATAATTCAATCGATCGAAAAGTATTTTATGATAATTTTGTGGCCCGAATTTAATTTTTTTGAAAAATTCTATTAGAATCATATTCTACACTTTAAAAAAGAGGTATCAAAACCTTCGATTTTTTAAAATACTCCCATATCGATTTTTAATAAATTTTCCAAAAATATTCAATAATTCAATCGATCGAAAAGTATTTTATGATCATTTTGTGGCCCTAATTTAATTTTTTTTTTGAAAATTCTATTAGAATCATATTCTACACTTTAAAAAAGAGATATCAAAACCTTCGATTTTTTAAAATACCCCCATATCGATTTTTAATAAATTTTCCAAAAATATTCAATAATTCAATCGATCGAAAAGTATTTTATGATCATTTTGTGGCCCTAATTTAATTTTTTTGAAAAATTCTATTAGAATCATATTCTACACTTTAAAAAAGAGGTATCAAAACCTTCGATTTTTTAAAATACTCCCATATCGATTTTTAATAAATTTTCCAAAAATATTCAATAATTCAATCGATCGAAAAGTATTTTATGATAATTTTGTGGCCCGAATTTAATTTTTTTGAAAAATTCTATTAGAATCATATTCTACACTTTAAAAAAGAGGTATCAAAACCTTCGATTTTTTAAAATACCCCCATATCGATTTTTAATAAATTTTCCAAAAATATTCAATAATTCAATCGATCGAAAAGTATTTTATGATAATTTTGTGGCCCGAATTTAATTTTTTTGAAAAATTCTATTAGAATCATATTCTACACTTTAAAAAAGAGGTATCAAAACCTTCGATTTTTTAAAATACCCCCATATCGATTTTTAATAAATTTTCCAAAAATATTCAATAATTCAATCGATCGAAAAGTATTTTATGATAATTTTGTGGCCCGAATTTAATTTTTTTGAAAAATTCTATTAGAATCATATTCTACACTTTAAAAAAGAGGTATCAAAACCTTCGATTTTTTAAAATACCCCCATATCGATTTTTAATAAATTTTCCAAAAATATTCAATAATTCAATCGATCGAAAAGTATTTTATGATAATTTTGTGGCCCGAATTTAATTTTTTTGAAAAATTCTATTAGAATCATATTCTACACTTTAAAAAAGAGGTATCAAAACCTTCGATTTTTTAAAATACCCCCATATCGATTTTTAATAAATTTTCCAAAAATATTCAATAATTCAATCGATCGAAAAGTATTTTATGATCATTTTGTGGCCCTAATTTAATTTTTTTTTTGAAAATTCTATTAGAATCATATTCTACACTTTAAAAAAGAGATATCAAAGCCTTCGATTTTTTAAAATACTCCCATATCGATTTTTAATAAATTTTTCAAAAATATTCAATAATTCAATCGATCGAAAAGTATCTTCCGACCATTTTGGGGTCAGAATTTAATTTTTTTGAAAAATATCATTAGAATCATATTCTTTATTTTAAAAAAGAGTTATCAAAGCCTTCGATTTTTTAAAATACTCCCATATCGATTTTTAATAAATTTTTCAAAAATATTCAATAATTCAATCGATCGAAAAGTATTTTATGATAATTTTGTGGCCCGAATTTAATTTTTTTGAAAAATTCTATAAGAATCATATTCTACACTTTAAAAAAGAGATATCAAAGCCTTCGATTTTTTAAAATACCCCAATATCGATTTTTAATAAATTTTTCAAAAATATTCAATAATTCAATCGATCGAAAAGTATTTTATGATAATTTTGTGGCCCGAATTTAATTTTTTTGAAAAATTCTATTAGAATCATATTCTACACTTTAAAAAAGAGGTATCAAAACCTTCGATTTTTTAAAATACTCCCATATCGATTTTTAATAAATTTTTCAAAAATATTCAATAATTCAATCGATCGAAAAGTATCTTCCGACCATTTTGGGGTCAGAATTTAATTTTTTTGAAAAATATCATTAGAATCATATTCTTTATTTTAAAAAAGAGTTATCAAAGCCTTCGATTTTTTAAAATACTCCCATATCGATTTTTAATAAATTTTTCAAAAATATTCAATAATTCAATCGATCGAAAAGTATCTTCCGACCATTTTGGGGTCAGAATTTAATTTTTTTGAAAAATATCATTAGAATCATATTCTTTATTTTAAAAAAGAGTTATCAAAGCCTTCGATTTTTTAAAATACTCCCATATCGATTTTTAATAAATTTTTCAAAAATATTCAATAATTCAATCGATCGAAAAGTATCTTCCGACCATTTTGGGGTCAGAATTTAATTTTTTTGAAAAATATCATTAGAATCATATTCTACACTTTAAAAAAGAGGTATCAAAACCTTCGATTTTTTAAAATACCCCCATATCGATTTTTAATAAATTTTCCAAAAATATTCAATAATTCAATCGATCGAAAAGTATTTTATGATAATTTTGTGGCCCGAATTTAATTTTTTTGAAAAATTCTATTAGAATCATATTCTACACTTTAAAAAAGAGGTATCAAAACCTTCGATTTTTTAAAATACCCCCATATCGATTTTTAATAAATTTTCCAAAAATATTCAATAATTCAATCGATCGAAAAGTATTTTATGATAATTTTGTGGCCCGAATTTAATTTTTTTGAAAAATTCTATTAGAATCATATTCTACACTTTAAAAAAGAGGTATCAAAACCTTCGATTTTTTAAAATACCCCCATATCGATTTTTAATAAATTTTCCAAAAATATTCAATAATTCAATCGATCGAAAAGTATTTTATGATCATTTTGTGGCCCTAATTTAATTTTTTTTTTGAAAATTCTATTAGAATCATATTCTACACTTTAAAAAAGAGATATCAAAGCCTTCGATTTTTTAAAATACTCCCATATCGATTTTTAATAAATTTTTCAAAAATATTCAATAATTCAATCGATCGAAAAGTATCTTCCGACCATTTTGGGGTCAGAATTTAATTTTTTTGAAAAATATCATTAGAATCATATTCTACACTTTAAAAAAGAGGTATCAAAACCTTCGATTTTTTAAAATACCCCCATATCGATTTTTAATAAATTTTCCAAAAATATTCAATAATTCAATCGATCGAAAAGTATTTTATGATAATTTTGTGGCCCGAATTTAATTTTTTTGAAAAATTCTATTAGAATCATATTCTACACTTTAAAAAAGAGGTATCAAAACCTTCGATTTTTTAAAATACTCCCATATCGATTTTTAATAAATTTTTCAAAAATATTCAATAATTCAATCGATCGAAAAGTATCTTCCGACCATTTTGGGGTCAGAATTTAATTTTTTTGAAAAATATCATTAGAATCATATTCTTTATTTTAAAAAAGAGTTATCAAAGCCTTCGATTTTTTAAAATACTCCCATATCGATTTTTAATAAATTTTTCAAAAATATTCAATAATTCAATCGATCGAAAAGTATCTTCCGACCATTTTGGGGTCAGAATTTAATTTTTTTGAAAAATATCATTAGAATCATATTCTTTATTTTAAAAAAGAGTTATCAAAGCCTTCGATTTTTTAAAATACTCCCATATCGATTTTTAATAAATTTTTCAAAAATATTCAATAATTCAATCGATCGAAAAGTATCTTCCGACCATTTTGGGGTCAGAATTTAATTTTTTTGAAAAATATCATTAGAATCATATTCTTTATTTTAAAAAAGAGTTATCAAAGCCTTCGATTTTTTAAAATACTCCCATATCGATTTTTAATAAATTTTTCAAAAATATTCAATAATTCAATCGATCGAAAAGTATCTTCCGACCATTTTGGGGTCAGAATTTAATTTTTTTGAAAAATATCATTAGAATCATATTCTACACTTTAAAAAAGAGGTATCAAAGCCTTCGATTTTTTAAAATACCCCAATATCGATTTTTATCAAATTTTTCAAAAATATTCAATAATTCAATCGATCGAAAAGTATTTTATGACCATTTTGGGGTCAGAATTTAATTTTTTTGAAAAATATCATTAGAATCATATTCACCACTCTATATTATAGGTATCAAAGCCTTCGATTTTTTAAAATACCCCAATATCGATTTTTAACAAATTTTTCAAAAATATTCAATAATTCAGTCGATCGAAAAGTATCTTCCGACCATTTTTGGGTTTAATTTTTTTGAAAAATATCATTAGAATCATATTCACCACTCTATATTATAGGTATCAAAGCCTTCGATTTTTTAAAATACCCCAATATCGATTTTTAACAAATTTTTCAAAAATATTCAATAATTCAGTCGATCGAAAAGTATCTTCCGACCATTTTTGGGTTTAATTTTTTTGAAAAATATCATTAGAATCATATTCACCACTCTATATTATAGGTATCAAAGCCTTCGATTTTTTAAAATACCCCAATATCGATTTTTAACAAATTTTTCAAAAATATTCAATAATTCAATCGATCGAAAAGTATCTTCCGACCATTTTGGGGTCAGAATTTAATTTTTTTGAAAAATATCATTAGAATCATATTCTTTATTTTAAAAAAGAGTTATCAAAGCCTTCGATTTTTTAAAATACCCCATATCGATTTTTAATAAATTTTTCAAAAATATTCAATAATTCAATCGATCGAAAAGTATCTTCCGACCATTTTGGGGTCAGAATTTAATTTTTTTGAAAAATATCATTAGAATCATATTCTACATTATAAAAAAGAGGTATCAAAGCCTTCGATTTTTTAAAATACTCCCATATCGATTTTTAATAAATTTTTCAAAAATATTCAATAATTCAATCGATCGAAAAGTATCTTCCGACCATTTTGGGGTCAGAATTTAATTTTTTTGAAAAATATTATTAGAATCATATTCTACATTTTAAAAAAGAGGTATCAAAGCCTTCGATTTTTTAAAATACTCCCATATCGATTTTTAATAAATTTTTCAAAAATATTCAATAATTCAATCGATCGAAAAGTATCTTCCGACCATTTTGTGGCTAGAATTTAATTTTTTTGAAAAATATCATTAGAATCATATTCTACACTTTAAAAAAGAGGTATCAAAACCTTCGATTTTTTAAAATACTCCCATATCGATTTTTAATAAATTTTCCAAAAATATTCAATAATTCAATCGATCGAAAAGTATTTTATGATCATTTTGTGGCCCTAATTTAATTTTTTTTTTGAAAATTCTATTAGAATCATATTCTACACTTTAAAAAAGAGATATCAAAACCTTCGATTTTTTAAAATACCCCCATATCGATTTTTAATAAATTTTCCAAAAATATTCAATAATTCAATCGATCGAAAAGTATTTTATGATCATTTTGTGGCCCTAATTTAATTTTTTTGAAAAATTCTATTAGAATCATATTCTACACTTTAAAAAAGAGGTATCAAAACCTTCGATTTTTTAAAATACCCCCATATCGATTTTTAATAAATTTTCCAAAAATATTCAATAATTCAGTCGATCGAAAAGTATTTTATGATCATTTTGTGGCCCGAATTTAATTTTTTTGAAAAATTCTATTAGAATCATATTCTACACTTTAAAAAAGAGATATCAAAGCCTTCGATTTTTTAAAATACTCCCATATCGATTTTTAATAAATTTTTCAAAAATATTCAATAATTCAATCGATCGAAAAGTATTTTATGATAATTTTGTGGCCCGAATTTAATTTTTTTGAAAAATTCTATAAGAATCATATTCTACACTTTAAAAAAGAGATATCAAAGCCTTCGATTTTTTAAAATACCCCAATATCGATTTTTAATAAATTTTTCAAAAATATTCAATAATTCAATCGATCGAAAAGTATCTTCCGACCATTTTGGGGTCAGAATTTAATTTTTTTGAAAAATATCATTAGAATCATATTCTTTATTTTAAAAAAGAGTTATCAAAGCCTTCGATTTTTTAAAATACTCCCATATCGATTTTTAATAAATTTTTCAAAAATATTCAATAATTCAATCGATCGAAAAGTATCTTCCGACCATTTTGGGGTCAGAATTTAATTTTTTTGAAAAATATCATTAGAATCATATTCTTTATTTTAAAAAAGAGTTATCAAAGCGTTCGATTTTTTAAAATACTCCCATATCGATTTTTAATAAATTTTTCAAAAATATTCAATAATTCAATCGATCGAAAAGTATCTTCCGACCATTTTGGGGTCAGAATTTAATTTTTTTGAAAAATATCATTAGAATCATATTCTACACTTTAAAAAAGAGGTATCAAAACCTTCGATTTTTTAAAATACCCCCATATCGATTTTTAATAAATTTTCCAAAAATATTCAATAATTCAATCGATCGAAAAGTATTTTATGATAATTTTGTGGCCCGAATTTAATTTTTTTGAAAAATTCTATTAGAATCATATTCTACACTTTAAAAAAGAGGTATCAAAACCTTCGATTTTTTAAAATACCCCCATATCGATTTTTAATAAATTTTCCAAAAATATTCAATAATTCAATCGATCGAAAAGTATTTTATGATCATTTTGTGGCCCTAATTTAATTTTTTTTTTGAAAATTCTATTAGAATCATATTCTACACTTTAAAAAAGAGATATCAAAGCCTTCGATTTTTTAAAATACTCCCATATCGATTTTTAATAAATTTTTCAAAAATATTCAATAATTCAATCGATCGAAAAGTATCTTCCGACCATTTTGGGGTCAGAATTTAATTTTTTTGAAAATTCTATTAGAATCATATTCTACACTTTAAAAAAGAGATATCAAAGCCTTCGATTTTTTAAAATACTCCCATATCGATTTTTAATAAATTTTTCAAAAATATTCAATAATTCAATCGATCGAAAAGTATCTTCCGACCATTTTGGGGTCAGAATTTAATTTTTTTGAAAAATATCATTAGAATCATATTCTACACTTTAAAAAAGAGGTATCAAAACCTTCGATTTTTTAAAATACCCCCATATCGATTTTTAATAAATTTTCCAAAAATATTCAATAATTCAATCGATCGAAAAGTATTTTATGATAATTTTGTGGCCCGAATTTAATTTTTTTGAAAAATTCTATTAGAATCATATTCTACACTTTAAAAAAGAGGTATCAAAACCTTCGATTTTTTAAAATACTCCCATATCGATTTTTAATAAATTTTTCAAAAATATTCAATAATTCAATCGATCGAAAAGTATCTTCCGACCATTTTGGGGTCAGAATTTAATTTTTTTGAAAAATATCATTAGAATCATATTCTTTATTTTAAAAAAGTTATCAAAGCCTTCGATTTTTTAAAATACTCCCATATCGATTTTTAATAAATTTTTCAAAAATATTCAATAATTCAATCGATCGAAAAGTATCTTCCGACCATTTTGGGGTCAGAATTTAATTTTTTTGAAAAATATCATTAGAATCATATTCTTTATTTTAAAAAAGAGTTATCAAAGCCTTCGATTTTTTAAAATACTCCCATATCGATTTTTAATAAATTTTTCAAAAATATTCAATAATTCAATCGATCGAAAAGTATCTTCCGACCATTTTGGGGTCAGAATTTAATTTTTTTGAAAAATATCATTAGAATCATATTCTATATTTTAAAAAAGAGGTATCAAAGCCTTCGATTTTTTAAAATACCCCAATATCGATTTTTATCAAATTTTTCAAAAATATTCAATAATTCAATCGATCGAAAAGTATTTTATGACCATTTTGGGGTCAGAATTTAATTTTTTTGAAAAATATTATTAGAATCATATTCACACTCTATATTAGAGGTATCAAAGCCTTCGATTTCTTTAAATACCTCAATATCGATTTTTAACAAATTTTTCAAAAATATTCAATAATTCAACCGATCGAAAAGTATCTTCCGACCATTTTGGGGTTTAATTTTTTTGAAAATTATCATTAGAATCATATTCACCACTCTATATTATAGGTATCAAAGCCTTCGATTTTTTAAAATACCCCAATATCGATTTTTAACAAATTTTTCAAAAATATTCAATAATTCAGTCGATCGAAAAGTATCTTCCGACCATTTTTGGGTTTAATTTTTTTGAAAAATATCATTAGAATCATATTCACCACTCTATATTATAGGTATCAAAGCCTTCGATTTTTTAAAATACCCCAATATCGATTTTTAACAAATTTTTTAAAAATATTCAATAATTCAGTCGATCGAAAAGTATCTTCCGACCATTTTGGGGTCAGAATTTAATTTTTTTGAAAAATATCATTAGAATCATATTCACCACTCTATATTATAGGTATCAAAGCCTTCGATTTTTTAAAATACCCCAATATCGATTTTTATCAAATTTTTCAAAAATATTCAATAATTCAGTCGATCGAAAAGTATCTTCCGACCATTTTTGGGTTTAATTTTTTTGAAAAATATCATTAGAATCATATTCACCACTCTATATTATAGGTATCAAAGCCTTCGATTTTTTAAAATACCCCAATATCGATTTTTAACAAATTTTTCAAAAATATTCAATAATTCAGTCGATCGAAAAGTATCTTCCGACCATTTTGGGGTCAGAATTTAATTTTTTTGAAAAATATCATTAGAATCATATTCACCACTCTATATTATAGGTATCAAAGCCTTCGATTTTTTAAAATACCCCAATATCGATTTTTAACAAATTTTTCAAAAATATTCAATAATTCAGTCGATCGAAAAGTATCTTCCGACCATTTTGGGGTCAGAATTTAATTTTTTTGAAAAATATCATTAGAATCATATTCTCCACTTTAAAATAGAGGTATCAAAGCCTTCGATTTCTTTAAATACCCCCATATCGATTTTTAACAAATTTTTCAAAAATATTCAATAATTCAATCGATCGAAAAGTATCTTCCGACCATTTTGGGGTCAGAATTTAATTTTTTTGTAAAATATTATTAGAATCATATTCTTCACTCTAAAATAGAGGTATCAAAACCTTCGATTTTTTAAAATAGCCCCATATCGATTTTTAATAAATTTTTCAAGAATATTCAATAATTCAATCGATCGAAAAGTAACTTCCGACCATTTTGGGGTCAGAATTTAATTTTTTTGTAAAATATTATTAGAATCATATTCTTCACTCTAAAATAGAGGTATCAAAACCTTCGATTTTTTAAAATAGCCCCATATCGATTTTTAATAAATTTTTCAAGAATATTCAATAATTCAATCGATCGAAAAGTAACTTCCGACCATTTTGGGGTCAAAATTTAATTTTTTTGAAAAATATTATTAGAATCATATTCTCCACTCTAAAATAGAGGTATCAAAGCTTTCGATTTTTTAAAATACCCCCATATTGATTTTTTATGAATTTCTAAAAAATATGACCCATATTCAATTATGCCTAGGGTATATTTGACATGTTTTAGTTCAGGATTTGAATTTTTTAAAATTTTTTTAAAATAATCATATTCTCCATCAAAAAATACAGTCCTATTTTTTTTATTTTATTATTATACCCTCATATTGATTTTTTATGAATTTTTGAATATATTATACCCATATATGGGGTATTTAAGGGGTTTGAAACATTTTATGGCCTAGGTTTTGAACTTTTTAGAATTTTTTTTATTCCATCGTATTCTCCATCTAATTCTACAGGCGAATGTCAATTTATTTTTATTCAATTTATCCATATTGATTTTTTATGAATTTCTAAAAAATATGACCCAAATTCAATTATGCCTAGGGTATATTTGACATGTTTTAGGCTAGGATTTGAATTTTTTGAAATTTTCTTAATAGAATCATATTCTCCATCCAAAAATACAGGCCAATCTTTTTTTAGATTTTTAAAATACCCTCATATTGATTTTTTATGAATTTTTGAATATATTATATCCATATATGGGGTATTTAAGGGGTTTGAAACATTTTATGGCCTAGGTTTTGAACTTTTTAGAATTTTTTTAATTTTATCGTATTCTCCATCTAATTCTACAGGCGAACGTCAATTTATTTTTATTCAATTTATCCATAATGATTTTTTATGAATTTTTGAATATATTATATCCATATATGGGGTATTTAAGGTGTTTGAAACATTTTATGGCCTAGATTTTGAACTTTTTGGAATTTTTTTAATTTTATCGTATTCTCCATCTAATTCTACAGGCGAATGTCAATTTATTTTTATTTAATTCATCCATATTGATTTTTTATGAATTTTTGAATATATTATATCCATATATGGGGTATTTAAGGGGTTTGAAACATTTTATGGCCTAGGTTTTGAACTTTTTAGAATTTTTTTAATTTTATCGTATTCTCCATCTAATTCTACAGGCGAACGTCAATTTATTTTTATTCAATACCTCCATATTGATTTTTTATGAATTTTTGAATATATTATATCCATATATGGGGTATTTAAGGTGTTTGAAACATTTTATGGCCTAGATTTTGAACTTTTTGGAATTTTTTTAATTCCATCATATTCTTCATCTAATTCTACAGGCGAACGTCAATTTATTTTTATTCAATACCTCCATATTGATTTTTTATGAATTTCTAAAAAATATGACCCATATTCAATTATGCCTAGGGTATATTTGACATGTTTTAGTTCAGGATTTGAATTTTTTGAAATTTTCTTAATAGAATCATATTCTCCATCCAAAAATACAGGCTTATCTTTTTTTATTTTATTAATATACCCTCATATTGATTTTTTATGAATTTTTGAATATATCATATCCATATATGGGGTATTTAAGGGGTTTGAAACATTTTATGGCCTAGGTTTTGAACTTTTTAGAATTTTTTTAATTCCATCGTATTCTCCATCTAATTCTACAGGCGAATGTCAATTTATTTTTATTCAATTTATCCATAATGATTTTTTATGAATTTCTAAAAAATATGACCCAAATTCAATTATGCCTAGGGTATATTTGACATGTTTTAGGCTAGGATTTGAATTTTTTGAAATTTTCTTAATAGAATCATATTCTCCATCCAAAAATACAGGCCAATCTTTTTTTAGATTTTTAAAATACCCTCTTACTGATTTTTTATGAATTTTTGAATATATTATATCCATATATGGGGTATTTAAGGGGTTTGAAACATTTTATGGCCTAGGTTTTGTATTTTTTGAAATTTTTTTAATTCCATCGTATTCTCCATCTAATTCTACAGGCGAATGTCAATTTATTTTTATTCAATTCATCCATATTGATTTTTTATGAATTTTTGAATATATTATATCCATATATGGGGTATTTAAGGTGTTTGAAACATTTTATGGCCTAGGTTTTGAACTTTTTTGAAATTTTTTTAATTCCATCGTATTCTCCATCTAATTCTACAGGCGAACGTCAATTTATTTTTATTCAATTCATCCATATTGATTTTTTATGAATTTTTGAATATATTATATCCATATATGGGGTATTTAAGGTGTTTGAAACATTTTATGGCCTAGGTTTTGTATTTTTTGAAATTTTTTTAATTCCATCGTATTCTCCATCTAATTCTACAGGCGAACGTCAATTTATTTTTATTCAATTCATCCATATTGATTTTTTATGAATTTTTGAATATATTATATCCATATATGGGGTATTTAAGGTGTTTGAAACATTTTATGGCCTAGGTTTTGAACTTTTTTGAAATTTTTTTAATTCCATCGTATTCTCCATCTAATTCTACAGGCGAACGTCAATTTATTTTTATTCAATTCATCCATATTGATTTTTTATGAATTTTTGAATATATTATATCCATATATGGGGTATTTAAGGTGTTTGAAACATTTTATGGCCTAGGTTTTGAACTTTTTTGAAATTTTTTTAATTCCATCGTATTCTCCATCTAATTCTACAGGCGAACGTCAATTTATTTTTATTCAATTCATCCATATTGATTTTTTATGAATTTTTGAATATATTATATCCATATATGGGGTATTTAAGGTGTTTGAAACATTTTATGGTCTAGGTTTTGAACTTTTTTGAAATTTTTTTAATTCCATCGTATTCTCCATCTAATTCTACAGGCGAACGTCAATTTATTTTTATTCAATTCATCCATATTGATTTTTTATGAATTTTTGAATATATTATTTCCATATATGGGGTATTTAAGGGGTTTGAAACATTTTATGGTCTAGGTTTTGAACTTTTTTGAAATTTTTTTAATTCCATCGTATTCTCCATCTAATTCTACAGGCGAACGTCAATTTATTTTTATTCAATTCATCCATATTGATTTTTTATGAATTTTTGAATATATTATATCCATATATGGGGTATTTAAGGTGTTTGAAACATTTTATGGTCTAGGTTTTGAACTTTTTTGAAATTTTTTTAATTCCATCGTATTCTCCATCTAATTCTACAGGCGAATGTCAATTTATTTTTATTCAATTCATCCATATTGATTTTTTATGAATTTTTGAATATATTATATCCATATATGGGGTATTTAAGGTGTTTGAAACATTTTATGGCCTAGGTTTTGAACTTTTTTGAAATTTTTTTAATTCCATCGTATTCTCCATCTAATTCTACAGGCGAACGTCAATTTATTTTTATTCAATTCATCCATATTGATTTTTTATGAATTTTTGAATATATTATATCCATATATGGGGTATTTAAGGTGTTTGAAACATTTTATGGTCTAGGTTTTGAACTTTTTTGAAATTTTTTTAATTCCATCGTATTCTCCATCTAATTCTACAGGCGAATGTCAATTTATTTTTATTCAATTCATCCATATTGATTTTTTATGAATTTTTGAATATATTATATCCATATATGGGGTATTTAAGGTGTTTGAAACATTTTATGGTCTAGGTTTTGAACTTTTTTGAAATTTTTTTAATTCCATCGTATTCTCCATCTAATTCTACAGGCGAACGTCAATTTATTTTTATTCAATTCATCCATATTGATTTTTTATGAATTTTTGAATATATTATATCCATATATGGGGTATTTAAGGTGTTTGAAACATTTTATGGTCTAGGTTTTGAACTTTTTTGAAATTTTTTTAATTCCATCGTATTCTCCATCTAATTCTACAGGCGAATGTCAATTTATTTTTATTCAATTCATCCATATTGATTTTTTATGAATTTTTGAATATATTATATCCATATATGGGGTATTTAAGGTGTTTGAAACATTTTATGGTCTAGGTTTTGAACTTTTTTGAAATTTTTTTAATTCCATCGTATTCTCCATCTAATTCTACAGGCGAACGTCAATTTATTTTTATTCAATTCATCCATATTGATTTTTTATGAATTTTTGAATATATTATATCCATATATGGGGTATTTAAGGTGTTTGAAACATTTTATGGTCTAGGTTTTGAACTTTTTTGAAATTTTTTTAATTCCATCGTATTCTCCATCTAATTCTACAGGCGAATGTCAATTTATTTTTATTCAATTCATCCATATTGATTTTTTATGAATTTTTGAATATATTATATCCATATATGGGGTATTTAAGGTGTTTGAAACATTTTATGGCCTAGGTTTTGAACTTTTTTGAAATTTTTTTAATTCCATCGTATTCTCCATCTAATTCTACAGGCGAACGTCAATTTATTTTTATTCAATTCATCCATATTGATTTTTTATGAATTTTTGAATATATTATTTCCATATATGGGGTATTTAAGGGGTTTGAAACATTTTATGGTCTAGGTTTTGAACTTTTTTGAAATTTTTTTAATTCCATCGTATCCTCCATCTAATTCTACAGGCGAACGTCAATTTATTTTTATTCAATTCATCCATATTGATTTTTTATGAATTTTTGAATATATTATATCCATATATGGGGTATTTAAGGTGTTTGAAACATTTTATGGCCTAGGTTTTGAACTTTTTTGAAATTTTTTTAATTCCATCGTATTCTCCATCTAATTCTACAGGCGAACGTCAATTTATTTTTATTCAATTCATCCATATTGATTTTTTATGAATTTTTGAATATATTATATCCATATATGGGGTATTTAAGGTGTTTGAAACATTTTATGGCCTAGGTTTTGTATTTTTTGAAATTTTTTTAATTCCATCGTATTCTCCATCTAATTCTACAGGCGAACGTCAATTTATTTTTATTCAATTCATCCATATTGATTTTTTATGAATTTTTGAATATATTATATCCATATATGGGGTATTTAAGGTGTTTGAAACATTTTATGGCCTAGGTTTTGAACTTTTTTGAAATTTTTTTAATTCCATCGTATTCTCCATCTAATTCTACAGGCGAACGTCAATTTATTTTTATTCAATTCATCCATATTGATTTTTTATGAATTTTTGAATATATTATATCCATATATGGGGTATTTAAGGTGTTTGAAACATTTTATGGCCTAGGTTTTGAACTTTTTTGAAATTTTTTTAATTCCATCGTATTCTCCATCTAATTCTACAGGCGAACGTCAATTTATTTTTATTCAATTCATCCATATTGATTTTTTATGAATTTTTGAATATATTATATCCATATATGGGGTATTTAAGGTGTTTGAAACATTTTATGGTCTAGGTTTTGAACTTTTTTGAAATTTTTTTAATTCCATCGTATTCTCCATCTAATTCTACAGGCGAACGTCAATTTATTTTTATTCAATTCATCCATATTGATTTTTTATGAATTTTTGAATATATTATTTCCATATATGGGGTATTTAAGGGGTTTGAAACATTTTATGGTCTAGGTTTTGAACTTTTTTGAAATTTTTTTAATTCCATCGTATTCTCCATCTAATTCTACAGGCGAACGTCAATTTATTTTTATTCAATTCATCCATATTGATTTTTTATGAATTTTTGAATATATTATATCCATATATGGGGTATTTAAGGTGTTTGAAACATTTTATGGTCTAGGTTTTGAACTTTTTTGAAATTTTTTTAATTCCATCGTATTCTCCATCTAATTCTACAGGCGAATGTCAATTTATTTTTATTCAATTCATCCATATTGATTTTTTATGAATTTTTGAATATATTATATCCATATATGGGGTATTTAAGGTGTTTGAAACATTTTATGGCCTAGGTTTTGAACTTTTTTGAAATTTTTTTAATTCCATCGTATTCTCCATCTAATTCTACAGGCGAACGTCAATTTATTTTTATTCAATTCATCCATATTGATTTTTTATGAATTTTTGAATATATTATATCCATATATGGGGTATTTAAGGTGTTTGAAACATTTTATGGTCTAGGTTTTGAACTTTTTTGAAATTTTTTTAATTCCATCGTATTCTCCATCTAATTCTACAGGCGAATGTCAATTTATTTTTATTCAATTCATCCATATTGATTTTTTATGAATTTTTGAATATATTATATCCATATATGGGGTATTTAAGGTGTTTGAAACATTTTATGGTCTAGGTTTTGAACTTTTTTGAAATTTTTTTAATTCCATCGTATTCTCCATCTAATTCTACAGGCGAACGTCAATTTATTTTTATTCAATTCATCCATATTGATTTTTTATGAATTTTTGAATATATTATATCCATATATGGGGTATTTAAGGTGTTTGAAACATTTTATGGTCTAGGTTTTGAACTTTTTTGAAATTTTTTTAATTCCATCGTATTCTCCATCTAATTCTACAGGCGAATGTCAATTTATTTTTATTCAATTCATCCATATTGATTTTTTATGAATTTTTGAATATATTATATCCATATATGGGGTATTTAAGGTGTTTGAAACATTTTATGGTCTAGGTTTTGAACTTTTTTGAAATTTTTTTAATTCCATCGTATTCTCCATCTAATTCTACAGGCGAACGTCAATTTATTTTTATTCAATTCATCCATATTGATTTTTTATGAATTTTTGAATATATTATATCCATATATGGGGTATTTAAGGTGTTTGAAACATTTTATGGTCTAGGTTTTGAACTTTTTTGAAATTTTTTTAATTCCATCGTATTCTCCATCTAATTCTACAGGCGAATGTCAATTTATTTTTATTCAATTCATCCATATTGATTTTTTATGAATTTTTGAATATATTATATCCATATATGGGGTATTTAAGGTGTTTGAAACATTTTATGGCCTAGGTTTTGAACTTTTTTGAAATTTTTTTAATTCCATCGTATTCTCCATCTAATTCTACAGGCGAACGTCAATTTATTTTTATTCAATTCATCCATATTGATTTTTTATGAATTTTTGAATATATTATTTCCATATATGGGGTATTTAAGGGGTTTGAAACATTTTATGGTCTAGGTTTTGAACTTTTTTGAAATTTTTTTAATTCCATCGTATCCTCCATCTAATTCTACAGGCGAACGTCAATTTATTTTTATTCAATTCATCCATATTGATTTTTTATGAATTTTTGAATATATTATATCCATATATGGGGTATTTAAGGTGTTTGAAACATTTTATGGTCTAGGTTTTGAACTTTTTTGAAATTTTTTTAATTCCATCGTATTCTCCATCTAATTCTACAGGCGAACGTCAATTTATTTTTATTCAATTCATCCATATTGATTTTTTATGAATTTTTGAATATATTATATCCATATATGGGGTATTTAAGGTGTTTGAAACATTTTATGGCCTAGGTTTTGAACTTTTTTGAAATTTTTTTAATTCCATCGTATTCTCCATCTAATTCTACAGGCGAATGTCAATTTATTTTTATTCAATTCATCCATATTGATTTTTTATGAATTTTTGAATATATTATATCCATATATGGGGTATTTAAGGTGTTTGAAACATTTTATGGTCTAGGTTTTGAACTTTTTTGAAATTTTTTTAATTCCATCGTATTCTCCATCTAATTCTACAGGCGAACGTCAATTTATTTTTATTCAATTCATCCATATTGATTTTTTATGAATTTTTGAATATATTATATCCATATATGGGGTATTTAAGGTGTTTGAAACATTTTATGGCCTAGGTTTTGAACTTTTTTGAAATTTTTTTAATTCCATCGTATTCTCCATCTAATTCTACAGGCGAATGTCAATTTATTTTTATTCAATTCATCCATATTGATTTTTTATGAATTTTTGAATATATTATTTCCATATATGGGGTATTTAAGGTGTTTGAAACATTTTATGGTCTAGGTTTTGAACTTTTTTGAAATTTTTTTAATTCCATCGTATTCTCCATCTAATTCTACAGGCGAATGTCAATTTATTTTTATTCAATTCATCCATATTGATTTTTTATGAATTTTTGAATATATTATTTCCATATATGGGGTATTTAAGGTGTTTGAAACATTTTATGGTCTAGTTTTGAACTTTTTTGAAATTTTTTTAATTCCATCGTATTCTCCATCTAATTCTACAGGCGAATGTCAATTTATTTTTATTCAATTCATCCATATTGATTTTTTATGAATTTTTGAATATATTATATCCATATATGGGGTATTTAAGGTGTTTGAAACATTTTATGGCCTAGGTTTTGAACTTTTTTGAAATTTTTTTAATTCCATCGTATTCTCCATCTAATTCTACAGGCGAACGTCAATTTATTTTTATTCAATTCATCCATATTGATTTTTTATGAATTTTTGAATATATTATATCCATATATGGGGTATTTAAGGTGTTTGAAACATTTTATGGCCTAGGTTTTGAACTTTTTTGAAATTTTTTTAATTCCATCGTATTCTCCATCTAATTCTACAGGCGAACGTCAATTTATTTTTATTCAATTCATCCATATTGATTTTTTATGAATTTTTGAATATATTATATCCATATATGGGGTATTTAAGGTGTTTGAAACATTTTATGGCCTAGGTTTTGTATTTTTTGAAATTTTTTTAATTCCATCGTATTCTCCATCTAATTCTACAGGCGAACGTCAATTTATTTTTATTCAATTCATCCATATTGATTTTTTATGAATTTTTGAATATATTATATCCATATATGGGGTATTTAAGGTGTTTGAAACATTTTATGGCCTAGGTTTTGTATTTTTTGAAATTTTTTTAATTCCATCGTATTCTCCATCTAATTCTACAGGCGAACGTCAATTTATTTTTATTCAATTCATCCATATTGATTTTTTATGAATTTTTGAATATATTATATCCATATATGGGGTATTTAAGGTGTTTGAAACATTTTATGGCCTAGGTTTTGAACTTTTTTGAAATTTTTTTAATTCCATCGTATTCTCCATCTAATTCTACAGGCGAACGTCAATTTATTTTTATTCAATTCATCCATATTGATTTTTTATGAATTTTTGAATATATTATATCCATATATGGGGTATTTAAGGTGTTTGAAACATTTTATGGCCTAGGTTTTGAACTTTTTTGAAATTTTTTTAATTCCATCGTATTCTCCATCTAATTCTACAGGCGAACGTCAATTTATTTTTATTCAATTCATCCATATTGATTTTTTATGAATTTTTGAATATATTATATCCATATATGGGGTATTTAAGGTGTTTGAAACATTTTATGGTCTAGGTTTTGAACTTTTTTGAAATTTTTTTAATTCCATCGTATTCTCCATCTAATTCTACAGGCGAACGTCAATTTATTTTTATTCAATTCATCCATATTGATTTTTTATGAATTTTTGAATATATTATTTCCATATATGGGGTATTTAAGGGGTTTGAAACATTTTATGGTCTAGGTTTTGAACTTTTTTGAAATTTTTTTAATTCCATCGTATTCTCCATCTAATTCTACAGGCGAACGTCAATTTATTTTTATTCAATTCATCCATATTGATTTTTTATGAATTTTTGAATATATTATATCCATATATGGGGTATTTAAGGTGTTTGAAACATTTTATGGTCTAGGTTTTGAACTTTTTTGAAATTTTTTTAATTCCATCGTATTCTCCATCTAATTCTACAGGCGAATGTCAATTTATTTTTATTCAATTCATCCATATTGATTTTTTATGAATTTTTGAATATATTATATCCATATATGGGGTATTTAAGGTGTTTGAAACATTTTATGGCCTAGGTTTTGAACTTTTTTGAAATTTTTTTAATTCCATCGTATTCTCCATCTAATTCTACAGGCGAACGTCAATTTATTTTTATTCAATTCATCCATATTGATTTTTTATGAATTTTTGAATATATTATATCCATATATGGGGTATTTAAGGTGTTTGAAACATTTTATGGTCTAGGTTTTGAACTTTTTTGAAATTTTTTTAATTCCATCGTATTCTCCATCTAATTCTACAGGCGAATGTCAATTTATTTTTATTCAATTCATCCATATTGATTTTTTATGAATTTTTGAATATATTATATCCATATATGGGGTATTTAAGGTGTTTGAAACATTTTATGGTCTAGGTTTTGAACTTTTTTGAAATTTTTTTAATTCCATCGTATTCTCCATCTAATTCTACAGGCGAACGTCAATTTATTTTTATTCAATTCATCCATATTGATTTTTTATGAATTTTTGAATATATTATATCCATATATGGGGTATTTAAGGTGTTTGAAACATTTTATGGTCTAGGTTTTGAACTTTTTTGAAATTTTTTTAATTCCATCGTATTCTCCATCTAATTCTACAGGCGAATGTCAATTTATTTTTATTCAATTCATCCATATTGATTTTTTATGAATTTTTGAATATATTATATCCATATATGGGGTATTTAAGGTGTTTGAAACATTTTATGGTCTAGGTTTTGAACTTTTTTGAAATTTTTTTAATTCCATCGTATTCTCCATCTAATTCTACAGGCGAACGTCAATTTATTTTTATTCAATTCATCCATATTGATTTTTTATGAATTTTTGAATATATTATATCCATATATGGGGTATTTAAGGTGTTTGAAACATTTTATGGTCTAGGTTTTGAACTTTTTTGAAATTTTTTTAATTCCATCGTATTCTCCATCTAATTCTACAGGCGAATGTCAATTTATTTTTATTCAATTCATCCATATTGATTTTTTATGAATTTTTGAATATATTATTTCCATATATGGGGTATTTAAGGTGTTTGAAACATTTTATGGTCTAGGTTTTGAACTTTTTTGAAATTTTTTTAATTCCATCGTATTCTCCATCTAATTCTACAGGCGAATGTCAATTTATTTTTATTCAATTCATCCATATTGATTTTTTATGAATTTTTGAATATATTATATCCATATATGGGGTATTTAAGGTGTTTGAAACATTTTATGGTCTAGGTTTTGAACTTTTTTGAAATTTTTTTAATTCCATCGTATTCTCCATCTAATTCTACAGGCGAACGTCAATTTATTTTTATTCAATTCATCCATATTGATTTTTTATGAATTTTTGAATATATTATATCCATATATGGGGTATTTAAGGTGTTTGAAACATTTTATGGTCTAGGTTTTGAACTTTTTTGAAATTTTTTTAATTCCATCGTATTCTCCATCTAATTCTACAGGCGAATGTCAATTTATTTTTATTCAATTCATCCATATTGATTTTTTATGAATTTTTGAATATATTATTTCCATATATGGGGTATTTAAGGTGTTTGAAACATTTTATGGTCTAGGTTTTGAACTTTTTTGAAATTTTTTTAATTCCATCGTATTCTCCATCTAATTCTACAGGCGAATGTCAATTTATTTTTATTCAATTCATCCATATTGATTTTTTATGAATTTTTGAATATATTATATCCATATATGGGGTATTTAAGGTGTTTGAAACATTTTATGGCCTAGGTTTTGAACTTTTTTGAAATTTTTTTAATTCCATCGTATTCTCCATCTAATTCTACAGGCGAACGTCAATTTATTTTTATTCAATTCATCCATATTGATTTTTTATGAATTTTTGAATATATTATATCCATATATGGGGTATTTAAGGGGTTTGAAACATTTTATGGCCTAGGTTTTGAACTTTTTTGAAATTTTTTTAATTCCATCGTATTCTCCATCTAATTCTACAGGCGAATGTCAATTTATTTTTATTCAATTCATCCATATTGATTTTTTATGAATTTTTGAATATATTATATCCATATATGGGGTATTTAAGGTGTTTGAAACATTTTATGGCCTAGCTTTTGAACTTTTTTGAAATTTTTTTAATTCCATCGTATTCTCCATCTAATTCTACAGGCGAACGTCAATTTATTTTTATTCAATTCATCCATATTGATTTTTTATGAATTTTTGAATATATTATATCCATATATGGGGTATTTAAGGTGTTTGAAACATTTTATGGTCTAGGTTTTGAACTTTTTTGAAATTTTTTTAATTCCATCGTATTCTCCATCTAATTCTACAGGCGAATGTCAATTTATTTTTATTCAATTCATCCATATTGATTTTTTATGAATTTTTGAATATATTATATCCATATATGGGGTATTTAAGGTGTTTGAAACATTTTATGGTCTAGGTTTTGAACTTTTTTGAAATTTTTTTAATTCCATCGTATTCTCCATCTAATTCTACAGGCGAATGTCAATTTATTTTTATTCAATTCATCCATATTGATTTTTTATGAATTTTTGAATATATTATATCCATATATGGGGTATTTAAGGTGTTTGAAACATTTTATGGCCTAGCTTTTGAACTTTTTTGAAATTTTTTTAATTCCATCGTATTCTCCATCTAATTCTACAGGCGAATGTCAATTTATTTTTATTCAATTCATCCATATTGATTTTTTATGAATTTTTGAATATATTATATCCATATATGGGGTATTTAAGGTGTTTGAAACATTTTATGGCCTAGGTTTTGAACTTTTTTGAAATTTTTTTAATTCCATCGTATTCTCCATCTAATTCTACAGGCGAATGTCAATTTATTTTTATTCAATTCATCCATATTGATTTTTTATGAATTTTTGAATATATTATATCCATATATGGGGTATTTAAGGTGTTTGAAACATTTTATGGCCTAGGTTTTGAACTTTTTTGAAATTTTTTTAATTCCATCGTATTCTCCATCTAATTCTACAGGCGAATGTCAATTTATTTTTATTCAATTCATCCATATTGATTTTTTATGAATTTTTGAATATATTATTTCCATATATGGGGTATTTAAGGTGTTTGAAACATTTTATGGTCTAGGTTTTGAACTTTTTTGAAATTTTTTTAATTCCATCGTATTCTCCATCTAATTCTACAGGCGAACGTCAATTTATTTTTATTCAATTCATCCATATTGATTTTTTATGAATTTTTGAATATATTATATCCATATATGGGGTATTTAAGGTGTTTGAAACATTTTATGGTCTAGGTTTTGAACTTTTTTGAAATTTTTTTAATTCCATCGTATTCTCCATCTAATTCTACAGGCGAACGTCAATTTATTTTTATTCAATTCATCCATATTGATTTTTTATGAATTTTTGAATATATTATATCCATATATGGGGTATTTAAGGTGTTTGAAACATTTTATGGTCTAGGTTTTGAACTTTTTTGAAATTTTTTTAATTCCATCGTATTCTCCATCTAATTCTACAGGCGAATGTCAATTTATTTTTATTCAATTCATCCATATTGATTTTTTATGAATTTTTGAATATATTATATCCATATATGGGGTATTTAAGGTGTTTGAAACATTTTATGGTCTAGGTTTTGAACTTTTTTGAAATTTTTTTAATTCCATCGTATTCTCCATCTAATTCTACAGGCGAACGTCAATTTATTTTTATTCAATTCATCCATATTGATTTTTTATGAATTTTTGAATATATTATATCCATATATGGGGTATTTAAGGTGTTTGAAACATTTTATGGTCTAGGTTTTGAACTTTTTTGAAATTTTTTTAATTCCATCGTATTCTCCATCTAATTCTACAGGCGAATGTCAATTTATTTTTATTCAATTCATCCATATTGATTTTTTATGAATTTTTGAATATATTATTTCCATATATGGGGTATTTAAGGTGTTTGAAACATTTTATGGTCTAGGTTTTGAACTTTTTTGAAATTTTTTTAATTCCATCGTATTCTCCATCTAATTCTACAGGCGAATGTCAATTTATTTTTATTCAATTCATCCATATTGATTTTTTATGAATTTTTGAATATATTATTTCCATATATGGGGTATTTAAGGTGTTTGAAACATTTTATGGTCTAGGTTTTGAACTTTTTTGAAATTTTTTTAATTCCATCGTATTCTCCATCTAATTCTACAGGCGAATGTCAATTTATTTTTATTCAATTCATCCATATTGATTTTTTATGAATTTTTGAATATATTATTTCCATATATGGGGTATTTAAGGTGTTTGAAACATTTTATGGTCTAGGTTTTGAACTTTTTTGAAATTTTTTTAATTCCTTCGTATTCTCCATCTAATTCTACAGGCGAATGTCAATTTATTTTTATTCAATTCATCCATATTGATTTTTTATGAATTTTTGAATATATTATTTCCATATATGGGGTATTTAAGGTGTTTGAAACATTTTATGGTCTAGGTTTTGAACTTTTTTGAAATTTTTTTAATTCCATCGTATTCTCCATCTAATTCTACAGGCGAATGTCAATTTATTTTTATTCAATTCATCCATATTGATTTTTTATGAATTTTTGAATATATTATATCCATATATGGGGTATTTAAGGTGTTTGAAACATTTTATGGCCTAGGTTTTGAACTTTTTTGAAATTTTTTTTATTCCATCGTATTCTCCATCTAATTCTACAGGCGAACGTCAATTTATTTTTATTCAATTCATCCATATTGATTTTTTATGAATTTTTGAATATATTATATCCATATATGGGGTATTTAAGGTGTTTGAAACATTTTATGGCCTAGGTTTTGAACTTTTTTGAAATTTTTTTAATTCCATCGTATTCTCCATCTAATTCTACAGGCGAATGTCAATTTATTTTTATTCAATTCATCCATATTGATTTTTTATGAATTTTTGAATATATTATATCCATATATGGGGTATTTAAGGTGTTTGAAACATTTTATGGCCTAGCTTTTGAACTTTTTTGAAATTTTTTTAATTCCATCGTATTCTCCATCTAATTCTACAGGCGAATGTCAATTTATTTTTATTCAATTCATCCATATTGATTTTTTATGAATTTTTGAATATATTATATCCATATATGGGGTATTTAAGGTGTTTGAAACATTTTATGGCCTAGGTTTTGAACTTTTTTGAAATTTTTTTAATTCCATCGTATTCTCCATCTAATTCTACAGGCGAATGTCAATTTATTTTTATTCAATTCATCCATATTGATTTTTTATGAATTTTTGAATATATTATATCCATATATGGGGTATTTAAGGTGTTTGAAACATTTTATGGCCTAGGTTTTGAACTTTTTTGAAATTTTTTTAATTCCATCGTATTCTCCATCTAATTCTACAGGCGAATGTCAATTTATTTTTATTCAATTCATCCATATTGATTTTTTATGAATTTTTGAATATATTATTTCCATATATGGGGTATTTAAGGTGTTTGAAACATTTTATGGTCTAGGTTTTGAACTTTTTTGAAATTTTTTTAATTCCATCGTATTCTCCATCTAATTCTACAGGCGAACGTCAATTTATTTTTATTCAATTCATCCATATTGATTTTTTATGAATTTTTGAATATATTATATCCATATATGGGGTATTTAAGGTGTTTGAAACATTTTATGGTCTAGGTTTTGAACTTTTTTGAAATTTTTTTAATTCCATCGTATTCTCCATCTAATTCTACAGGCGAATGTCAATTTATTTTTATTCAATTCATCCATATTGATTTTTTATGAATTTTTGAATATATTATATCCATATATGGGGTATTTAAGGTGTTTGAAACATTTTATGGTCTAGGTTTTGAACTTTTTTGAAATTTTTTTAATTCCATCGTATTCTCCATCTAATTCTACAGGCGAACGTCAATTTATTTTTATTCAATTCATCCATATTGATTTTTTATGAATTTTTGAATATATTATATCCATATATGGGGTATTTAAGGTGTTTGAAACATTTTATGGTCTAGGTTTTGAACTTTTTTGAAATTTTTTTAATTCCATCGTATTCTCCATCTAATTCTACAGGCGAACGTCAATTTATTTTTATTCAATTCATCCATATTGATTTTTTATGAATTTTTGAATATATTATATCCATATATGGGGTATTTAAGGTGTTTGAAACATTTTATGGTCTAGGTTTTGAACTTTTTTGAAATTTTTTTAATTCCATCGTATTCTCCATCTAATTCTACAGGCGAATGTCAATTTATTTTTATTCAATTCATCCATATTGATTTTTTATGAATTTTTGAATATATTATATCCATATATGGGGTATTTAAGGTGTTTGAAACATTTTATGGTCTAGGTTTTGAACTTTTTTGAAATTTTTTTAATTCCATCGTATTCTCCATCTAATTCTACAGGCGAACGTCAATTTATTTTTATTCAATTCATCCATATTGATTTTTTATGAATTTTTGAATATATTATATCCATATATGGGGTATTTAAGGTGTTTGAAACATTTTATGGTCTAGGTTTTGAACTTTTTTGAAATTTTTTTAATTCCATCGTATTCTCCATCTAATTCTACAGGCGAATGTCAATTTATTTTTATTCAATTCATCCATATTGATTTTTTATGAATTTTTGAATATATTATATCCATATATGGGGTATTTAAGGTGTTTGAAACATTTTATGGTCTAGGTTTTGAACTTTTTTGAAATTTTTTTAATTCCATCGTATTCTCCATCTAATTCTACAGTCGAACGTCAATTTATTTTTATTCAATTCATCCATATTGATTTTTTATGAATTTTTGAATATATTATATCCATATATGGGGTATTTAAGGTGTTTGAAACATTTTATGGTCTAGGTTTTGAACTTTTTTGAAATTTTTTTAATTCCATCGTATTCTCCATCTAATTCTACAGGCGAATGTCAATTTATTTTTATTCAATTCATCCATATTGATTTTTTATGAATTTTTGAATATATTATATCCATATATGGGGTATTTAAGGTGTTTGAAACATTTTATGGTCTAGGTTTTGAACTTTTTTGAAATTTTTTTAATTCCATCGTATTCTCCATCTAATTCTACAGGCGAACGTCAATTTATTTTTATTCAATTCATCCATATTGATTTTTTATGAATTTTTGAATATATTATATCCATATATGGGGTATTTAAGGTGTTTGAAACATTTTATGGTCTAGGTTTTGAACTTTTTTGAAATTTTTTTAATTCCATCGTATTCTCCATCTAATTCTACAGGCGAACGTCAATTTATTTTTATTCAATTCATCCATATTGATTTTTTATGAATTTCTAAAAAATAGCCCCCAAATTCAATTATGCCTGGGGTATTTTAGACATTTTCTGGGCTAGATTTTAAATTTTTGAAATTTTTATATCATTCAAATTTTATATCATTCGATAGAGGAGAATCTCTTCTATAAAATACTTTTTATTTCATATTTTTAGAATTTTTTATAAATTTTTTATGAATTTTTTTCTAAGCTATGGTAGGAAACCTACCAGTGTAAATAGCGTGGTAGCAAAATGAAGGGAAATCAATGATTATTTGACCAATGGTAGCTTTCATTTGCTAAGGCTTTATTTTTCTACCAACGATCGCTGGTAGAATAACCAATGATAGGCTGGTTAAAACATTGGTCACTTCATTTGCTACGGAACGCTGGTAAATTGACCAATGATCACTGGTTTTTACCAGCGACCAGAGCTCATTTGCCACGGGCCCTGATCGAAATCAAATTTATTTGATGAAAAATGGAACGTTGGAATCCTGAATGAATAATTTTCATTTTAATGCTTTTATTTAACACACTCCCCCACTATAATTTATTCATTGCTTTCCTTATATTTTATTCACTTTTTGAAACGTGGAAAACTGTGTAAATGGCTTACATTTTTAAATTGTTCAATACCTATTATAAAATATAAAATTTATGACATTTTTTATATTTTATCAGATCATTTTCAATTCAATGTGCCTCTTCATTTTTCTTCTTTTCTTGTTGGCCAACGTGCCACCATTGCTTGGTAAAATATAGGAGGAAAGAAAAAATATAGGAAGGGATTAAGAGAATTTTAATCCAAAAATATTCAAAAATATATTATTTAGCAATAAAATGCTACGATACGGCTTTTTCGCAACAAATTGAATATTCTATTTGCCCTGAGGACAACGACTGTTTCCAATTAAATTGTACCGATCCAAATAAAAACGACACTGTATGTGGAAAATGTGAAGAAATAGGATTTCTGGAAAAATCAGCAACTTGTAATTGCAGTGATTGCAATTACAATTTGTGCAACAAACCAACAGGTGAGAGTGGTGGACGAAAGGTTAACCGATATTTGCGTATGAAACGGTCTGGTGCCGATAATGGCAAAGCTGCTATGGCATTGTTTATGGCACATTATTAAGCATAAAATTAGCTACAAAATGATATCAAATACATTAAATGAATTATGTTTGTTTAATTAAAATTTTATTTTATCCTTTTTGGGGAAAACTCGGTGAATATTCAACATTGGCGAAAGCTTTTGATGTAATTTTGTAGCTAATTTTATACCTAATAAAATACCCTAAACAATGCCACAGCAGCTTTGCCATTATCGGCACCAGACCATTTCTGCCGCAAATGTGGTAACACGTAACACGCTTCAGAGCAAGATAAAATGTGTTTTGTGGGACGAGCGGACATTTCTACAATGGAATACTGTGCTGTAAAAGGGTGTTACACCCTGATAAGCTATGGAGGAACAACCATAATGGGTTAAATATGGAGAGGGCTGGCAATTGAAGTTAAATAACTTTTTCTTACAGAGCATTAAATATGCTTATAAACCAAAAAAAACATTTCTTACTTGATTTGAACCGAAAATATTGAACTTTCTGATAACTTTTTAAACTTTTGATCACTTTTTTTGCTAATTTATATAACTTTTTAACGTTTATATCACTTTTTAAGCCTTTTTATATCATTTTTTAATTTTTTTTTTCACTTTTTGAGCCTTTTGGAACATTTCTGAAATTCTACAAAAAAAAATCAAAATTTTCCCTCTTTGAGGACATTTTTCAAAAAAAATTTTTTCCACTGAACCAATTTTGTATTTTTCTCATTGGACCATTTTTAGTCAAAAATTAATTGTTATATATTTTTGGTCGAAATTTACAATGACTTTATTCTTCAAAAAAATTTTTCATAAAAAAATGTATCATTTTTTGAATTTATTTAACTTTTTTGGCAATTTTCCCCTTTTTATATAACTTTTTTTTCGTTTTTATCACTTTTTGTCAGCCCTAATTATGAAAAAATACGAATTTAATAAAGGAAATTTTTAAGACTTTTATCAAGGGTGCGGCAAATGCCCTGCTCCTTTGCGTCCGGATTATTTCAATAGAAGCTGTGTGTGTAGTTATTGGTTATTGCAATGGGCATAGTTGCAATAAGATCAAGGAAAAAGGTGGGAAAAAAAAGGAATTGATATTATTTATGGCATTTAATTTGCCCTAATAATAATATTGAAATCGATGAATATATTTTTTTATTCTTTGGCAAATTTATATCTATTTTATCTATAATATTGCATTAATATTATTAGATACCATCAAGCAATGTTATGGTGGCCGTTCTGATTCTTCTCCAAAATTCATTGAGGAGGATTGCAATTTCCTCAACAATGACGGCTGCCGAAAATTCTATTGTAGCGATCTCACAATTAATCCGGGTTATAATTAATAGAATCCGTTAGTTTATTCATATTTTCTAGAAATTTATAAAAGTTGCGGAAAATGTCCAGTCGCTGCTGACGATCTTGCTTTATTGCCTGATGAAGTCAGTGATGAGTGCAAATGTACTAAATGTGCTTCCACATTCTTTCTTGCAGCTATACACTGCGCATGCCGCCACTTTATCCAAAATTCCAGTGGCTTTACATAATACAATGTTCATAACATCTTCTTCCCGTAACTACCGCGAGCTCCTTCAATGCCCCAATGGCAACGCTCAACGACACCTGCAAATATAAAAATAATTTTATTTCACTATGAGTTTTATTCATAATTTAAAGAATCGGCGATAAATTTACCACTTATACTTACTTAATGAATTATAATAGAAAATTTTTGAATTCAAATTTTTGATTTTTGACTAAAAGTTATGTTTTTGGAGATGAAATTCTATAGGAATAGAAAGGATTATAAAGCATATTTTAAACTATTTGACTTCAAAACAATGTTTTTCCCCACCTGAATATGGTACAATGATGACCATGCCCACCAGCAAAAGGACGAAAATAATACGGCGACAGATCGAATTGAAGATGATTGATTGGTCAGAAAAAACTGTGTTTTAAATATTGTATCAAAAAAAGTCAAATTTATATGAGATAGTCAAAAAATAATTGCAATGCAATATATGCAAATTAATTGAACACTTGATTTAATTTAACATTTTTATTTTAATTTAATAGAAGGGGTGCCCTTAATCAACACAACATTTGGAGGATCGGGCCCCAATTAACAATCCCTCAAAAAAATTTAAAATTATGGATAAAGATGCATTTTATTTTTCGCCATCTTTTCCATTTCTTCTTTCTTCCTTCTGATGCCAATGCCAACGGCCACCAACGGGTTCATTGCCAGCAGGGTGACAGCTAAATGATATAAAAATTATTAAATAATTTTTTAAATTTTCACCTCCACCAATGGCAAACAGCCCCAAAAAGGTCGACCCAATGCGGATGCGGATGCGCATGCCACCATTGTCGGGCAATTCCAATCTACCTCCACCAATTGGCAATGGCAACGGCTTTGGTGTCACACTTCCATCGCCATTGCATAATCGGGTATGGCATTGCTTCTTGCTTGGTCATTAAATGGAACTTTTTTGATTTCAGTCATTTTGTCCCATATTGCCTTCATTCTTTTCCGTTTTTGTGATTGGCTCTAAAAAATTTTAACTTCAAAACGTTTTGCTTAATAAGATTGAACCATTTATTCGGTGTTCTGCCCGATATTCTTGAATAAAAAATGCAAAAGCATGACAAAACCTCTTTGGCCGAACCTGAAGATGATTAATGCATTTTTGATATTGTTACTTAGTTTGATAATGCCCTCTTTTCCCAATGTTTTGAAAGTTAATTTCTTTTTCAAACCTTTTCGATGCGCAACATTTCGACCTTAATTCAATTTTTCCATTTAATCTTAATCTCAATGTTCAAAAACCTCGATATAACCGTTGAATTGGGTGGAATTGTAGTCGGTGAACCAGATGCGTTGTAGGCATAATCCGAGCGACATTCTATGTGGGCAATTTCACCACGGCACATTGTGGCCAATGCCAGTTCCCTTTAGTCATTTTTTAACATAATTTTGATAGTTAAATTATACCATCCTTTCATAATCGGGCCCAGTCCAAGGGCAAACGAAAATGGTTGGTCTCCTCTGTTCCGGCTGTCTTCAAATTTGACACCAGTCTCCTTCAAAAAGCCGCTATAATGGACAAAAACAGTGTCACCTTTCGCTGGATGAACGCCTTGTTTGTTTCCGGCTCTGAAATTTATAATTTTTCAATAGTTGATAAAAATTTGTTAAGGATTTGCTCACTTTAGAATGGTTTTCAACACCCCACCGTCCTTTGCATTTGTCAAATCCATTCTTTCCAATTTTAATATTCGTTTTTATCAATTTTTTGTTATGCTAAAATTTATTGTGAATTGTGAATGAAATGTTATGCAATTGCGTTAATAATATAATCAAAGTGGAATTATAAATTAGGCTATATCCAATTAATTTAGCATGAAAATAAAATAATTTCATTTCAGAATAATTCGCTTTTCCAAACTTTTCAGGTTGCAATCAATCATCAACTCCAAAATCTCAAATTCTGCGATCCCATTTTGAGTAAATTGTTGAAAAAAAGAACGGCTTCAAAGTAAGTGATTTGTTATTGAATAATTCTTTTAGGAATAAAATTGGAGAAGAGTGGGTACTTTGATTCGAAAAGACATCATTTTATGTAAAGCTCTCGAAACTCAAAGTGCT
Organism: Pratylenchus scribneri; assembly: GCA_030063045.1. Lineage (NCBI taxonomy): Eukaryota > Metazoa > Nematoda > Chromadorea > Rhabditida > Pratylenchidae > Pratylenchus > Pratylenchus scribneri. The sequence goes on from JAQSEB010000003.1 coordinate 1,124,612, forward strand.
AAAGGCCTTCTCTAGTCTTATTCCCAAAGGCAATATTCAGTAACAATGCCAGGTAAGTGATTTGCTTTTGAATAATTATTTTAGAATAAGAATGGATAAGGCTGTGTAATTTTGATTCGAGAAAAATTGACATTATTTCATTCCGTTTCTAGAATATCCGAGCTTAAAGCTCTCTCTCCATTCTTATTTCTAAAAGAAATATTCATACGAAAATAGGAAGATTTTAATATTCACAACAGGTAGGATTGGAGAGGATGATTGCAATCAAAGCAAAGTAAAAATCAACTTTTAATCATATCTAATTTTTTATCGAAGTGCTAACATTTTGTGGATTAATGGGCAATTGTAAAGAATCTGGGTCCCAAAAAAATTTTTTTTGATTTTTTTAAAAATTTCTTTCTGGGGGTTTTCAGGGTCATAGAACACGAATCTGACATTCATTTTGTCATATCTCGCCATCTTGGTAAGAAAATGCCAACCATTACCAAGAAAATGCAAAGGGGGGAGGGACCAAGGGCATTTTTGGTGAAAATTTTTCTGTGGATAATATATAGCTTATTCAACGCAGATCAGCGAGCAGAATCGAATGGTACCATTTTCGTCACGTGATATTGCAATATTTCCAAGTTATGACCAAAAGAAAAATTTATCTTGGTAAGGTATTTAGATCTCTAACCTAAGCGAAATGCAATATTATGAAATAAAAATGGTACCATTCGATTCTGCTCGCTGAGCTGCGTTGAATGAGCTATATATTATCCACAGAAAAATTTTCACCAAAAATGCCCTTGGTCCCCCCTTTGCATTTTCTTGGTAATGGTTGGCATTTTATTACCAAGATGGCGAGATATGAGAAAATGAATATCAAATTCGTATTCTACGCTTCAGAAAACCCCAGAAAACAAATTTTAAGGGAAAAAATTGAAAAATTTTTTGGGACCCAGATTCTTTACGATTGCCGATTAATGAGGCACTTTGCATAATTTAACCCAAACTGCCCTCTTTAGGGTAATAATAAAGTGATTGACGGAGGAGTTAATTTTTTTATTCATTTATTTACACATTTTAATTCATTGAATAAAATTTTGAACAATTTACATATTTTTTATTATCATTAATTGACAATTAGAATGAAAAATCAAATTATATTCTATTTATTGTGATTTCGAGGCCAGCAGCCAGCCACTCTATTCTCTGAGAAGAATAACTGATGATGGATTAATGTTAAAATGAAAGATTTTGAACAATTAATAATCATTTCATTGATTAAACTTCTTCGATTCATGCTGCTGCGAAGTAACCGGAAATGTCGAAATATCTAAACTCAAAATGCAACATTTTTCTCAATGAAAATAATTAACCAAGCAATTCATATCGTTTCTCCAAATAAATAATTCAATCTGTTTTGATTTTAATTCCGCCTGTTTGACTAAGTAAGTTTTAATTCTGTCTATTTGACTGTTTTAATTCCGCTTGTTTACGCCTGTTCACTTAGAATAATTCCGCCTAGTCAACTTAGAATAATTCCGCCTGTTCACTTAGAATAATTCCGCCTGGTCAACTTAGAATAATTCCGCCTGTTCACTTAGAATAATTCCGCTTGTTCACTTAGAATAATTCCGCCTGGTCAACTTAGAATAATTCCGCCTGTTCACTTAGAATACTGGTCAGATTAGAATAATTCCGCCTGGTCAACTTAGAATAATTCCGCCTGTTCACTTAGAATAATTCCGACTGGTCAGATTAGAATAATTCCGCCTGGTCCACTTAGAATAATTCCGCCTGTTCACTTAGAATAATTCCGCCTGTTCACTTAGAATAATTCCGCCTGGTCAACTTAGAATAATTCCGCCTGTTCACTTAGAATAATTCCGCCTGTTCACTTAGAATAATTCCGCCTGTTCACTTAGAATAATTCCGCCTGTTTTCCTTAGAATAATTCCGCCTGGTCAACTTATAATAATTCCGCCTGTTCACTTAGAATAATTCCGCCTGGTCAACTTAGAATAATTCCGCCTGTTTTCCTTAGAATAATTCCGCCTGGTCAACTTAGAATAATTCCGCCTGTTTTCCTTAGAATAATTCCGCCTGGTCAACTTAGAATAATTCCGCCTGGTCAACTTAGAATAATTCCGCCTGTTTTCCTTAGAATAATTCCGCTTGGTCAACTTAGAATGATTCCGCCTGTTCACTAGAATAATTCCGCCTGGTCAACTTAGAATAATTCCGCCTGTTTTCCTTAGAATAATTCCGCCTGGTCAACTTAGAATAATTCCGCCTGGTCAACTTAGAATAATTCCGCCTGTTTTCCTTAGAATAATTCCGCTTGGTCAACTTAGAATGATTCCGCCTGTTCACTAGAATAATTCCGCCTGTTCATTTAGAATAATTCCGTATGTAAGAATAATTCCGCCTGTTTTCCTTAGAATAATTCCGCCTGGTCAACTTAGAATGATTCCGCCTGTTCACTAGAATAATTCCGCCTGTTCATTTAGAATAATTCCGTATGAAAGACTAATTCCGCCTGTTTCTAAGAATAAATCCGCCTCTTTCTAAGAATAACTCCGCCTGTTCACTTAGAATAATTCCGCCTGGTCAACTTAGAATAATTCCGCCTGGTCAACTTAGAATAATTCCGCCTGTTTTCCTTAGAATAATTCCGCCTGGTCAACTTAGAATAATTCCGCCTGTTTTCCTTAGAATAATTCCGCCTGGTCAACTTAGAATAATTCCGCCTGGTCAACTTAGAATAATTCCGCCTGTTTTCCTTAGAATAATTCCGCTTGGTCAACTTAGAATGATTCCGCCTGTTCACTAGAATAATTCCGCCTGTTCATTTAGAATAATTCCGTATGTAAGAATAATTCCGTCTTTTTTCCTTAGAATAATTCCGCCTGTTTTCCTTAGAATAATTCCGCTTGGTCAACTTAGAATGATTCCGCCTGTTCACTAGAATAATTCCGCCTGTTCATTTAGAATAATTCCGTATGTAAGAATAATTCCGCCTGTTTTCCTTAGAATAATTCCGCCTGGTCAACTTAGAATAATTCCGCCTGTTCACTTAGAATAATTCCGACTGGTCAGATTAGAATAATTCCGCCTGGTCCACTTAGAATAATTCCGCCTGTTCACTTAGAATAATTCCGCCTGTTCACTTAGAATAATTCCGCCTGGTCAACTTAGAATAACTCCGCCTGTTCACTTAGAATAATTCCGCCTGGTCAACTTAGAATAATTCCGCCTGGTCAACTTAGAATAATTCCGCCTGTTTTCCTTAGAATAATTCCGCCTGGTCAACTTAGAATAATTCCGCCTGGTCAACTTAGAATAATTCCGCCTGTTTTCCTTAGAATAATTCCGCCTGGTCAACTTAGAATAATTCCGCCTGTTTTCCTTAGAATAATTCCGCCTGGTCAACTTATAATAATTCCGCCTGTTCACTAGAATAATTCCGCCTGGTCAACTTAGAATAATTCCGCCTGTTTTCCTTAGAATAATTCCGCCTGGTCAACTTAGAATAATTCCGCCTGGTCAACTTAGAATAATTCCGCCTGTTTTCCTTAGAATAATTCCGCTTGGTCAACTTAGAATGATTCCGCCTGTTCACTAGAATAATTCCGCCTGGTCAACTTAGAATAATTCCGCCTGTTTTCCTTAGAATAATTCCGCCTGGTCAACTTAGAATAATTCCGCCTGGTCAACTTAGAATAATTCCGCCTGTTTTCCTTAGAATAATTCCGCTTGGTCAACTTAGAATGATTCCGCCTGTTCACTAGAATAATTCCGCCTGTTCATTTAGAATAATTCCGTATGTAAGAATAATTCCGCCTGTTTTCCTTAGAATAATTCCGCCTGGTCAACTTAGAATGATTCCGCCTGTTCACTAGAATAATTCCGCCTGTTCATTTAGAATAATTCCGTATGAAAGAATAATTCCGCCTGTTTCTAAGAATAAATCCGCCTCTTTCTAAGAATAACTCCGCCTGTTCACTTAGAATAATTCCGCCTGTTCACTTAGAATAATTCCGCCTGTTTTCCTTAGAATAATTCCGCTTGGTCAACTTAGAATGATTCCGCCTGTTCACTAGAATAATTCCGCCTGTTCATTTAGAATAATTCCGTATGTAAGAATAATTCCGCCTGGTCAACTTAGAATAATTCCGCCTGTTTTCCTTAGAATAATTCCGCCTGGTCAACTTAGAATAATTCCGCCTGTTTTCCTTAGAATAATTCCGCCTGGTCAACTTAGAATAATTCCGCCTGTTTTCCTTAGAATAATTCCGCTTGGTCAACTTAGAATGATTCCGCCTGTTCACTAGAATAATTCCGCCTGTTCATTTAGAATAATTCCGTATGAAAGAATAATTCCGCCTGTTTCTAAGAATAAATCCGCCTCTTTCTAAGAATAACTCCGCCTGTTCACTTAGAATAATTCCGCCTGTTCACTTAGAATAATTCCGCCTGTTTTCCTTAGAATAATTCCGCTTGGTCAACTTAGAATGATTCCGCCTGTTCACTAGAATAATTCCGCCTGTTCATTTAGAATAATTCCGTATGTAAGAATAATTCCGCCTGGTCAACTTAGAATAATTCCGCCTGTTTTCCTTAGAATAATTCCGCCTGGTCAACTTAGAATAATTCCGCCTGTTTTCCTTAGAATAATTCCGCCTGGTCAACTTAGAATAATTCCGCCTGGTCAACTTAGAATAATTCCGCCTGTTTTCCTTAGAATAATTCCGCCTGGTCAACTTAGAATAATTCCGCCTGGTCAACTTAGAATAATTCCGCCTGGTCAACTTAGAATAATTCCGCCTGTTTTCCTTAGAATAATTCCGCTTGGTCAACTTAGAATGATTCCGCCTGTTCACTAGAATAATTCCGCCTGGTCAACTTAGAATAATTCCGCCTGTTTTCCTTAGAATAATTCCGCCTGGTCAACTTAGAATAATTCCGCCTGTTTTCCTTAGAATAATTCCGCCTGGTCAACTTAGAATAATTCCGCCTGGTCAACTTAGAATAATTTCGCCTGTTTTCCTTAGAATAATTCCGCCTGGTCAACTTAGAATAATTCCGCCTGTTTTCCTTAGAATAATTCCGCCTGGTCAACTTAGAATAATTCCGCCTGGTCAACTTAGAATAATTCCGCCTGTTTTCCTTAGAATAATTCCGCCTGGTCAACTTAGAATAATTCCGCCTGTTTTCCTTAGAATAATTCCGCTTGGTCAACTTAGAATGATTCCGCCTGTTCACTAGAATAATTCCGCCTGTTCATTTAGAATAATTCCGTATGTAAGAATAATTCCGCCTGGTCAACTTAGAATAATTCCGCCTGTTTTCCTTAGAATAATTCTGCCTGGTCAACTTAGAATAATTCCGCCTGTTTTCCTTAGAATAATTACGCCTGGTCAACTTAGAATAATTCCGCCTGGTCAACTTAGAATAATTCCGCCTGTTTTCCTTAGAATAATTCCGCCTGGTCAACTTAGAATAATTCCGCCTGGTCAACTTAGAATAATTCCGCCTGTTTTCCTTAGAATAATTCCGCTTGGTCAACTTAGAATGATTCCGCCTGTTCACTAGAATAATTCCGCCTGTTCATTTAGAATAATTCCGTATGTAAGAATAATTCCGCCTGTTTTCCTTAGAATAATTCCGCCTGGTCAACTTAGAATAATTCCGCCTGTTTTCCTTAGAATAATTCCGCCTGGTCAACTTAGAATAATTCCGCCTGGTCAACTTAGAATAATTCCGCCTGTTTTCCTTAGAATAATTCCGCCTGGTCAACTTAGAATAATTCCGCCTGTTTTCCTTAGAATAATTCCGCCTGGTCAACTTAGAATAATTCCGCCTGGTCAACTTAGAATAATTCCGCCTGTTTTCCTTAGAATAATTCCGCTTGGTCAACTTAGAATGATTCCGCCTGTTCACTAGAATAATTCCGCCTGGTCAACTTAGAATAATTCCGCCTGTTTTCCTTAGAATAATTCCGCCTGGTCAACTTAGAATAATTCCGCCTGGTCAACTTAGAATAATTCCGCCTGTTTTCCTTAGAATAATTCCGCTTGGTCAACTTAGAATGATTCCGCCTGTTCACTAGAATAATTCCGCCTGTTCATTTAGAATAATTCCGTATGTAAGAATAATTCCGCCTGTTTTCCTTAGAATAATTCCGCCTGGTCAACTTAGAATAATTCCGCCTGTTTTCCTTAGAATAATTCCGCCTGGTCAACTTAGAATAATTCCGCCTGGTCAACTTAGAATAATTCCGCCTGTTTTCCTTAGAATAATTCCGCTTGGTCAACTTAGAATGATTCCGCCTGTTCACTAGAATAATTCCGCCTGTTCATTTAGAATAATTCCGTATGTAAGAATAATTCCGCCTGTTTTCCTTAGAATAATTCCGCCTGGTCAACTTAGAATGATTCCGCCTGTTCACTAGAATAATTCCGCCTGTTCATTTAGAATAATTCCGTATGAAAGACTAATTCCGCCTGTTTCTAAGAATAAATCCGCCTCTTTCTAAGAATAACTCCGCCTGTTCACTTAGAATAATTCCGCCTGGTCAACTTAGAATAATTCCGCCTGGTCAACTTAGAATAATTCCGCCTGTTTTCCTTAGAATAATTCCGCCTGGTCAACTTAGAATAATTCCGCCTGTTTTCCTTAGAATAATTCCGCCTGGTCAACTTAGAATAATTCCGCCTGGTCAACTTAGAATAATTCCGCCTGTTTTCCTTAGAATAATTCCGCTTGGTCAACTTAGAATGATTCCGCCTGTTCACTAGAATAATTCCGCCTGTTCATTTAGAATAATTCCGTATGTAAGAATAATTCCGTCTTTTTTCCTTAGAATAATTCCGCCTGTTTTCCTTAGAATAATTCCGCTTGGTCAACTTAGAATGATTCCGCCTGTTCACTAGAATAATTCCGCCTGTTCATTTAGAATAATTCCGTATGTAAGAATAATTCCGCCTGTTTTCCTTAGAATAATTCCGCCTGGTCAACTTAGAATAATTCCGCCTGTTCACTTAGAATAATTCCGACTGGTCAGATTAGAATAATTCCGCCTGGTCCACTTAGAATAATTCCGCCTGTTCACTTAGAATAATTCCGCCTGTTCACTTAGAATAATTCCGCCTGGTCAACTTAGAATAACTCCGCCTGTTCACTTAGAATAATTCCGCCTGGTCAACTTAGAATAATTCCGCCTGGTCAACTTAGAATAATTCCGCCTGTTTTCCTTAGAATAATTCCGCCTGGTCAACTTAGAATAATTCCGCCTGGTCAACTTAGAATAATTCCGCCTGTTTTCCTTAGAATAATTCCGCCTGGTCAACTTAGAATAATTCCGCCTGTTTTCCTTAGAATAATTCCGCCTGGTCAACTTATAATAATTCCGCCTGTTCACTAGAATAATTCCGCCTGGTCAACTTAGAATAATTCCGCCTGTTTTCCTTAGAATAATTCCGCCTGGTCAACTTAGAATAATTCCGCCTGGTCAACTTAGAATAATTCCGCCTGTTTTCCTTAGAATAATTCCGCTTGGTCAACTTAGAATGATTCCGCCTGTTCACTAGAATAATTCCGCCTGGTCAACTTAGAATAATTCCGCCTGTTTTCCTTAGAATAATTCCGCCTGGTCAACTTAGAATAATTCCGCCTGGTCAACTTAGAATAATTCCGCCTGTTTTCCTTAGAATAATTCCGCTTGGTCAACTTAGAATGATTCCGCCTGTTCACTAGAATAATTCCGCCTGTTCATTTAGAATAATTCCGTATGTAAGAATAATTCCGCCTGTTTTCCTTAGAATAATTCCGCCTGGTCAACTTAGAATGATTCCGCCTGTTCACTAGAATAATTCCGCCTGTTCATTTAGAATAATTCCGTATGAAAGAATAATTCCGCCTGTTTCTAAGAATAAATCCGCCTCTTTCTAAGAATAACTCCGCCTGTTCACTTAGAATAATTCCGCCTGTTCACTTAGAATAATTCCGCCTGTTTTCCTTAGAATAATTCCGCTTGGTCAACTTAGAATGATTCCGCCTGTTCACTAGAATAATTCCGCCTGTTCATTTAGAATAATTCCGTATGTAAGAATAATTCCGCCTGGTCAACTTAGAATAATTCCGCCTGTTTTCCTTAGAATAATTCCGCCTGGTCAACTTAGAATAATTCCGCCTGTTTTCCTTAGAATAATTCCGCCTGGTCAACTTAGAATAATTCCGCCTGGTCAACTTAGAATAATTCCGCCTGTTTTCCTTAGAATAATTCCGCTTGGTCAACTTAGAATGATTCCGCCTGTTCACTAGAATAATTCCGCCTGTTCATTTAGAATAATTCCGTATGAAAGAATAATTCCGCCTGTTTCTAAGAATAAATCCGCCTCTTTCTAAGAATAACTCCGCCTGTTCACTTAGAATAATTCCGCCTGTTCACTTAGAATAATTCCGCCTGTTTTCCTTAGAATAATTCCGCTTGGTCAACTTAGAATGATTCCGCCTGTTCACTAGAATAATTCCGCCTGTTCATTTAGAATAATTCCGTATGTAAGAATAATTCCGCCTGGTCAACTTAGAATAATTCCGCCTGTTTTCCTTAGAATAATTCCGCCTGGTCAACTTAGAATAATTCCGCCTGTTTTCCTTAGAATAATTCCGCCTGGTCAACTTAGAATAATTCCGCCTGGTCAACTTAGAATAATTCCGCCTGTTTTCCTTAGAATAATTCCGCCTGGTCAACTTAGAATAATTCCGCCTGGTCAACTTAGAATAATTCCGCCTGGTCAACTTAGAATAATTCCGCCTGTTTTCCTTAGAATAATTCCGCTTGGTCAACTTAGAATGATTCCGCCTGTTCACTAGAATAATTCCGCCTGGTCAACTTAGAATAATTCCGCCTGTTTTCCTTAGAATAATTCCGCCTGGTCAACTTAGAATAATTCCGCCTGTTTTCCTTAGAATAATTCCGCCTGGTCAACTTAGAATAATTCCGCCTGGTCAACTTAGAATAATTTCGCCTGTTTTCCTTACAAGGGAAGTACCTCACCTTAAGGTGGCCCTTTTTAATGAGACTTTGCATATGTTTAGGGCATAGGATGCCTACACCTAAATCACAATTTTTATCTGCGGAATGGACACGCCTCGGATTTTATGGCCATAAAACCTATTTTTCAGCCATTTTGGCCATAGCTCATATCTCGGTATAGGGATGTCCTAAAATTATGAACTAAACGTCATATTATAGAGAATTTTATTGGCTATAATATTGGTAAATGTTTCCTAGGCCTAAAAATTTTTTGAAATTTTTTATCGATTTTTTTCAAAAAATCCCGAATTTGGCCAATTTTCAATGGTCCATAACTCGGTTAGATGGAATCGTTGGACTTTGGCTCAGTTATCTTTTTTGATCACCATATCATAAAGTATCTCTATGCAAATTTTCAGATTTTTCTGACTACCTGAAAATTTTTGCGAATTCGCAATGCTTGGCCTGTAATGGGCAAAATACCTAGAATTTTCAGGTTAAGGGAAAAACCTAAAAATTTGCACAAAAATACTTTATGATAGTGTGATCAAAAAACATAATTGGGCCATGTTCCAATATAGCCATATACCCGAGTTATGGCCCATTGAAAATTGGCCAAATTCGGGATTTTTCGAAAAAAATCGATAAAAAATTTCAAAAAATTTTTAAGCCTAGAAAACATTTACCAATATTATAGCCAATAAAATTCTCTATAATATGACGTTTAGTTCATAATTTTAGGACATCCCTATACCGAGATATGAGCTATGGCCAAAATGGCTGAAAAATAGGTTTTATGGCCATAAAATCCGAGATAAGCTCATTGGGCAGATAATTATATTGCGGTTTACATAATTTTAATTATTTTATTTAATTTTTAATAATAAAACTCTAAATTTGTATTAAAAATGAGTTTAAGAAATTAAAAAAATTACTCGCCGATGAGAGGAATTGAACACATGACCATAAAAGTATTCTACATACTTACCCCATACACCATCCAGGCATCTGCCTCTCTCTATTTCCAATCCAATAAATCGTCAAATTAAAAATTTTTATTGGCCATAAAACAGTAGGCGAGCTCATTCCGCAGATAAAAATAGCGGATTATGTGTAGGCATCCTATGGCCAAAAGACATGCCAAGTTTCATCAAAAAGGGCCACCTTAAGGTGAGGTACTTCCCTTGTTAGAATAATTCCGCCTGGTCAACTTAGAATAATTCCGCCTGTTTTCCTTAGAATAATTCCGCCTGGTCAACTTAGAATAATTCCGCCTGGTCAACTTAGAATAATTCCGCCTGTTTTCCTTAGAATAATTCCGCCTGGTCAACTTAGAATAATTCCGCCTGTTTTCCTTAGAATAATTCCGCTTGGTCAACTTAGAATGATTCCGCCTGTTCACTAGAATAATTCCGCCTGTTCATTTAGAATAATTCCGTATGTAAGAATAATTCCGCCTGGTCAACTTAGAATAATTCCGCCTGTTTTCCTTAGAATAATTCTGCCTGGTCAACTTAGAATAATTCCGCCTGTTTTCCTTAGAATAATTACGCCTGGTCAACTTAGAATAATTCCGCCTGGTCAACTTAGAATAATTCCGCCTGTTTTCCTTAGAATAATTCCGCCTGGTCAACTTAGAATAATTCCGCCTGGTCAACTTAGAATAATTCCGCCTGTTTTCCTTAGAATAATTCCGCTTGGTCAACTTAGAATGATTCCGCCTGTTCACTAGAATAATTCCGCCTGTTCATTTAGAATAATTCCGTATGTAAGAATAATTCCGCCTGTTTTCCTTAGAATAATTCCGCCTGGTCAACTTAGAATAATTCCGCCTGTTTTCCTTAGAATAATTCCGCCTGGTCAACTTAGAATAATTCCGCCTGGTCAACTTAGAATAATTCCGCCTGTTTTCCTTAGAATAATTCCGCCTGGTCAACTTAGAATAATTCCGCCTGTTTTCCTTAGAATAATTCCGCCTGGTCAACTTAGAATAATTCCGCCTGGTCAACTTAGAATAATTCCGCCTGTTTTCCTTAGAATAATTCCGCTTGGTCAACTTAGAATGATTCCGCCTGTTCACTAGAATAATTCCGCCTGGTCAACTTAGAATAATTCCGCCTGTTTTCCTTAGAATAATTCCGCCTGGTCAACTTAGAATAATTCCGCCTGGTCAACTTAGAATAATTCCGCCTGTTTTCCTTAGAATAATTCCGCTTGGTCAACTTAGAATGATTCCGCCTGTTCACTAGAATAATTCCGCCTGTTCATTTAGAATAATTCCGTATGTAAGAATAATTCCGCCTGTTTTCCTTAGAATAATTCCGCCTGGTCAACTTAGAATGATTCCGCCTGTTCACTAGAATAATTCCGCCTGTTCATTTAGAATAATTCCGTATGAAAGAATAATTCCGCCTGTTTCTAAGAATAAATCCGCCTCTTTCTAAGAATAACTCCGCCTGTTCACTTAGAATAATTCCGCCTGGTCAACTTAGAATAATTCCGCCTGGTCAACTTAGAATAATTCCGCCTGTTTTCCTTAGAATAATTCCGCTTGGTCAACTTAGAATGATTCCGCCTGTTCACTAGAATAATTCCGCCTGTTCATTTAGAATAATTCCGTATGTAAGAATAATTCCGCCTGTTTTCCTTAGAATAATTCCGCCTGGTCAACTTAGAATGATTCCGCCTGTTCACTAGAATAATTCCGCCTGTTCATTTAGAATAATTCCGTATGAAAGAATAATTCCGCCTGTTTCTAAGAATAAATCCGCCTCTTTCTAAGAATAACTCCGCCTGTTCACTTAGAATAATTCCGCCTGTTCACTTAGAATAATTCCGCCTGTTTTCCTTAGAATAATTCCGCTTGGTCAACTTAGAATGATTCCGCCTGTTCACTAGAATAATTCCGCCTGTTCATTTAGAATAATTCCGTATGTAAGAATAATTCCGCCTGGTCAACTTAGAATAATTCCGCCTGTTTTCCTTAGAATAATTCCGCCTGGTCAACTTAGAATAATTCCGCCTGTTTTCCTTAGAATAATTCCGCCTGGTCAACTTAGAATAATTCCGCCTGGTCAACTTAGAATAATTCCGCCTGTTTTCCTTAGAATAATTCCGCTTGGTCAACTTAGAATGATTCCGCCTGTTCACTAGAATAATTCCGCCTGTTCATTTAGAATAATTCCGTATGAAAGAATAATTCCGCCTGTTTCTAAGAATAAATCCGCCTCTTTCTAAGAATAACTCCGCCTGTTCACTTAGAATAATTCCGCCTGTTCACTTAGAATAATTCCGCCTGTTTTCCTTAGAATAATTCCGCTTGGTCAACTTAGAATGATTCCGCCTGTTCACTAGAATAATTCCGCCTGTTCATTTAGAATAATTCCGTATGTAAGAATAATTCCGCCTGGTCAACTTAGAATAATTCCGCCTGTTTTCCTTAGAATAATTCCGCCTGGTCAACTTAGAATAATTCCGCCTGTTTTCCTTAGAATAATTCCGCCTGGTCAACTTAGAATAATTCCGCCTGGTCAACTTAGAATAATTCCGCCTGTTTTCCTTAGAATAATTCCGCCTGGTCAACTTAGAATAATTCCGCCTGGTCAACTTAGAATAATTCCGCCTGGTCAACTTAGAATAATTCCGCCTGTTTTCCTTAGAATAATTCCGCTTGGTCAACTTAGAATGATTCCGCCTGTTCACTAGAATAATTCCGCCTGGTCAACTTAGAATAATTCCGCCTGTTTTCCTTAGAATAATTCCGCCTGGTCAACTTAGAATAATTCCGCCTGTTTTCCTTAGAATAATTCCGCCTGGTCAACTTAGAATAATTCCGCCTGTTTTCCTTAGAATAATTCCGCCTGGTCAACTTAGAATAATTCCGCCTGTTTTCCTTAGAATAATTCCGCTTGGTCAACTTAGAATGATTCCGCCTGTTCACTAGAATAATTCCGCCTGTTCATTTAGAATAATTCCGTATGTAAGAATAATTCCGCCTGGTCAACTTAGAATAATTCCGCCTGTTTTCCTTAGAATAATTCTGCCTGGTCAACTTAGAATAATTCCGCCTGTTTTCCTTAGAATAATTACGCCTGGTCAACTTAGAATAATTCCGCCTGGTCAACTTAGAATAATTCCGCCTGTTTTCCTTAGAATAATTCCGCCTGGTCAACTTAGAATAATTCCGCCTGGTCAACTTAGAATAATTCCGCCTGTTTTCCTTAGAATAATTCCGCTTGGTCAACTTAGAATGATTCCGCCTGTTCACTAGAATAATTCCGCCTGTTCATTTAGAATAATTCCGTATGTAAGAATAATTCCGCCTGTTTTCCTTAGAATAATTCCGCCTGGTCAACTTAGAATAATTCCGCCTGTTTTCCTTAGAATAATTCCGCCTGGTCAACTTAGAATAATTCCGCCTGGTCAACTTAGAATAATTCCGCCTGTTTTCCTTAGAATAATTCCGCCTGGTCAACTTAGAATAATTCCGCCTGTTTTCCTTAGAATAATTCCGCCTGGTCAACTTAGAATAATTCCGCCTGGTCAACTTAGAATAATTCCGCCTGTTTTCCTTAGAATAATTCCGCTTGGTCAACTTAGAATGATTCCGCCTGTTCACTAGAATAATTCCGCCTGGTCAACTTAGAATAATTCCGCCTGTTTTCCTTAGAATAATTCCGCCTGGTCAACTTAGAATAATTCCGCCTGGTCAACTTAGAATAATTCCGCCTGTTTTCCTTAGAATAATTCCGCTTGGTCAACTTAGAATGATTCCGCCTGTTCACTAGAATAATTCCGCCTGTTCATTTAGAATAATTCCGTATGTAAGAATAATTCCGCCTGTTTTCCTTAGAATAATTCCGCCTGGTCAACTTAGAATGATTCCGCCTGTTCACTAGAATAATTCCGCCTGTTCATTTAGAATAATTCCGTATGAAAGAATAATTCCGCCTGTTTCTAAGAATAAATCCGCCTCTTTCTAAGAATAACTCCGCCTGTTCACTTAGAATAATTCCGCCTGGTCAACTTAGAATAATTCCGCCTGGTCAACTTAGAATAATTCCGCCTGTTTTCCTTAGAATAATTCCGCTTGGTCAACTTAGAATGATTCCGCCTGTTCACTAGAATAATTCCGCCTGTTCATTTAGAATAATTCCGTATGTAAGAATAATTCCGCCTGTTTTCCTTAGAATAATTCCGCCTGGTCAACTTAGAATGATTCCGCCTGTTCACTAGAATAATTCCGCCTGTTCATTTAGAATAATTCCGTATGAAAGAATAATTCCGCCTGTTTCTAAGAATAAATCCGCCTCTTTCTAAGAATAACTCCGCCTGTTCACTTAGAATAATTCCGCCTGTTCACTTAGAATAATTCCGCCTGTTTTCCTTAGAATAATTCCGCTTGGTCAACTTAGAATGATTCCGCCTGTTCACTAGAATAATTCCGCCTGTTCATTTAGAATAATTCCGTATGTAAGAATAATTCCGCCTGGTCAACTTAGAATAATTCCGCCTGTTTTCCTTAGAATAATTCCGCCTGGTCAACTTAGAATAATTCCGCCTGTTTTCCTTAGAATAATTCCGCCTGGTCAACTTAGAATAATTCCGCCTGGTCAACTTAGAATAATTCCGCCTGTTTTCCTTAGAATAATTCCGCTTGGTCAACTTAGAATGATTCCGCCTGTTCACTAGAATAATTCCGCCTGTTCATTTAGAATAATTCCGTATGAAAGAATAATTCCGCCTGTTTCTAAGAATAAATCCGCCTCTTTCTAAGAATAACTCCGCCTGTTCACTTAGAATAATTCCGCCTGTTCACTTAGAATAATTCCGCCTGTTTTCCTTAGAATAATTCCGCTTGGTCAACTTAGAATGATTCCGCCTGTTCACTAGAATAATTCCGCCTGTTCATTTAGAATAATTCCGTATGTAAGAATAATTCCGCCTGGTCAACTTAGAATAATTCCGCCTGTTTTCCTTAGAATAATTCCGCCTGGTCAACTTAGAATAATTCCGCCTGTTTTCCTTAGAATAATTCCGCCTGGTCAACTTAGAATAATTCCGCCTGGTCAACTTAGAATAATTCCGCCTGTTTTCCTTAGAATAATTCCGCCTGGTCAACTTAGAATAATTCCGCCTGGTCAACTTAGAATAATTCCGCCTGTTTTCCTTAGAATAATTCCGCTTGGTCAACTTAGAATGATTCCGCCTGTTCACTAGAATAATTCCGCCTGTTCATTTAGAATAATTCCGTATGAAAGAATAATTCCGCCTGTTTCTAAGAATAAATCCGCCTCTTTCTAAGAATAACTCCGCCTGTTCACTTAGAATAATTCCGCCTGTTCACTTAGAATAATTCCGCCTGTTTTCCTTAGAATAATTCCGCTTGGTCAACTTAGAATGATTCCGCCTGTTCACTAGAATAATTCCGCCTGTTCATTTAGAATAATTCCGTATGTAAGAATAATTCCGCCTGGTCAACTTAGAATAATTCCGCCTGTTTTCCTTAGAATAATTCCGCCTGGTCAACTTAGAATAATTCCGCCTGTTTTCCTTAGATTAATTCCGCCTGGTCAACTTAGAATAATTCCGCCTGGTCAACTTAGAATAATTCCGCCTGTTTTCCTTAGAATAATTCCGCTTGGTCAACTTAGAATGATTCCGCCTGTTCACTAGAATAATTCCGCCTGTTCATTTAGAATAATTCCGTATGAAAGAATAATTCCGCCTGTTTCTAAGAATAAATCCGCCTCTTTCTAAGAATAACTCCGCCTGTTCACTTAGAATAATTCCGCCTGTTCACTTAGAATAATTCCGCCTGTTTTCCTTAGAATAATTCCGCTTGGTCAACTTAGAATGATTCCGCCTGTTCACTAGAATAATTCCGCCTGTTCATTTAGAATAATTCCGTATGTAAGAATAATTCCGCCTGGTCAACTTAGAATAATTCCGCCTGTTTTCCTTAGAATAATTCCGCCTGGTCAACTTAGAATAATTCCGCCTGTTTTCCTTAGAATAATTCCGCCTGGTCAACTTAGAATAATTCCGCCTGGTCAACTTAGAATAATTCCGCCTGTTTTCCTTAGAATAATTCCGCCTGGTCAACTTAGAATAATTCCGCCTGTTTTCCTTAGAATAATTCCGCCTGGTCATTTAGAATAATTCCGTATGAAAGAATAATTCCGCCTGTTTCTAAGAATAAATCCGCCTCTTTCTAAGAATAACTCCGCCTGTTCACTTAGAATAATTCCGCCTGTTCACTTAGAATAATTCCGCCTGTTTTCCTTAGAATAATTCCGCTTGGTCAACTTAGAATGATTCCGCCTGTTCACTAGAATAATTCCGCCTGTTCATTTAGAATAATTCCGTATGTAAGAATAATTCCGCCTGGTCAACTTAGAATAATTCCGCCTGTTTTCCTTAGAATAATTCCGCCTGGTCAACTTAGAATAATTCCGCCTGTTTTCCTTAGAATAATTCCGCTTGGTCAACTTAGAATGATTCCGCCTGTTCACTAGAATAATTCCGCCTGTTCATTTAGAATAATTCCGTATGTAAGAATAATTCCGCCTGGTCAACTTAGAATAATTCCGCCTGTTTTCCTTAGAATAATTCCGCCTGGTCAACTTAGAATAATTCCGCCTGTTTTCCTTAGAATAATTCCGCCTGGTCAACTTAGAATAATTCCGCCTGGTCAACTTAGAATAATTCCGCCTGTTTTCCTTAGAATAATTCCGCCTGGTCAACTTAGAATAATTCCGCCTGGTCAACTTAGAATAATTCCGCCTGTTTTCCTTAGAATAATTCCGCTTGGTCAACTTAGAATGATTCCGCCTGTTCACTAGAATAATTCCGCCTGTTCATTTAGAATAATTCCGTATGAAAGAATAATTCCGCCTGTTTCTAAGAATAAATCCGCCTCTTTCTAAGAATAACTCCGCCTGTTCACTTAGAATAATTCCGCCTGTTCACTTAGAATAATTCCGCCTGTTTTCCTTAGAATAATTCCGCTTGGTCAACTTAGAATGATTCCGCCTGTTCACTAGAATAATTCCGCCTGTTCATTTAGAATAATTCCGTATGTAAGAATAATTCCGCCTGGTCAACTTAGAATAATTCCGCCTGTTTTCCTTAGAATAATTCCGCCTGGTCAACTTAGAATAATTCCGCCTGTTTTCCTTAGATTAATTCCGCCTGGTCAACTTAGAATAATTCCGCCTGGTCAACTTAGAATAATTCCGCCTGTTTTCCTTAGAATAATTCCGCTTGGTCAACTTAGAATGATTCCGCCTGTTCACTAGAATAATTCCGCCTGTTCATTTAGAATAATTCCGTATGAAAGAATAATTCCGCCTGTTTCTAAGAATAAATCCGCCTCTTTCTAAGAATAACTCCGCCTGTTCACTTAGAATAATTCCGCCTGTTCACTTAGAATAATTCCGCCTGTTTTCCTTAGAATAATTCCGCTTGGTCAACTTAGAATGATTCCGCCTGTTCACTAGAATAATTCCGCCTGTTCATTTAGAATAATTCCGTATGTAAGAATAATTCCGCCTGGTCAACTTAGAATAATTCCGCCTGTTTTCCTTAGAATAATTCCGCCTGGTCAACTTAGAATAATTCCGCCTGTTTTCCTTAGAATAATTCCGCCTGGTCAACTTAGAATAATTCCGCCTGGTCAACTTAGAATAATTCCGCCTGTTTTCCTTAGAATAATTCCGCCTGGTCAACTTAGAATAATTCCGCCTGTTTTCCTTAGAATAATTCCGCCTGGTCATTTAGAATAATTCCGTATGAAAGAATAATTCCGCCTGTTTCTAAGAATAAATCCGCCTCTTTCTAAGAATAACTCCGCCTGTTCACTTAGAATAATTCCGCCTGTTCACTTAGAATAATTCCGCCTGTTTTCCTTAGAATAATTCCGCTTGGTCAACTTAGAATGATTCCGCCTGTTCACTAGAATAATTCCGCCTGTTCATTTAGAATAATTCCGTATGTAAGAATAATTCCGCCTGGTCAACTTAGAATAATTCCGCCTGTTTTCCTTAGAATAATTCCGCCTGGTCAACTTAGAATAATTCCGCCTGTTTTCCTTAGAATAATTCCGCCTGGTCAACTTAGAATAATTCCGCCTGGTCAACTTAGAATAATTCCGCCTGTTTTCCTTAGAATAATTCCGCCTGGTCAACTTAGAATAATTCCGCCTGTTTTCCTTAGAATAATTCCGCCTGGTCAACTTAGAATAATTCCGCCTGGTCAACTTAGAATAATTCCGCCTGTTTTCCTTAGAATAATTCCGCTTGGTCAACTTAGAATGATTCCGCCTGTTCACTAGAATAATTCCGCCTGGTCAACTTAGAATAATTCCGCCTGTTTTCCTTAGAATAATTCCGCCTGGTCAACTTAGAATAATTCCGCCTGGTCAACTTAGAATAATTCCGCCTGTTTTCCTTAGAATAATTCCGCTTGGTCAACTTAGAATGATTCCGCCTGTTCACTAGAATAATTCCGCCTGTTCATTTAGAATAATTCCGTATGTAAGAATAATTCCGCCTGTTTTCCTTAGAATAATTCCGCCTGGTCAACTTAGAATGATTCCGCCTGTTCACTAGAATAATTCCGCCTGTTCATTTAGAATAATTCCGTATGAAAGAATAATTCCGCCTGTTTCTAAGAATAAATCCGCCTCTTTCTAAGAATAACTCCGCCTGTTCACTTAGAATAATTCCGCCTGGTCAACTTAGAATAATTCCGCCTGGTCAACTTAGAATAATTCCGCCTGTTTTCCTTAGAATAATTCCGCTTGGTCAACTTAGAATGATTCCGCCTGTTCACTAGAATAATTCCGCCTGTTCATTTAGAATAATTCCGTATGTAAGAATAATTCCGCCTGTTTTCCTTAGAATAATTCCGCCTGGTCAACTTAGAATGATTCCGCCTGTTCACTAGAATAATTCCGCCTGTTCATTTAGAATAATTCCGTATGAAAGAATAATTCCGCCTGTTTCTAAGAATAAATCCGCCTCTTTCTAAGAATAACTCCGCCTGTTCACTTAGAATAATTCCGCCTGTTCACTTAGAATAATTCCGCCTGTTTTCCTTAGAATAATTCCGCTTGGTCAACTTAGAATGATTCCGCCTGTTCACTAGAATAATTCCGCCTGTTCATTTAGAATAATTCCGTATGTAAGAATAATTCCGCCTGGTCAACTTAGAATAATTCCGCCTGTTTTCCTTAGAATAATTCCGCCTGGTCAACTTAGAATAATTCCGCCTGTTTTCCTTAGAATAATTCCGCCTGGTCAACTTAGAATAATTCCGCCTGGTCAACTTAGAATAATTCCGCCTGTTTTCCTTAGAATAATTCCGCTTGGTCAACTTAGAATGATTCCGCCTGTTCACTAGAATAATTCCGCCTGTTCATTTAGAATAATTCCGTATGAAAGAATAATTCCGCCTGTTTCTAAGAATAAATCCGCCTCTTTCTAAGAATAACTCCGCCTGTTCACTTAGAATAATTCCGCCTGTTCACTTAGAATAATTCCGCCTGTTTTCCTTAGAATAATTCCGCTTGGTCAACTTAGAATGATTCCGCCTGTTCACTAGAATAATTCCGCCTGTTCATTTAGAATAATTCCGTATGTAAGAATAATTCCGCCTGGTCAACTTAGAATAATTCCGCCTGTTTTCCTTAGAATAATTCCGCCTGGTCAACTTAGAATAATTCCGCCTGTTTTCCTTAGAATAATTCCGCCTGGTCAACTTAGAATAATTCCGCCTGGTCAACTTAGAATAATTCCGCCTGTTTTCCTTAGAATAATTCCGCCTGGTCAACTTAGAATAATTCCGCCTGGTCAACTTAGAATAATTCCGCCTGTTTTCCTTAGAATAATTTCGCTTGGTCAACTTAGAATGATTCCGCCTGTTCACTAGAATAATTCCGCCTGTTCATTTAGAATAATTCCGTATGAAAGAATAATTCCGCCTGTTTCTAAGAATAAATCCGCCTCTTTCTAAGAATAACTCCGCCTGTTCACTTAGAATAATTCCGCCTGTTCACTTAGAATAATTCCGCCTGTTTTCCTTAGAATAATTCCGCTTGGTCAACTTAGAATGATTCCGCCTGTTCACTAGAATAATTCCGCCTGTTCATTTAGAATAATTCCGTATGTAAGAATAATTCCGCCTGGTCAACTTAGAATAATTCCGCCTGTTTTCCTTAGAATAATTCTGCCTGGTCAACTTAGAATAATTCCGCCTGTTTTCCTTAGAATAATTCCGCCTGGTCAACTTAGAATAATTCCGCCTGGTCAACTTAGAATAATTCCGCCTGTTTTCCTTAGAATAATTCCGCTTGGTCAACTTAGAATGATTCCGCCTGTTCACTAGAATAATTCCGCCTGTTCATTTAGAATAATTCCGTATGTAAGAATAATTCCGCCTGTTTTCCTTAGAATAATTCCGCCTGGTCAACTTAGAATGATTCCGCCTGTTCACTAGAATAATTCCGCCTGTTCATTTAGAATAATTCCGTATGAAAGAATAATTCCGCCTGTTTCTAAGAATAAATCCGCCTCTTTCTAAGAATAACTCCGCCTGTTCACTTAGAATAATTCCGCCTGTTCACTTAGAATAATTCCGCCTGTTTTCCTTAGAATAATTCCGCTTGGTCAACTTAGAATGATTCCGCCTGTTCACTAGAATAATTCCGCCTGTTCATTTAGAATAATTCCGTATGTAAGAATAATTCCGCCTGGTCAACTTAGAATAATTCCGCCTGTTTTCCTTAGAATAATTCCGCCTGGTCAACTTAGAATAATTCCGCCTGTTTTCCTTAGAATAATTCCGCCTGGTCAACTTAGAATAATTCCGCCTGGTCAACTTAGAATAATTCCGCCTGTTTTCCTTAGAATAATTCCGCTTGGTCAACTTAGAATGATTCCGCCTGTTCACTAGAATAATTCCGCCTGTTCATTTAGAATAATTCCGTATGAAAGAATAATTCCGCCTGTTTCTAAGAATAAATCCGCCTCTTTCTAAGAATAACTCCGCCTGTTCACTTAGAATATTCCGCCTGTTCACTTAGAATAATTCCGCCTGTTTTCCTTAGAATAATTCCGCTTGGTCAACTTAGAATGATTCCGCCTGTTCACTAGAATAATTCCGCCTGTTCATTTAGAATAATTCCGTATGTAAGAATAATTCCGCCTGGTCAACTTAGAATAATTCCGCCTGTTTTCCTTAGAATAATTCCGCCTGGTCAACTTAGAATAATTCCGCCTGTTTTCCTTAGAATAATTCCGCCTGGTCAACTTAGAATAATTCCGCCTGGTCAACTTAGAATAATTCCGCCTGTTTTCCTTAGAATAATTCCGCTTGGTCAACTTAGAATGATTCCGCCTGTTCACTAGAATAATTCCGCCTGTTCATTTAGAATAATTCCGTATGAAAGAATAATTCCGCCTGTTTCTAAGAATAAATCCGCCTCTTTCTAAGAATAACTCCGCCTGGTCAACTTAGAATAATTCCGCCTGTTTTCCTTAGAATAATTCCGCCTGTTTTCCTTAGAATAATTCCGCTTGGTCAACTTAGAATGATTCCGCCTGTTCACTAGAATAATTCCGCCTGTTCATTTAGAATAATTCCGTATGTAAGAATAATTCCGCCTGGTCAACTTAGAATAATTCCGCCTGTTTTCCTTAGAATAATTCCGCCTGGTCAACTTAGAATAATTCCGCCTGTTTTCCTTAGAATAATTCCGCCTGGTCAACTTAGAATAATTCCGCCTGGTCAACTTAGAATAATTCCGCCTGTTTTCCTTAGAATAATTCCGCCTGGTCAACTTAGAATAATTCCGCCTGTTTTCCTTAGAATAATTCCGCCTGGTCAACTTAGAATAATTCCGCCTGGTCAACTTAGAATAATTCCGCCTGTTTTCCTTAGAATAATTCCGCTTGGTCAACTTAGAATGATTCCGCCTGTTCACTAGAATAATTCCGCCTGGTCAACTTAGAATAATTCCGCCTGTTTTCCTTAGAATAATTCCGCCTGGTCAACTTAGAATAATTCCGCCTGGTCAACTTAGAATAATTCCGCCTGTTTTCCTTAGAATAATTCCGCCTGGTCAACTTAGAATAATTCCGCCTGTTCACTAGAATAATTCCGCCTGTTCATTTAGAATAATTCCGTATGTAAGAATAATTCCGCCTGTTTTCCTTAGAATAATTCCGCCTGGTCAACTTAGAATGATTCCGCCTGTTCACTAGAATAATTCCGCCTGTTCATTTAGAATAATTCCGTATGAAAGAATAATTCCGCCTGTTTCTAAGAATAAATCCGCCTCTTTCTAAGAATAACTCCGCCTGTTCACTTAGAATAATTCCGCCTGTTCACTTAGAATAATTCCGCCTGTTTTCCTTAGAATAATTCCGCTTGGTCAACTTAGAATGATTCCGCCTGTTCACTAGAATAATTCCGCCTGTTCATTTAGAATAATTCCGTATGTAAGAATAATTCCGCCTGGTCAACTTAGAATAATTCCGCCTGTTTTCCTTAGAATAATTCCGCCTGGTCAACTTAGAATAATTCCGCCTGTTTTCCTTAGAATAATTCCGCCTGGTCAACTTAGAATAATTCCGCCTGGTCAACTTAGAATAATTCCGCCTGTTTTCCTTAGAATAATTCCGCCTGGTCAACTTAGAATAATTCCGCCTGTTTTCCTTAGAATAATTCCGCCTGGTCAACTTAGAATAATTCCGCCTGGTCAACTTAGAATAATTCCGCCTGTTTTCCTTAGAATAATTCCGCTTGGTCAACTTAGAATGATTCCGCCTGTTCACTAGAATAATTCCGCCTGTTCATTTAGAATAATTCCGTATGTAAGAATAATTCCGCCTGTTTTCCTTAGAATAATTCCGCCTGGTCAACTTAGAATGATTCCGCCTGTTCACTAGAATAATTCCGCCTGTTCATTTAGAATAATTCCGTATGAAAGAATAATTCCGCCTGTTTCTAAGAATAAATTCGCCTCTTTCTAAGAATAACTCCGCCTGTTCACTTAGAATAATTCCGCCTGTTTACTTAGAATAATTCCGCCTGTTTTCCTTAGAATAATTCCGCTTGGTCAACTTAGAATGATTCCGCCTGTTCACTAGAATAATTCCGCCTGTTCATTTAGAATAATTCCGTATGTAAGAATAATTCCGCCTGGTCAACTTAGAATAATTCCGCCTGTTTTCCTTAGAATAATTCCGCCTGGTCAACTTAGAATAATTCCGCCTGTTTTCCTTAGAATAATTCCGCCTGGTCAACTTAGAATAATTCCGCCTGGTCAACTTAGAATAATTCCGCCTGTTTTCCTTAGAATAATTCCGCTTGGTCAACTTAGAACGCCTGTTCACTAGAATAATTCCGCCTGTTCATTTAGAATAATTCCGTATGTAAGAATAATTCCGCCTGTTTTCCTTAGAATAATTCCGCCTGGTCAACTTAGAATGATTCCGCCTGTTCACTAGAATAATTCCGCCTGTTCATTTAGAATAATTCCGTATGAAAGAATAATTCCGCCTGTTTCTAAGAATAAATCCGCCTCTTTCTAAGAATAACTCCGCCTGTTCACTTAGAATAATTCCGCCTGTTCACTTAGAATAATTCCGCCTGTTCACTTAGAATAATTCCGTATGTAAGAATAATTCCGCCTGTTTCTAAGAATAAATCCGCCTCTTTCTAAGAATAACTCCGCCTGTTCACTTAGAATAATTCCGCCTGTTCACTAGAATAATTCCGATTATTTGACTAAATTTTAAAACCGCCTGTTCACTCAGAATAATTTCGTCTGTTTGACTGAGTCACAGTTCCGGCCTAAAAGTGAAATTTGTTGATTTCAATTGGTTTAATATGAAATCTAAACAATTGGCCATATTTATTCATTCATTATTTTAGTTGAAAATGAAAAATAAAATTAAAAATAGCATAAAATAAAAAAAATGTAAAATGGATAAATTAAAAAAATGAAAATAAATAATAAATTATGAGATCCTCTCTTCGTTCATCAATTCATCTTCACATTGCTCGATCAGAACCAAGGATGGAAGTTGGGATCCATTCGGCATAAATTGTCGGGTAATTGGGCTTGAATCAGCAAATTGCTGGTTGGTCCCATGCCATTCTCGTTGTTGGAGATCGCTTTGACGCGAGTGAGAATTGTGTCCACTGCCCGCTTCACTGGATTCGCAATGTTTGCCATTTGTTGATCATTTCCATCTTCGGCTGCCACTTTGACGAAAACATCCCAAAGGATGGGCCGAAGCCAGCATTCCAACGAACGTGCACTGAATGAACGGGCAATGGCTGTGAGGGCACCGTTCAAATGTCCCTCAATTGATGGGGCCAAAAAGTGGGAAATGTTTGAAGTGAGACGGAATGGAACCGGCCGATTTGCGTCGAGTTCAACTGTAAAAATTGATGAAATTTGAATTTAAAAAAAATGGAATAATTCTTACTGAATCGCACTTTTCCGTTCATTGATCCAATCTTTTTGGTCAAATCAAATTTGTAATCAGTGAAGAAAAGTTGACCGGTGGATAAATCCAAGACCAGCCCATCCGGCATCATTGGTGAGAGGAAAAATGTGTGTTCCGAAAGGCCAAGTAGGGCGAAATGAAGGGCCATCTAAAAGCCAAAATTTTGACAAATTAGAATGAAATTTGTGTTTTCTGCTATTTACCTTTTTGCGGGCAATCCAAAGGGAAGTTGGATTTGGGTATCGAGCATTCATCCATCGTGAGAGCAAATCTCGTTGAACAAAAATGAAATTTGCCGGGAATTTGTCCCGGATGTTGTGATTGGCATCATTATTGGAAGTGGCCGAAATTTGGTTGAAAAGCTCGTGAATAGTTTTGTGTGAATATCTGGAAAAATGTTTCATTTTAATGAATGGCTTTTGGCTTTTATTTGTGCTGGGTTTTCAAAAATGTGTTGATTTTTGAGGGGTCAGAAAATAAAAATATGCTGATTTTTTTTTATGATTTGGCTGAATTTTCGTCTGATTTTCATAAAATTATTTAAAATATCTAATTTTTCGCCTAGAACCGTTTATGGATAAAATTTTTCTTAATTTTTTTTTAATTTTTGTTTCCAATGCAAAAAATTAAAGTTCAAAAATAGTATTTATGATATTTAAATGAATTTTGGATATTTTTGTAAATTTCTGATTTTTGATTGGAAAATTTTCGATAAAAGTCCTAATTTAATATTTATTTCTTTGAAATTCCCACCTCTGTTCTGCCAATCTATTGTAATAACAATCAACAATGGCCAAAGGCGATTTATATTGCCGTTGAGGTTGGGATTGGGAGACGGAATTGTCAGTGGCAAACACATTTTCTTCATCATCACCCTTGCCTAACATTTCACCAAGAATATCCGAAAAGATGGCAAAATTCTCGGCGGAATGATCGGAATTAGCATTCTGGAATTGTGAGGAAATGCCGACCGATGGGCAACATTGAATTAGTTGGCAATTTGGGCCAGTTATTTGGATACGGGGAATGGCAAATTGCAAATGGCGTTGGGCGGTATTCTAAAATTTTTATAAAATAAATATAAAATTTTTGAAATAAAAATTAAATATAAAATTTAAAAAAAAAATCAAATATAAAATTTTTGAAAAAGAAATATAAATTTTGGAAAAAATTAAATAAAATCTTTGAAAAATTAAACAAAATTATTAAAAAAAAAAAAAATTTAAAAAAAATAATAAATATAAAATTTTTAAAAAAATTTAAATAAGTTTCGAAAATTTTGTCCCACCATGGATTTTGTGAATTCGTTGTTTAGCAATGTGAACAATTGGAAAATGTGCGATTGGCTGTTGGCTGCAGTGGAATGTTTAAGCCTTTCCAATTGGTAGGAATAAATTTTGCCATTTAGGGATCGAATTCGGATGAGACGGCAAACTGACTCATTTTGGATGTATTGTTCATAGATTGGCAGAAATTGGGCTATTTGTGGATTAGGGTGGCCGAACTAAAAAAAGTAATAGATTTTTAATGTTGATAATTAATAAGTTTGATAGGATACCTCGGAGCATTGTCCATCAAATATGTCGATTTTGGCAACAGAACTCTTGAATCGGCTCAAATTTGATCCAAAATCCGACAATTTTTGGCTAAAAAATTTAGGTAATTTGTTTTCAAAATTTAAAAAAATGGTTAAATAAATGGATTCTCTAAATTTCCCTTTTTGTATTTTGACCGTTTTTTGACCTAAAATGTTTTTTGGGCATTTTGCATTAAAATTTATTTATTTTATGCTATAAAAAATGCATTTTCAAATTTTTTAAATTAGTCCAAATTTTTTAAACCAAAAACATTTTCCAAATATATATTTTTGCTTTAAAATTTTTCGAATATTCCCCACCTCTGATTTCTGACAATTTCCTCATGAATTTGATCACAAAGCCGTGGAATCCATTTTCGTAAAGCCGAAGTGAATTTGTGAAGTGATTTTGGTGGAATTTTTGTGCCCTGTGTAATTCCAAAATCTTCGTTCAATTCAATGCAAATCTTTAAAAATGGAATATATTTTTGACGATTCTCCGAATTATCACCTGATTTTTGGTGCCAAGTTCTCTAGAAAGTGAACGAATTGAGGCAAAAAGTCGTTTGACAAGTGTTGGATCGGCGTTGATTGTTGTCAATTCGGCAATTTTGGTGAATTGATCAAAATGGCATTGAGCCAAAATTTGTTTAAAGTCGTACAGTGTTCTCTGAAAATTCATAAAATATAAATAAAAATTATTAATATTAATTTTTTTATTAAATAATAAGTAAAAATTTAATTTAATTAATTTTTTGGGTTTTATAAAATTATAAAAAAAAATAATTAATTAAATTTCATATTTTATAAAATAAATAAAAAAAATCTAAAATTTAATTTTATAAATTAATAAAAATTTAAATTATTTTTTGTTGTTTTTTTATATTATATATTATAATAAAAGAGATTTTTCCCACCTCAATTGGGCCAATTGCGAATGAATCCAATTCATTTAGAATTTTATTCAACATATCCATATCCCCAAGTGAATGTTCGCAAAGACTTTCGAGGGCAGAAATGAGCCGATTTTCGTGCAATTCTTTTGGTTCATCAGTTGTTGAAATTTGTAGCAATTTTTGTTTGTTTAAAACTGAATAGATAAAAAATTAATTATTTTAGTGTGGATAATTTTGTACATTTTTCCATGCATTCATTCACTTTTTCTGGGCCCAATTCAAGTCGAAGAGCGCAAAAAACTTGTTGAGGATATGTTTTACCCAGACGATTTAGAATTTCCAGCATTCCGCTACTCGACCGTTGTCCTACATCAGCGACGATGGAATTTAGCCTTTAAAATGGCAAATTTATTAGAATTATTTATATTTAATTTTTATTCAAATTATAATATAAAAAAACTGTACCAAAAAATCCAATTTGCCGGTGGCACACTGTCCACGGCGTCCTTTAATTGTTCATCGATGGCGGCGGAAACTTTGTCCACTGCGGTGGAAACTTTGTCCGTTGGGGGACTCGAAGTGCCACAGGCAATTTTGATGAGCCAAAGGAGTTTGGCAATTGAGGCCCGTGCCTTTTGTGGGCCTACGGTTCGAGCATGTTCCAGTGTACAAGCAATCGCTTGCACCCCAACATTCAATGTGGTTGTGGCATTGGGTGTACTGTAAAATAAAATATAAAAATGGTAAATATTTACATAAAAATTGACTAAATTTACATAAATTATGCCGAAAAATATTATATTTTTGAGGTCATATAATTTGCCCATAACTCTAGGTATTAGGGCTCACAGGATAAGGGTAGGGTTCAGAGCAGAATGGGATTAAGAGCTTGGGGTTAGGGATTCCTAAAGAAGTCTGATTTGGCCAAGTTATATGGCCTTAAAAATATAATATTTTTCGACATGAAAGAATTTATGTAAATTCAGTCATTTTTTATTTAAATTAATAGAGACCCAATAAAAATTTTTGAATATTGGATACGCTGTATTATTTTTAAATAAAGTTATTTTATTATTTTTAAATTAAAAATTTACTTAAAATAGGAAATCATTAACTTTACCTGTTTACAAGGTATGAATTGATCAGAAAATCGCCCCAATGTTTCCAAATAGAGGTGCTACTGCTGGTTGCGCTTTGTCCATTTTGATCGAGTTGTGCGGCTGTCGAGAATGCTTTGCCTGCTTCATCGCGTCTACAAAAAAAAATAAATAGAATTAAGCGATAGCTTTAAAAATGCACTGACTTTTCCAATCGACTCAGCAAAATTCCCTTGTAAACCATCAATTGGGCGATTTGATCACGTTTCAGCAATTGGAATTGGGTGCTCTCGATCATGTCCAGCGCCTCCACCAATCCAT
Source organism: Pratylenchus scribneri (assembly GCA_030063045.1). Lineage (NCBI taxonomy): Eukaryota > Metazoa > Nematoda > Chromadorea > Rhabditida > Pratylenchidae > Pratylenchus > Pratylenchus scribneri. Next base: position 1,153,048 of record JAQSEB010000003.1, read on the forward strand.
CTTGGGCTGCACGCTTTGAACCGCAACCGGGATCGCCGGACGAAAGTTTCAGCAAACATTTGATGTGCTCTACCAATTTGCTATGCGCGTCCATTGGGTGGACCATGGGAGTGAAATGCATTCTGAAAAATAAAAATAAAATGGAGTGAATTTTTTTTTATTAATTTTGAGCATATTTAAATTAATAATAAAAGCCTAAAATTAATTTTGTAAATATAAATTTAAATTATAGTAGTTAACCTACAAATTTTTAAAAATTTACAATATATTTAAAATAAATTATAATTAGCCTAAAAATTAATAAAATAATTTTGAAAATATTTAATTAAATTAATTAGCCTACAAATTATTTTAAAAATTTAGAATATTTTTAAATTATTGTAATTAAAAATTAAAATAATTTAGAAAAATTAGCTTAAAATTTACTAAAAATTATTAAAAGAATTAAAAATTATTAGTGTAATTTATAAAAACCGAATGAATTAATAGTTTAAAATTTTAAAAATTTTATTTTAATTTTATCAAATTATTGAAGAAAAATAAGTTAATTTCATTATTTTTAATTTTCCCATATCCCTGTTCCCAAAATGGCCTACTTATTCATCTCGCCCAATGCCGTATCAATTTGATTTGAATGCCTTAAAGTGCGCATGAATTCCAGCTGGGTTTGGGCAATGGCATGATGCGGAATGGACAATGCCGTCTTTTGGTCTGTACTCTCATAAAATCGTAACAGGGCACTGAAGAATTGGCAATGCCATGTGTATGGAGCCTGCCAACAGTCGAGTTGATCAACGAATGCGATGGATCGATTCCTTCTGAAAATAAATTTGTTTTAATGAGTTAAAAACATATCGTATGGCAGTGAATTATGAATTGGTAATAATTTAATTCATAATCTTTTTTTAAAATATTAAATTTTTTTATGAATTCGGTATTAGTTTTGAATTATGTTTATACCGAAAGATTCAAAAACTGGTTTTAAAAAATTAAAAAAATGAAAGGAAAAATTGCATTATTTTTAAACTGGGTTTAAAACCATTCGTTGTTTCAAATTCTCTTATCTCAATATCCTCTTGATAATCATTTTTAGACCTAAAATTAAATTTAAATTTAGATATTTTCCAAAAAAAGATTTAAAATTTAAGTATTATCAGCAATTTTTTAATAAACATTGTTACTTACCCCCAAGATTTGATCAATTTCTTCACGTCCTGATTCAGCCCGCCACTTGCACCATTTTGGCCTCCATTTCCTCCAGCCGTTGTTGTGTTGGATGCAGTGGGAAAATTGACAGATTGTAGGTTGGAGAGGAGAACGCTGGTCGATTCTTGCACTTCCAGTGCCAAATGGGCCCGATACAGTATTTGAACATGGGAATGGGTGACAGCCGGAGGTAAACGACGCCATTCTCGGCAAAGTGCTCGATTTACCTCATACAATGATTTATCCGTGAAATCCTTGCTCAGCCGATGTTCTTGTTGGTCAAAATTGGCAATCTATTTTGGATATAAAATAATTTTTGAATAAAATTTAAATGAATATTAATTCAATTTTAAAGAACTTACTTAAATTTGTAATTAAAAAATTATTATAAATTGAATAAAGAATTATAAAAATTTAATGTTTAGATTTAAATAATATTCAATTTTTTAAGTAAAATTAATAAAAAAAAAAATTACGAAAAAACTTACATTTGTCATCAATTTGAGTAGAGTGGATTGGATTTGAGTGCGTGGATTTGCGGCCGCATCAACTTGCACCAAACAATCCTTCAGCAATCGCCATTCATTCAAATGCCATAGGGCATCAACCAATTGAGGGGCGTCGGCCACATCTTCTGAGCCGGCGAATTTTTCAACTGCGCGCCAATCATTCAATTGCTTGCAGGAACTAATTATGGAGAAATTAATAGATTTTTAAAATTGAAATTGATAAAAATTAACATTTTTAGAAAGTCCAAAAAACTATAGTAAATATTATTTTTTGAATTTAAAATTAATTGAAAAAGGTAATTTGTTAATAAAAAGTATTTATAAATTCCCATCACGTAAACTCACTTGAGCCAACATTGCTCAATTTCATGCCATTCTTTTTGTATTGGAAGTGTTGTGAAATTTTGTTGCTGTTGTTGAATTTCCGTTGCCGATAATCCTTTGCCAGTGAGCTTCTCATTCAAATGGGCAATCAGCTTCTCGGCTGTTTCCCGTGCCCGTAAAAAGTCGCCTTGTTGATAGAGGGTAAAACATTTGACTGTTTTATCGAAGAAGGCGCGTCGCTTCCAAATATGCGTGAATTGGTCCAATTCGTTGAGTTGTCGATAGAGTTGAGCCAAAGAATCCAAAACTTCCTAAAAATTAAATAAAAAAATATTATTATTTAGCATTAATTTATTAAAAATATTTTTATCCTAATTTATTTAAAAATAATATTATTCTAATTAAATTTTTATGGAAAATTTAATTTCTAATTGCATGAAAACCCACCACTTTCTCTTCTGGCCAATTGATTGGATTGATCAGCGATTGATCACCGTTCAATTTTATTCCCGTTGCCATTTGCTCTAACAAAAGCATGGCCAAATGCCAACAACGATGGTTTGAGCCAATGTAGGACAAAACAAACGGGTCGAGTGGAATTTGCGGAGTGCAACGAATGAATGCTTCCAAAAAAGAGGCAACAACTGAATATTGTTGCGGCGATTGCATTTCCCTTTGTTGTTGTTGCTGTTGTAGCAATGTGGCCGATGTCAAAAATGGTGTGATCTGCGGAGTGATTTGGTTGCGTTCTTCCTCATCGAACCCCAACCAAAGTGAGGAAAATAGCTGAAAATGTGGAAATTTTGTTAATTAAAAGGGAAATAAAATGGTAAAATTTTTAAAATGGAAATATTTAATTTACCGATAAAAATAACTTTGAATTTATTGGAAACTTTTCTTGTGGAAAAATGATTTTTCCGATTTTCGAGGCCATAAAACGTGGCCCTAAATAAATTGTTGGATTTAAGATTATGTCTATGGTTGGGTTTAGATTAGGGCTAGGCTTTCGGGGAATAGAAATCTTAAAGAATTCTAATTTGGCCAATTCATATGGCCTCAAAAAGGGATAATTTTTCAATACGAAATTTTTTCGCTATTTTTCACCATTTTTCGCGAAATTAAATAACTATCCGTAAAATAGGTATAGGTATTATAGATTTTTGGAATGTAAAGGGAATTTGGATAAGTTTTCGGAAAAGCGGCAAATGGAAAAAGAGGGGCAAATTATCTTTCCGGGAAATTAATCATTTGAATATAAAAGCAATATAATCAAATTCCCACCTCAACGAAAACACGATTGCAAAGAGCCGGGTCCGAATACAAAATTCCCATCAAATTTGTGACAATTTTGCGAAATTTGGCCTCCTTTGCAAAAGAAATTAAGCTGAAAATTGATTGGAAAATATATAAAAATCGAATTGTAAAAATTCCTTACGTATTTTGAATTTCGGCAACATTCTTCTCCAGCGTGGTCTTTTTAGAGGCGGTCTCCTCCACAGGGCCACCAATTTCACTGAATGAAATGCGCATCATTGACTGTTCTCGACTGTTGGGTCGCAACAGCGATTGTTGGCTCCCCGATTGAGTGGATGGCAAATTCATCAATTGCGACGGTTGTTGTTCCGGTTGCGATGATGGGCCTTCTTCCCCTTCGCCTCCTCCTCCATCTTCGTCCATTTGTTCGTCCATTAAATTTTCATTCGGTGCTTTTATTGCCTCATCTTCTTCCGTTGCTATTGGACGTTCTTCTTCTCCAGTTTCCATTCTTTCCGGGGCCAATTCTAATTCTTCGCCTCCTTCTTCCATTCTTTCACCTTCTTCGGTTTCCATTTTCATCTCATTTTCGGCCTCTTCTTGTTGGCCATTTCCTCCATCCACAATTTTTGGCGCAAGGAATTCAATTAGATTGGCAAATTTTGCACAATTCACCAGCCGAATTCGCTGCTCCAAATTGGCAGAAAGCAGCAACAAATGCACAACATGAGTCAGCCAGAATGATGCGCCCAAAGGTTCCCAATTCTCTTTGGACATGATGTGGATAATTCGGGCGCAAATCGGCTTGGGGAATTGTTTCTCGAAGACGACAAAATATCTAAAAAAAATTTTGGTAATGATTAGACGGGATTTATAGATATTAGGTTTTGATTTTTTGTTATTCATAAGATTTGAAAAAGTATATAATAATGTCATAATGTCATTTTTTAATTTTTTTTTTTCTTTACCTATCCTATTTTGGTATGTTCGATGGAAAATTTCATTGTAAAAATACAATAAAAAGATAAAAAAAATTTTGAGGTTCATGAAAAGGCAATAATTTTATAATTTTTTAATCTAAAAGTTCATACCTATAGTAATGATTGAATTGTTTTGGGTAATGAAATTTTTTACACTAATTCTACTTAATTGTTTTAATTTTTAATAAGTATATAAATTGCCATTTTAATTTAATTTTTTTTAATAATTTTATATAAAAAAAATTGTTTGCTGAATTCTTTAATTCACACCCACCTATTCCGAATTTCTCGATCACTTGTACAGAGGCCCCAATAGAAGGCGAGTTGCAATCTTCCCAAATTGATGGCCAACAGCTCTTGATGCTCGTAAAGTGTTATAATTGCAAGGAGAAATTGGCGTCGCAATTCGACATTCGCCATCAGCCGTTGATCCAATGCTTGGAAAAATTTGATGAGCACATGGCCACCTTGGCTTTGAATTGGCATTGGCATGGCTGAGGATGGAACATCCATTGAGTCGAGATCATCGCCGCCCATTGATGATTGTTTTAGAATTTCCGCTTGGGCAATTTCCGATTTGACAATTTCCAATGAAATCTTTAAAATAACGGATTTTATAGGAGGATGATTAATTGGCAAATTTAATAAAATTTTTAATTATTAATAAATTTAATTCTAAATTATAATTACTCGATATTTTTGTTGATTTGACAAAAAAATTAATTAAATATTAAGTTGTTATATTTTCAAATATTAATAAATTTAATTAAAATTAAATTTTTACGTTATTGATTCCGTTAAAATTTTCATGAATTTTATTATATTAATCACAGACACACCCACCTTAACAATGTACTCCAAAATTTTGTCCCCAGCATTCTTTTCAATCAATGGCAATAACACAAATTGGATCACATTCTTCTGTGCCTCCACATTGAAATGTTTTGTCCTCGTGTAGAGTACTTCCAGGCAAATGGCCAGCAAATCGCCATTCAACTTTTGTGCCTGATCAATTGTGCTGGCCCCATGCGAAGGCATAAACACGTATTCACGGACCAGGCGTTGGAGCAGTTTGATGAATGGGTTGAGGCAAACAGTGTCCAAATAGGCCGGATGAGCTGTGTGCATCAGACGGAAGAGGTTGATGATGTTCATTGGAGGCGAGGAGGTCAATGTGCTGGCATAGTTGTTCATGGCGTCATGAATGCAACGGGTAATGTGCTGGAAATAGAAAATTTTTGTGTGAATTAAATTATCAAATATCTACATTATGTAAATTATTAAATTTGCATAAATTTTATATGTGAAAAAAATTTTTAAGGCCATAAAACTTGGTTAAATGAGACAGACTTCTTTAAGATCGATATTCTGAGAGTCCAAGATATATTCTAAATCTAAACATATTTCCCTTAAGCGATGACACTTTGTTATGGCTTAAAGATCAGAAAAAAGTATTTTTATCTATTCGAAAAGCATACTACAATACAAATTCAAAGTTTTTCTATAAAAAATTAAATATTTATTAATTACTATATTACTGAATATTTTTTCTTATTAAAAGCTAAACTATTTTCTATTTTGGAGGAAAGATTGAAATGAAATTGATTTCTGAAAAAAATGCACAAATTAAATGCGAAATAATTTTGAAAAAAAAATCTATTTGAAATATCTTTTAAAATTTGTCATTTCTTTTTTAATTCAGATTTAAAAAGAATTATTCAACAATAATTAAACTTACTAGATTAAGCTGCTCAAATTCGTCAAGTCCAGTTGCAGATGATTTGCTTTTGTCCAATAATTTGACCAAAATTGGGTAAGTGGCGCGCAGAATTTGTTGTGAATTATTGTAGTTCATGCAGCATATCAAAGCACGTTGCAATGGGATGAACAGTTCAAGCAATATTTGTGGGGCCAAATAATTAATCAGATTGGAGAGCACCTCCAATGTCATGTTCACCATTTGGAGTTGATGATTGATTGCGACCTGAAAAATTGAGTTAATTCTTAATTTTATCTAATTTGTTGTTTTTTTTATGAATTTTGCTGATTTTAAAGTCACGATTCAGAGAAATTGAAATGTTTCTGAATTTTAATTCCGAAAAAAGGGCTCTGAGCAATTTTGGATTCAAATTTTTCATTTGATGTTTTCCCAATTTGAGATGAAATTAAATAATCATATTTTTTAGCATCTAAATCTAAACAATCAGATAGAATTATTTACTGATTAATTTTCTCTCAAATTTTTGAGAAAAGGCATTTTAAAAATTTAAAAAAAAAAAGTTCTGCTTAGTTGAAAATATATATATATTTTCGAAAAAAAAATATTTAATCATATTGGGCACATTTTGAGATTAAATTAAATAAATTTTTCTCTATCTATTAAATTTAAGGAAATAGTTTTGTGATCTGAAATAGCTTAAAATATTTTGAGATAAACATTTTAATTTTGAAAAAAAATAATATTGAAGCAAAATTTTTGCCTTTAATCTTTTCCTTATTTGAGATGAAATTAAATAAGGCTATATAAAAACATTTTTAAAAATGTCTGAATTTTGATCACAAAATTTTAATTTTATATCCAATTTATCTGATTTTGGAAAAACATTAAATTACCCATAAATATAAATTAACTTGCCTCATTTCCGGTACTGAATTGCTCTGGATTGGGTAATTGAAGTTGTTTCTCAAGCAAATGTGTGCGAATGGTTGCCACGCCACCAAAAATGTTCGGTTTCAATGCATTCCGTAACAGCATAACTGCCCGTTTATTGATTTGTTCCATTGCGGTTGCCCCACTACTCGAAACAGCTCCAATTTGATCGGTTGAGGTGGCAATTCGGAATAGGAACAGGATGATGTTATCAATGAATGCTTTGTCCATTTGTTTGTGTAAATCTGCAGCCGCCGGTTGCATCTGCACATCCGGCACAATAACCGAAGTGGAAGAAGAGGGGGCAGCAGTGGATAAAGAAGGCGTTGATTGGGCCTAAAAATAATATATAATGAGAAAATAATTATAATGTTTTAAGGGTTTGTCCTAGTATCTAAATTCACAAACTATATATATACCATAGAATAGAGTTGGTCAAAAAGCATCGAATAAAATATAAAATTTGTTATGTTTTGATGAAAATTAAACGGTTTAAACCGATTCTGGTTTTTTTTAAAATTAATTTAGAATTGGTTTAACGTTTAGTCACATGATTCCAAAAGGATTTAGTCCCATGATTCCAAAAGGATCTAGTCCCATGATTCTAAAAGAATTTAGTCCGGGCAAATTGGAGTGATAATATTTTTTTATTATTCTTTTGATTAGCCTATGAAAAAAATTAGTATCAAATGATGATTTTTGAGAATCTATCGATTGGTTAAATAATGGTTTTAAGACAAACCTCTGAATCGTTAGAATTTTTGGGTAATATTTCAGTATTTTTGGTAAATTTTTCCCTTTAATGTTCTCTCACCGCTTCAGTGGATTCTCCATTGCCTCCAGCTGTACCAATGGCTCCAGAAGTTGCTTCCATGGTTTGAATTGCGGTTTGCCTCTCTTGTTCCCATTTGATCATCACTTCGCAAACATCCAACAACAATCGTTTTGTCTCATAGCCACCTTGCATTTGAAGCAGTCTTTGCATTGAGCCCAGGATGAGATGGACAATTTGATGGCGAATATGGTAGAAGACGGTGTGATGGCGCACAATGATTTGACTGAATGAAAAAAATAATACAATCTAATTTGGTGAAATCTCGAAAAGGAGATTATAACTTCAAAATAATTATAATGGTTTAAGTAAGGGTTTGTCCTACATTCACAAACACACAAACACTATATATCATAGGATAGTGCTCATCTAGACGTATCGAATGTTATATAATTTGTCATGATTTGGTAAAAATCAAAGGGTATTAACCGGTTTGGTAAAAATCAAAGGGTATTAACCTATTTTAATTTTTATCCGGAATTAAGTTAGAATTTGTTAAATATCTAGGCCGAATCATTATAATCTTAGCTATTGAAGGTTGTAGGTCTATGGAACTTATAATATAAACCATTATTATCTATTCAACTTTTCAATGTTTTTCGAAAAATTTGCCAAAAACATGAAAATTGGAGGGATTAAAATAATCCTCTAATTATAAGGTGAAAAATTAAAAAACTCACAGGCAATGATTGATCTGCGGACAATTTCGGCATTCCTCAACCAAAGCCTTCTTGAAATAAATTAGCAGTTGGGAATGCCCTTCGGCCATTCGCCTTGGCACTGCCGGTATTAAAATGTCCAATGATTTGCGTATCATCTCACGATTGTCTTGATGATGTGCATACATCAAACTGCTCAACACTTGCAAAATGATGGTTCGATTGATGGTGAATTGGTCAATGATGTTGGCAATGAGGAAATGGCCTGCATACTTTTCGGTCATATCGCCAGTGAAACTTTTAGATAAACAAGGCCAACCGAACAGCATAAATGGACGCAAATTGCCTTGTTCTTGTGGCCTTGAATAACAAAAAAAATTATATTTATCAAAAAAGTAAGTTAAAATTTTTCAATGCCTTAAAAACTAAAAAAATAATTTTCTTAAGGGTTTAATAAATAAATAAACAAAATATTAAAAAATTCTAATACCTTAATTTTAAAAATAATTAATAAAAAAAAATATAATTTCTAATGCCTAAAATAGATAGTAAAAAATTAATAAATTAAAAAAAAGGTACTTATCGGTTATCTGTGACCAGATTTTTTACACCACCAGAATTACCTTATGTAACCCCCAAAAATTGAAAATCTTAGAATCACCTAAAATCATGTTTTTTCATCGTTTTACAATCAATTATGAATATTAAAGTAAGAATCTCGAAAAATTTTTTCAAAATCTGGTCACAGATAACCGATAAGTACCAAAAAAAATATATAAAATTTCGAATACCCTATAAAAATTATAATAATTTTAATTAATTAATGTAATAAAAACTAATTTCTTGTATAAATAAACCCACTTTTTTGTTGTGTCATAAATATGCATTGGACATTTTTGGACGAGTAGGGCGCTAAACAGGTACATCACGATGGTAAGTGTATGTGACATCATGGTCTTATCATTTGTCAATCGTTGGATCACGTTATTGCAAAAAACGGCCACAATATTTTGCTCATCCAATTTTTGTTGCAAGGATTCATCCATTGTTGCCGTTGATTGTGCCTCTGGCAATTGTTGTTGTACGGCTATAGCCTCTTCGCCCATCACAACCAAATCGGTATCGTAAATTTCGAAGGCATAGGCGAAAATTGGTGCCACAATATATTGCATGAAGCGTACCAAATGGAGAGAATGCCCATTTGCTGGATTTTCGCGCAACAATTTGATTACTTTGAAGAAGCAAAGACGTCGCCAATGGAGGGGAAGTTTCTGAAAATGGAATGTTGTGGAATTAGAATTAGCAATAAATTCTCGGAAAAATTAATAAATTAAGGTATATTTTATCATTTGGATTTATTGTTAAATTCGATAGCAATTAAAAAAAGTTGTTTTAATCGTCATCTAAATGATATTTATTCTCATTTCACTCATTTGAATTAAGTTTAAGATCGGTGGGCGGAGTACTAAAAAAAGATACCCATATTGGAATTGGAACTGGAATAGGAGCTCGGATGGGGAATAATGCACTATCATTCAACATTCATGGAACTATATTCGGAAAGATCGGAACTGGAATAGGAGCTCGGATGGAATAATGCACTATCATTCATGGAACTATATTCTAGTAGTTAATTTTTAATTTAATTTTTATTATTCTAATATTCATCCCCTTATAAAATCTCCCCTGTGAGTAAAACATACAGGAATGATTTCATCATCGATGAATTTGCGTAGGAATATAATGTCTGAAGCATATTCGTGGACGAAGGCAAATGTAAGTTCATATAGTAGATCAACACATTCATTGGCTGCATCTTCCGTATCTTCTTTTTGTTTCTCCACAAAATTGAGTAGTAAGAAGCGCAATCGAACCAGTAAAATTTTTGCACAAAAGGCAGGTGTATCAAATTTGCATTCGTCCAAAATTGGTGTTTGTTCCTTTTGCTTTGCAGCAGGAGGGAAGGATGCCGATTCACCGGCGGATGTAGTGTCCATGGCAGTATCCGTTGGTTGTTTCGATTCCAAGTTTTCATTTATTTCTTCTCCCATTTTTTCTGGTGCCGTATTTCTAACGGAATGCCTTTGTTTAAATGAATTTGATGCCCAAAGTGCGCGAATTGATGATAAGATGGGCAGCAAATTTTCTTCCATATCGGTTGAGTATTCTTTGTCAAGCAGTGTGGATAAGAATTTGAGCAAATTTAATTCGAATGTTGAGTCGGGTTTTGTATCAGTTGATTTCTGTTGGAGAAAAAGGATTAATGAAAGTCAGATTTATATTTTTTCGGAAAACTTAATAATAATTTTTACAGAAAATTTTATTAGAAATTTTTTAAGTAAACTTAATTAAAATCTTTGGAAAAACTTAATTAAAATTTTCGGAAAATTTAAAATGAAATCTTTTCGGAAAACTTCAATTTAATTAGGTCCTAAATTGAGAATAGTATTTAATTTGTTGAAACACTAAAATTATGAAAAGGAGAATTGTAGCAGAAAATCAACAAAAAAAAATAAAAATTGTTTGGACAAAATTAAAGGTATTAATTATTAAAACGGTTTAAATAGATTTTCTTTTTGATTCAAAATTAAAATTATAATTAGTTAAACCCAGCAGTTGAAATATTATCAAAAGAGATTTTTATGGTAACGTATTCTTAAAGAGTAGTATAAGGTTCATGGATGGATCTAGTCTAGGATCTAGGTATCTAACGAAAAATTAAATATCTTTCATTTAATAATAATTTTCAATAAAATTACATATCTAAATTTAGATAGAATAAATAAATTCCCACCTTCATCACCAATTCATCGTCAACAATTTTCAATAAAGATACATTCTGCAATAATGCCCTCCTCAAATGACTTGTTTCCTCGCCATCAGTCTCGATAAGTGAATGTACAAAGTGTTTTGAATTCTCTTGACAAAATGATCGTTTGCTTAAAATAATTTCGGCAACAATTGAAGGGCAATGGAGAAGAAATGGTGTAATGGAATTTTGCCATTGAATTTTCATCTATAAATTGTAATTTATTTAGGAAAATACAAATTATTTACGTACTTTTGATGGAAATTCATGAATTGTTTGGGTGAAAAATTGGAAAAATTCTTGCACCAATTTTTCGTCTTTGTAATGTTTAGATTGATGGAAGAGTTGAACCGCATTGACTACGCATTCAACATCATCGCTATTGAGTGAGGCTGGGGAAGTTTGCATAATCAATGAGAGGTCATCCTGTGGAAAAGATGTAATTTTTAAAATGCCGAAAACTTTTCATTTTAAATTATCTTTTTGAGGCCATATAAAATAAATTGTCCATAACAAAGTAATTGCCTCTACGATCATTAAGGCTCAATTTATATTAGGATTAAGCTTTAGTAGGATAGGAATGATTTGGCCAAGATTAATTGGCTCAAAAAATACAGATTTTTGGCACTAAATTTCCGTTAAATTCAATCTTTTATTGGTAAAATTAATAATCTCGTCCCACTGAAAACTATTCAAATTAAAAATAAGAAATTAAAAGTGAACGAAATTCAATTTAATTCTTAATTCTTTCATTCATACTGAGGGATAAACCACACCTTCAAACGTTTGACCACATCTTCGGAAATTTCACGGGACAAATGCTTGATCAGGAATGTAAGTTTTTTGAAGAATGTATCCGAAATGAATGTTTTCTTGTCACGAAAATGGCTGACCAATGGAGCGAATTTGTTATTAAAGTGGTAGCGAAGTTTAAAATTGTCGGGAAATTTTTGCAGAATCTGATGAATAAATTCTTGATTAATAATTCAATTGAAAAAAAAAGAAAAATTCACCTCTGTGATGCCTGAATCCACAATTGATTTTATTGGGGCGATGTCTTCTGTCAATTCAGTGTTGCAATTTTCCAAAGAGAAATCAACAAAATGTTGAAAAATTTGTTGCAAAATTTTTCCTATAAAACAAAATTAATTAAGCGAACATTTATTTAAGTCTACCTTCTTTATTTTGAGCATAAATATTGAAATAAAGGTTGACTAATGCCTCTGAAAAATTTTAAAACTTATTTTTTTGTTTTGTCAAAAGAAAACTGACCGGTTGATGTTTTGCGTATTGTTTTCAATTTCTCCTCAACTTCCATTGAATTACCATTTTTTCCAAAATCCATTCCGTTTGTACTGCCAATTTGTTGAATTCTTAATAATTCCCTAAGTTCATCATCATTTGTTTGTTGACAAATTTTCAATAAATTTTGAGCAAATTTTGCATTGATTTCTTCGGGTATATTCAAAGTGAAATCATCACCAATTTTCGCATAAAATAAATAGAGTTCCTGGTGAAAATTAAAATATATAATATATTTATATGGTTTATACTATTTTATTTAAGTCAAGAGGTTTCGGTTTTCGATTATCATATATTATTTTAGGTTTTTAATATTTAATCTAACTCAATATCAATTTAAGTTAATTTTTCTATTTTTTCCAATATTTTTTAACCCGAAAAAATAGAATGCTAATTGCAAATTAATAATATCTTAAACATACAAATAAGAAAGAATTTAATTTTGATTAATTTTCCAATTAATATTTTGAGAGGAATTAATTTTTAAATCAAAATAAAATGATTAAAAATAACTCACAATAATTGCAATTTTGCATTGAATAGAAATGGTCGGAAAATGTTGCATTCCTTCAATTAATTTTGACTCCAAAATATGCTTTGATGTTTGAAGAATTTTTGATAATGGAAGTTCTACTCTTTTGGCAGTTGCATTGATGACACGAATACACTAAAAATTGAAAATTAGTGAACTGAATTTAATTCACCTCATTCCGTAAAATAGGCTCCGGGTCATCAATTTGTTCGGCTAAATGTGCAATAAATTTGGCCAATAATGTGTTCTGGGTATGCGGTTCATTTGGGCCTAAACAAATGTTCACAAGGAGATCAATTGATATGGAGGCAAATTCGAATGTTCCACAGGAAAGTTCGCCGGAAATAAATGAAATTGTCTTAAAGAAAATTTATCACATTTTATTAATAATTTTTAATCCCCATTCTTACATGAATGCATCCATCCAAAAATGTGAGCATATTTCGTTTAACAAAACAAGGCGGATAGATTTCAATGATGAGGCGCATTGCCGTACATCCACCCAGTCGGGCAAACCACTCTCGACGATAGCATAGTGCCGTAATTTTCTCTACCATATATTCGAATAGAGGCATTTGAGCGGCCTTCACCCAATCATTGTTGAACAGGGAGGAGGCAGTGTCGATGAGAATGCGAAGTGCCAACTAATTTTGGGAAATTGGGAATAGCATGAATTAATGAAAAATTTACAACCTATCGCTTATCTACCTGCCACCATTTTTTTATCCCTCCTAAAGTCACTCCATTTTTCCCAAAACTAGTCATAAAATTTCTAGCCCTAATTTTTTCATCATTTTACAATCATTTATTGAAAATAAAGTTAAAATATTAAAAATTCGAATTTGATGATAGATAATTATAAAAGAGCCAAAATTTGGACTTACAATCGCTGTATGGCAGTAATCTTTGCAGGAATCACTCAAGGTTAAGGCAATGGCATCAATTAGCACTAAGGAATCCAAGTGCATTGTTTCCCCTGTCATTCTGGATTTTTGATTGTCTGTAAAAAATTATTTAATTGAAAATTGAAGTTTTTTTATTTAAAATTTTAAATTTAATTAAAAATTAAATTTTCCCACCGTCTGCCACGGATTCTAACACGCATTGAATGGTCAAATGTTTGATGAGTGCACGGAAAAATGGCAAAATTTGCTGTCTTGTTTCCACATTGAAAACCGCAATGAAAAGTCCATTCAGTGCGGAAATGACTGTTTGACGTGAGGCATTGTCCGGACAAATATAGTTGGAAAATGTGATGCCATCGGTCTGAATTAATTTGGCCACAGCCAATGCCGATTCTGCGCACATTTGACTGGTTGGAATGAGGCCAACCAATAGGGTTTTGATGAATTCACAAGCTTGCATTTTGGCAGTGCCCGAATATGTTGACGTGGCTGTTGTAGATGAAGAGGACGAAGGATGTTGAACTTGGGCATCGGGCACTCTGTGACAATTTAATTCAAAATTAGAAGTTTGAAGTATAATGGAAATTCGGCATATTTAATTTGGCGAAAAAATTATAACCATTACCATTAGAGTTTATCCTATACCAATTACCTATTACCAATAGAACTTAAACCTAATCGATAGATCTCTTCAAGACGCATTATTTGATTATGTTTCGGCCTAAGTTTTTTTTAATTCTAATTTAGTATTGAACCAAAAATGAAAACGGATTAAATTGTTTAAAACCATATAATTAAATGGCTTAATACCATTTCGTAAAAGCATAAAAATTATAAACCCATTCTATGCGTTTTAATGAGCTCTATTTAATTTTTTGAATGTAAAACAAACTAATTAATTAACCATTATAATAATTATTTTTGGCTTATATACACAAGCAATTAATGATTTTTTTTGAAAAATTTAATTTTATTAATTGATAATTTAATTAATCCAGAATCAAGTAAATTCAAGAAATAATTTCCCACCTCAAAATGGCAATCGCACTTTGAACGCATCCATCCAATGTGAAATGGGCATTCATCGTTTTGCGTGACTTCACCATCATTTTCGCATCACTCAATGAGATTCTCTCCATTTGGGCACTTTGTTCATCCCCAATATCCATTGCCATTGTTTCCGATGATGAGGAGGCATCGAATGTGGCCAACAATTTTGGGCCAATTCCCTGTTGGTCTCGTTTCTGTCGCCATTCCATTGTTTGTGCGTCCATCAGCACTTTTCGACTTATATTCCCAAATTTGCCCAAAATTCGGAGGGCAATCAGTGCTAATTGGGTGTCGGCCGTCGAAACACAACGCCAAAGGCCTTTCATCAGTGCAGCTCGGACCGGTTGCATTTGCTCGTAGAAATAGTCGGGTTGTAAATTGTCGACACACAGTTCCAGCGTCCGAAGTCCTTGTTGAACCAAAGTTGGCGAACCATTCAAAGCGCACACGAGCGGATCCATCAGCATTGGCAAATATGGCAACAGGGTGGAGAGGCGAACGGGAATGGTGAGGCAAAGTTCGACAAAAAGTTCGTGGATTGGCTGACGATGGGAGCCATTTTGAAGGCAATTCTGAAGGGAATGAATTAAAATAAAATAATTTTATGGGTCTTTATTACCAATTTTTGGAGGATTGAAGGCAAAAGTGGTAAAAATTGTTGATATAAATGATCATGTGTTCCGTTGCCAATTGATCGGAACAGGGAACGTAATAGACGAAAATAGTTGGTGGATTCCCGTGAAGAAATGGCCAAATGCATTGAGTTTTGTACGATTCGATGCAGGTAAGGCTGTAAAGATAAATTTAATTAATGTCAAGTATTCGATAAGATTTTAATTTAGTTTTCCGGAAAGTATTTAATTAAGTTTTCCGGAAAAATTTTAATTGTTTTCCGGAAAGATTTTAATTTTTCTGGAAAGATTTTAATTAAATTTTCCGGAAAGATTTTAATTTAGTTTTCCGGAAAGATTTTAAATTAAGTTTTCCGGAAAGATTTTAATTCACTTTTCCGAAAAGATTTTAATTAAGTTTTCCGGAAAGATGAGTTAGAAAATTTTCTGGATTAATTATTCCTCTGAACCCACCTTCAAAATAATGTCACAATTTTGGGTCAGCGTTTGAATTTGTTCCGAATTTGATGGATTTGCCGTATATGATAGAGATTGAAAAATCAGTTGGAACATTTTCAAATAGAGAAATGCCCGATCATTGTTTGCGCCCAATTCCGGCAATTTGTTGAGCAAATATTTCACCAAAATGACGCCCATTTTTCGCAATGTTTGAGGATGGCTGAAGAATTGATTGCACACATTTTGGAGTACCGGATTCACAATCATCCGTTCCATCAGCAGTTCAATGTGTTTTTCCATGATTTCTTCAAACATTCCAGCATCGATGTTCGTAAAAATGTTCATTAATGCTTCAATTGTGTCCCTTTCCTCTTTGGAACGTAAAGATGTGGAGCCAGAGCTAAAATTGGATTATTGTTGGAATTTTTCTTGGATTTTACCCGAATTTTTGTGGATAAGTGCTGGTGGCATTTTGGCCATGTAGTGCCGTATTTGAGCCAATCATGAAAATGTCCAAACATTTGAGGCCGGAGGCAAATAGTTGTGTCAATTGATTTTCAACCATATAAAGGCAATTTGATTCTGAAGTACGGTTACGGAGAATTTTTTAGGGTTTTTTATATTTTTTTTGATGCATCAGATTTGACAATAAAGTATATAAATAAAGTTTTTATGCATTTATTCGATGTTGACTAATTTTTGAGACCAAATTTGTTATTTGGGGAGGGGGGATTTTATTAGAAAAATGCAATAAAAACCCAAAATCACCTATTTTGTAAGTTCTCAAAATCTGACTAATAACTTAGGTACCTATTTTGCGATTTTTGTATCCTAAAAATCTATTCCTTATTCATAGTTTAGCTATTTGTATTTGATTTAAATAATATCAAAAAATAATTTTCCCACCTCCAAGCTGGGTGCCCAGCTCCTTGAGTGCGATGACCAACATTTTTGTGGGCAAAATGATGTTTCGAACCATATTCCTGCCATCATTCAACGATAATGGGTACAATGGATCTTGCCAAAATGCTTGACTGGCATCAAACGGAGAAGATGATGACTAAAAATAATTTAATTTAAAATTTAAAAAATTTGGACCACTTTTTGTGTTGCCGGAAATTCCACCAGCAGATTCGATGTGACCGATTTTTGTGGAGATCCTTCAAAATTAGTTGTGATCGATTTTTGTGGTGAACCCTTCATTGGGGATGATTGTGCCGATTTTGTCTGTTCATTTGATTTGTTTGTGGCAATTTGTGCTTGAGGATTTTGTAAAGTGGCTGGTTGCGATGATTGTTGTTTGTATTTTTCCATTAAATGTGGCAAATGCCATTCCGCAATCAGCGTTGCTTTTCGCACAAATGAGTCAATGGCACAGCAGAGAATTTGTCGTTGCTGTGAAAATATGATTATTTTTATGGTGAAATTCTATTATTGTTTTATGGCTAATTCTTATTATTTTTAGATTAAATTCTTATTATTTTATGGCCAAATTCTTAATATATTTTTATGGCCAAATTATTAATATATTTATATGGACAAATTCTTATATTTTTAAGTATCTTAAAAAAAAAATTAAAAAAAATTTTTTTTAAGCAGATTAATTAATGTTTTTTAATTTAATATTTAATTTAATTAATTAAAATATAAAAATCAAATTAATTAAAAAAATTTATTCTCCTCTTCCAAATAAATTTTACTAACCATTTTTCCGAATTCTTCTCCGCCTTCCCCTTCCTTTGCCTGTACCACCAATGGCTCGATCAAATTCATCATCAATTTCCCGTACATTGTTTGCACATAAGGCAGCAGCTGGGGATCGTGTAAATTGCGAGAGCACAAAAAGAAATCATGCATCAGTAAATCGCCCAAATTCATTCGAACATGATGGAGAATGTCGGCAAGCAAAAAATATGCTTGGTTTCTGTGGGCAATTTTATTTATTTTTATTTATTTTTTATTAAAAAATAAAAAAAATTAGAAGGATGAAAATTTCAATTGGTAATGTTAAAATTAATTTAATTTATTTTTTAATTGTTTTATGAAAAAATGTTGTCAAATCGCTGAGCAAATAAATTTTTGACGTTTATAAAAATTTGCGGTTTAATTTGACATTTTAATTAAATTTTATTTATGCCGGGTGCCAAAGTAAAATTCCTTTTAAATTGTAGATTGGAAATTCACTATGATTTACGGCAAATTTAGAAATTTTTTAAAGCCAATTGGGAAAGGCAAAAATTGGGCTTACTGAAGAAGTTTTTTTTGCTATACTTAAAATAAATTCAAATGGTTACTTTTTTACCACAGAAAAATGCTTTTTTGGTCGCCAGAACAGTTTTTGACTTCTAACAAATCGGAAACCGGTTTTAAACCCTATAAACCTTATATCAATTTGTAGTCTCACCAATACGCATCATAGCTCGGCAAGGGGGGAGTGGTCCGACCCCCCCCCCCCCCCCCCCCCCTCACAACGCAGCACTCAGGGGATTTACCGGGCGGGAACCACGCACCAAGCAGAGGGGGAGCAAGGAAAAAATTTAAAAAATTTTCGGAAAAATTGGAAAATTTTTCGCTGCGCGGCCATTTTTAGGTCAAATTTTACCCTGCGGGGTTGTTTTTGGCCCTAAATTTTCGCCTGCAGCGCAAAAAATCTAAAATTGGGACTACGCATGAAAAATTAGGGTGGACCTTGCCCATCACCAACCACGCAACCACCCATGATGACCCCCCCCCCCCTTCCGAGCTATGATGACGCATCTAATGGTGTATAATTTGTCAATTTTGGCCCAAAATTAAATAGTTTTAAATCAAAAATGGGAAAATGGCCTAAACGGTTTAATACCCTTTAATTTTGGCCAAACCATGAAAAATTATATACCATCGATGTGTCTCGATGAGATCTACAAATTGGTATAAGGTTTATAGGGTTTAAAACTGGTTTCTGATTTAATAGAAGTCAAACTTTTTTCATGGGACAAAACATTTTTGGTGGTAAAAAAGAATTTATAAATTCAAATTTTAAAATGCAAATAATTTTGTTTAAAAATGATATTTTATAAAAAATTTTAAAAAATCCACCTCAACTGATCTTGTGAGGTGAATGTATTGCCAAGAAGTGTCTTTTCATTGCACATTTTCGGGATGACCGGAATGAAATTGTGCCGGAATTCGGATTGGAAAAAGTATTTGATGGCCAAAAGTAAATCCCTTCTTTGAGTGATCACTTCATCATGGAATGAGTCGAAAAGCATTAAAATGCCCTGGCAAATTGCTTGCGAATGTGCATTCATCACGTCGGTCATCTTCGGATTGGGGAAATATTAAATATTTTGGGGGAGAAAAATTATATCAATTTTATAGGGGATTTTTTAAGCTAGAATATTTATTAAGGATGAAGGATCTCTATTTTTTTCGAGGTGTGAATTTTGATAAAATAGTTTAGTAAATTTATTGCCACAAATTGAATGAAAAAATGTTCAATTTTAATGAAAATAAAATTAGTTAAATTTAGTACTAAACGAAAGCCATTTTTACCCATATTTTTTTAACTGTTGAAATTTTTTTTATTATTTTTAAGGGTAGCCCTTTTGGGAAATATTTTTAAAATTCAATCTCAAATTAAGGTAAAAATTTTTAAATTTTAATTTTTTGATTTTAGGCTCATTTTTATAATTGGATTTTATTTTGTATTAAATATGAAATTAACTGCTAGGAAAATAGATCATTTAATAAATATTAATTAATTTGAATAAATTATTGGTAATTTTCTATTTCTCTTACTTGAGCCTGCCTGGCAATATAGGCAATAATGGAAAGTGCTCGCACTTGTGAATTTCGGAATTCGTCCACCAATTCCCGATGGAATGCATTGTCCTCGCGCACTGCCCTCCCAATGTCCACATTGATGTAACGCACAAAAATGGGCACAATGTCCAGCAATTCGCCCAACAATTGTTGTCGATGGAATTGGATGAGGGCGAGGAGGAGAATTGTGATTTCGGCCAACACCTTAACACTTTGACTGGCCCTTGGGATCAGCGTGTACTGTTTTTTGTTTGGGAATGGGAGGTATGATTTGAAAAACTAAAAAATATTTTTAATTAAATTTTAATTAAATAAATTTATTAATAATATTAATATAATTAAAATAAATTTTATTATTTAAAAAAGTTACCTGTTCGACTGCGCCTGACGTACTTGCAGATAAACTCAACGGGGTGGTAAAATAGCAGGTTTTGAGTGCCTGTGAATTTGAATAATAGTTATTTTTAAAATATTTTCAGTAAATTAAATTTAAAATCCGGACTAGGTTGTTAATAAGGCCTATTATCTGAAAATTTTTTAAATTTCCGTTCCAAAAGTAGGACCTTCTATTTTTACAAAATTTAGGGATCAAGTGTTCGAACCCTTTAGAGGAAATTTTATTTTCTTGCTTGAGATGGAGACCCTTTATTTTCACAAAATTTGGGGCAAGGTTCCAAACACTCTTGTGGAAATAATTTTTTCTGGTAGCGAAAAAATTTGGTCATTCCTCATTCGAACCCCTTAGCCCCCTACCCCCCCCCCCTTCAAGGTAATATTTTCCGACCTTGGTGTACAATTATATGCATTTTTTTTATTTTTTATGGGTGTTAGCTGGTAGGTGCTAGGTGCTGATGCTAATGAGATTGGCCCCTACATGGGAAGGGATGAGGATAAAGAAGAAGAAAAAAATTAAAACGAAGATGATGATGAGGATGATTACGATAAGGATAAGAATGGTGAGATGATGAAGAAGATCGTCTTCTGCTTCATCATTCATTATCATCTTCTCCTTCTTCATCCTTACCTTTTCTTACATAGGGGCTAAGGCCAATCTCCATTAGTACCTTTTTATACATCCTAAAGAACATTTTTTGATTTGGCCAAAAATGATTTAAAATAGTATTACCTCAATATTCAATTAAAAAATTAAATAAACCTCAACGACGCTGTCTTCAATGGATTTATTGCTAAATATCAAACTCCTTTGCAAAAACATTGTGGCCCCTTCATTGGCTGCCATATGCCTGTTCAACATTTCATTATATGCATTCTTCCATTGCACAAAAAATGCGGTCAATTCATTTGAAAATGGGGGGCGAAAAGTTTTGATATGATCGGTCAGAATTTTGATAATTAGCAGCGCATTCTCTTCGTTCTCCTATAAAAGTTGGAGTTTTTTTTGTTAAATGAAAAAAAATAAATTTACGGAATGAATTAATCGGAGCAGAATTTGCTGCCAAGTTTTGCTGTAACTTTTCATAATCTCGTTTGATGATAGCCGATAGAGCAGCTCAAAAATCAATTTCCTCAATTTTAATGTGTTGTTTTCGGAAATGAATTGTGGAGTGGTTTCGTTCAGCAATTTCATAAATAGTCGAATCAAACTTTCCACCAATGGTGTGTACGGATGTGTGCCAATGCCGAACAATTCTTCCATGTTTTCGCTGATTTCCTACAATTTCAATTTGTTATCAAATTTTGAGGAATTAATTAGTAACCTTTAAAGCTTGGAATTTCACATCATCCTGCGGTGCATCGTTCAGCGTTTGCATCAACGAATTCAAATGTGCTACCATTGGTGGCAACGGTTGCCATACAATTGTTTGTTGGGTTGTGTTTGGAGGAAATTTTGAAGGTATTTTCGGTCGAATTTGTTGTATTCTTGATGACATTTTTATAAATTAGATTCAACTATTTGGATTAATTAAACTCTGAGTTAAGTGAAATTAATCAAAAATCATTAATTTTTGATATTATTGGGTTTGGGTTTCTTTCGTCGAGCTAAAAGCTTAAGTACTGCGTTTTGTGATTTTGAGTTAGAATCCGGCGAATTGAAAATCGTCCGGACCGGATTACGAACTACGGATTGGAAAATCACACGGATCCGTATGGATTCCGGGTACGGATTGGAAAAATATACGAATTCCGGACTACGGATCCGAATGAATCCGTAATCCGTGCCGGTCTCTATTTTGAGTAGTAAAAATAACTTAAGCAAGCAAAAATGTCTTTTCTTAATCTTAATAATAAAATAAATAAGGTGCTAGCGCGTTTCATCGAAAAGGTCGGAAATACGCGTTTCACCGAAAAAGGTCGGAAATGTTCATATTTCAATTTAGAGGGGTTAAACCAAAAAACCAATGATGTTTTCAGATTCAGCATGTTGGAAAACCCATAAAACCAGTTTAAAAACATACATTTTTTGCGCAAAAACTTTTAAAACAACAATGTTGTTGATATTTTACATGTATTTCAAACAAACAATGTTTTTGCTAGTTTAACATTTATAAACGTATGTTTTTAAACTGGTTTTAGGGGTTTTCAAACATGCTGAATCTGAAAACATCATTGTTTTTTGGTTTAACTCCTCTAAATTGAAATATGAACATTTCCGACCTTTTTAGGTGAAACGCGCAAACACGAATAAATAATATCTAGGATAAAATGTCTTAAAGAATGGAAAAATATTGTGTGAAACTAAGAGATGAAATGAATGAGAGTAAAAAGAGGAAACGAAGCGAAGCGATTTTGTAAATTAAGGTCTAAGTCTTTAATCTTAGATAAGGACCTTAACTAAGTAAAGCAAGGCCTGAGTAATAGAAAGGTTAAATTTTCTAAAAATCTGCCCTAAAATTTTTTAAGAATACGAATTATATTAGTCCATCTTCCATCTATCACAATAAATGATGTCTGATTCGAATAAATTTAACTCAAATTTTAGATATTTTAAATCAATCTAATTTAATCAGCAATCATTTGACTTGAAATTGGAATAAATAGCAGCGAACAGAAAATTGAAATGGAAGAAAAGTGTGCCGAACAAATTGTTGGAACAGAAAACGCGCAAATGGAAAAGGAACAAATCGAGGAAATGGTTCAATTTTGTTGTTATAATGTTTAATTCAATCAATTTAGTCATCTTCTTCAATGGATAACAAAAATGCATCTGAAGAAGATGAAAGTCCGCCTAAGAAGAAGGCTAAGAAAAGGTTTGAAAAATGGTCATCAAATTTACTAATAATTTTGTTTAGTCTTAAATACTGATTGTTTGGATTGGTTCAAACGACCGGAATTGGCCAAAACTTCATTGCCTACTTCATCCTACACATTCAATCAATATTGTTGGCCACATTTGCATGGAAGAAAAGTGAAACCGCGTATTGTTCCGAGTTTAATATTTTCACGTAAGCGGGATGATGAAGGCAATTGGCAGACCATTCTATTGAAAGAACGCCACAGCCCCATTAAAATTCCAATTGCGGACATAAATCCACCCGAATACATCATTGGATTTGAGGAAATTTATTTAAGGTGATATTTTGCATTAAATATTAATGAAATTGAATTTATTTTAGGTTCATTGATGATATTGACGATCGGGCATTTCAATTTATGGAGAACATTCAACCATTGCTCAAAGAAGACATCACAATAGTATTGGATTATGTGGATAGTCCGCACTCAATTAGCCGTATCGTGGAATTGCTGGCTCCAAAAACGAACAAATTGGAAATTTATGAAAACTATATAAATGATTTGAACAAATTCAACGAGCAATTTCCCAACTTTATTTATGGCGTTCAATCAATTTACCTCTCCAGCTGCAGCTGCCGAAAAAATGAAATCGACTTGGTTGTGAAATGGTTGACTACACCAAGGGAAGATGGCAAATCAAAAATGTTCGAAACTCAATACAAGGCTGAAAAAATAATGCCATTCATTGATCGCGTCAAGGAGGTAAGCAATGGGAAATTTATTGATCTTTAAGGGGTTTGGCATATAAAAATCTTAAAGTATTTGCTTTCTTATATTCATATTCTTATTTTAAGGAATTTGTCAATTCCATTGAACCGGCCAATTTCATTTGCATAATTTGCTCAAGAAACGAGATTAGTTACGAGAATTTCAAAATTGAGAATAAAAAAACGAAGGAAGTGCTCGAATTGCAGAGGAAAGTGGCGGCAACCTGGAGAGATGACCATAAATATTTCCTTGTTCGGCACAAAAATGACGGCGAAACAACAACAAAAGTCACTGATTTGGAGGAACAAATGAAGCTAGAATTGAAGACAAGGATTTTGATTGAAGATGATTTTTTATGGGGAATGGATGGATTTGTTTGAATGAATGAATAATTTATCAGAATAAATAATTCCATTTTGAATGAAATTTCCTTTTTTCTGCAATAAATTAATATAAATATTTTGAAAACCATTATCGCTCGAAATAATATTCCCAAAATATTTTAATTTTACTAATAAGTAATAGAAAACCCTTGTTTTTACTTGAATAAATACTTAATTCAATATTAGCTTAAAGAATTGATTTTTATGTAATAACAAATTTATTGATTATTTTAAGCTTTTTCCATCACAAATTTATCCATTCAATTAAACCAAATTGTATTAATTATTACAATTTTTGTCTAAAATTTAATGAAAAGATTGTGGTTTCGTTTTGTGATACCCAGAAGAAGGTTTGAATTACTGAGATTATTTCCGAAACTGTAGCCCGAATATTTGATAGAGTTTCCGCCCTCAACGTAGTCCTATTCATTGTGCTAATTGGGTTGATAAGTTTCATCTATTTACGAGAATGGCTCAACAAAATTGAAAGGCTTCCGCCGGGTGAAGGAAGAACATGGCCCCCAGTTGAATTGCACACAAGGCCAGATCCGAATGCAAAAAGAACAGGCAAAAATTTACAAAAGTATTTAGGTAATAATTATTTGCCAAATTGTTAAGGTCCCGGCGAGCTGGGTAAACCGGTGGAATTAACCGGAAAAGAAGCCGTACAAGGCCAAGCTGACATGAAAAAATGGTTCATGAATGTGGCGGCAAGGTTTTTTTAGGATTTTAATTTTCTTAATAAACTTTGCAGCGATAAAATTTCGTTGGACCGATCTTTACCGGATGTTCGTTTGGAAGAATGCAAAGCAATTGAATATGATCTGAAAACATTGCCTAAAACATCTGTGGTTATTATTTTCACGGATGAAGCCTGGACCCCCCTCTTGCGAACCGTCCATTCCGTCATCAATCGAACACCGCCGGAATTGTTGGAAGAAGTTTTGCTGGTGGATGATTTCAGTCAAAGGGAAGAATTACGTGACCAGCTGGACACGTACATTCAACGGTTTGGTGGCAAAGTGCACATTATGAGGCTAAGCCAACGCCAGGGATTGATCCGGGCGAAGCTGATTGGTGCTAGGACGGCCAAGGGAGAAGCGGTAAATATTTTAAGGAGAATTTTAAATTTTTTTAGTTTTATTATTTAATCTCTGCGAGACGCATTAAATGGTATATTGTTATGGTTTGGTCAAAATTAAAGGGTTTTAAATAGCCAAAACCGATTTTGGTTTCAAACTGTTTAAACCAATTTTGGTTTCAAACCATTTAAACCATTTTGTTTTCAAACCAAACCAATTTTGGTTTCAAACCATTTAAACCAATTTCGTTTTCAAACCATTTTAACCAATTTTGGTTTCAAACCATTTTAACCAATTTTCGTTTAAAACTATTTAAATAAGATTTTAGTTTTATGCCATTTAAACCGATTTTCATTTTCGGTTCCAAAAATAAGATAGAATTGGTTAAACCAAGCCATAGCATCATATAATATAATCAAATGATATTTATTGATATTGATGCGAACTATCGAATGAATTTAAATTTATGTGTGT